>WWNC01000099.1:1200000-1615000 GCA_011125475.1 Melanerpes aurifrons
TAGATGACTCCAGGTAAAAGTTTTTGGTAACAGATTTTTTGGCACTAAAAGATCGTAAAAAGGCAATAAAAGCAATAAAAGCAAGCAAAGCAACCGGTTGGGCATGTGAGGGTACAAAACTTCACCCAAAAAGCAACCTTACAATAGTTTTCTTCATCTTATATAGTTCCATCATCTACATAAGCAAACTTATGCTAAATAGAAGGCAGGCATATGATAATTAGTCTTAGAATAGATGGCCAAATCCCTTCTCCCTACATTCAGTGTGGTAAGGGTCAAAGCATCCACTTTCACACATGCTCAATTGTGCAGGCTTCTTATCTGAAGAAAACAAATTCCTAGTTCTGAATGTTTATCTTTAAGACGACAACTTCTCAGCCGTGATGTCTCCAATTCACCAGACAGTATCCTTGCAAGTCTGCAAGATAGGCTTCTTTCCCTTTACCCTCTAAACAGGCCTCACAAGATCCTGACTCTTAATCCCAGTGCACTGTAAGTCTGACAATTTTAACACAAATCACCAGTATATTCATAACAATTAGCAATCAGTGATTAAGGCATTTCAGAATCAGTACATAATAGACAAACCACAATATTAGAAACTTAAAGGATGATGCTCATAGGTTGAGTAAGACATCCAGGCACTGTCTGGCCCAAACCTCTGTTCTAACATCTGATTAGATCAGATTGTATAGGGCTGTGACCACACGAATTTTTGACAGCTCCAAGGATGAAATCTCATAACTTCTTTGGGCAAACTGTTCTCAAACTGACCACCTTTATAGAAAAACACTCACAGCTAACATCTTAACAGAATTTTTAATTTTAGCTTTTGGCTTTATTCCATCACTGTTGACTTCTTGAAAAAGTCTGATTCCATCTTCTCTTGTCAGATAACTTTATCTTGTCTTTTAAAGACTGAGCAGGCCCAGCTCTCTCAGCTTCTTCGGATACACCCTGTTTGTTTGACTACCTGACCATCCCTCCAGGATGTTGATGTCTTTCATGTACTTAAGAGTTCAGAGCTGTAGCATTCCAGATGTGGTCTCACAAGTGGACATAGGAAAGATCACTTCCCCACATATGCTGGTTCTGCACTTGATAACACAGCACAGAATGCCATCGGCCACCTCTGCTGCAAGGAGACATTACTGGCATTTTCTGTGGGTCTAAGCAGTCATCCTCCAGCTTGAATAGTTCTCACTAAACTTCATGGTATTCCTGTTAGCTTACGTTTCCAGCCTGTCCAGGTTCCTCTGGTTTACATCCCTTTCCTCCAGCATTTGAGCCCTGCCCCAAATTCAGAATCAGTCACCACTTTGCTCAAAGTTCACTCTGTCCCATTTCCAATTCATTAATGGCATTAAACAGCATAGCTCTCAGCACTGATCTGTGAATGACCCTTTATTCATTGGCTATGAGCCAGACACTGTCTATTCATCCTGTGTGTATCTCATTAATACGGTGATAGGGAAATTATATAAAATTGTTACAGGTTTTGCAAAAGTCGAGGTATGCAATGCTCACTGCTCTTCCATTGCCAATAGCTTTGTTAGGCACGGTTTACGTTGAAAGATGAAGTTACCCAGTTATATTCATGTCCTTCATTCATTTAGAAACAGTTCCTGAGAGGATCTTCTTCGTGAGCTTGATAGAGACTGCAGTAAGGATGTCTTCTATTTTCCTGTGATCTCATTCTTGTCGTTCTTGAAGATGGGTATGATACCTGCCTTTTCTGGTCACCAAGAATTTGACTGAACTGACAAGACTTTTTGAGGACTGAAACTATAATAGATTCACAATGACAACTGCTACAAGGACATTGGCCAGCTTGTGCAGCACCCTCAGGTGCCCCTTGATTCCTTTCTTTCTTTTATGTGGATACTGCTTCCCTTCTTCATACTCTACTAGGACACAGGAAGCCTAAAAATTAGCTTCACTAGTGAAGAGTGAAGAAAAATGACCTCACACAAATCAGTTCTTCCCAAGACTTTTGTCACTAGATTGCTTGTCTCATAGAGCTATGCACTTATACTCTCTATAAGCTTCCTTTTGATAGTGTTGTGTGCATAGACAAACTCTCTTCTTTTTTTTTTTTTTTTTAATTTCACTTTTCTTGATTATTTTAATTACATCTGAGATCTGGATGTCCTAGACATGAAGGTCTTGTCTTTGTATTCCCTTCCAAACTGCATGACCTATTTCCATGTTTTGTTTTGCACTCATTCACAGGTCACATATTCATATTTGTAGACCTTCTGCCACATTTTCTTAACTATTTTGGTATCTTTAGGGACTTTTCATATGCTCCAAAGAAGCATTTTTGAAAAACAACCATCCCTTTTGCTGTCCAAGGCAATTTTACATGGCATGTTCAAAACAGGTTCATAACAAACTAATATATCGTCTTCTGAGGTCCAGGCTTGTAATTCTGTTTTGTTTGGAGTTTTCTTATTGTTCTCTTCTATATGGATCATAAACTCTACAGTGGCATGTTTGATGTAACCAAGACTGTTCTTGATCTTCACATTTTTTAACTACTTCTTCCCTGAATAAAAGTAGCAGGTGCAATAGACCATCTCTCCTAATTGAGTCATTGATGACCTGCATTGAGGAATTGTCTTCAGTATTTGCCAGAATCTTCTAGAAAGCTTGATAAATTAAAATCACTGCACTTAGAAACTGTTGTTTGTCTTAATTTACTTTATCTGTGACTTAAAATATGGCAAAATAAAATCGTATGCACATTGTATTGTAATTTAACAATTTCTGTGTTAGGTCAGTCAGTCTGTCCACATTTTGATTCTATTCATTGCTTTGGGATTGGTGCTTGGGTTATCATTTATCCAAATTTTCAGTGATGCTTTTGTGTATGCTTTAAAAGCAGTAAAATTGCACTGAAATATTTCTTTAGAGTTTCACCAACCATACTTACTAAGAAGAGCAACTGGCTAAGGTCTTAAAACTACGAAGTTTGCAACAATTGAAGATTACCAACTTTCAATATATATATATATAAATTTTTCAATAAAACATTTTTTTCAGCTCCAGTTTCTATGCTTCTTTCAGGCTGCCCTATCATTGGAAACGTTTCTGAATGTAATACTTCACTTGGTGGATTTCAAGGATGCATGAGACTCATTTCCATTGGTAACAAAGCAGTAGATATGATCTCAGTTCAGCAAAATATTTTTGGCAACTTCAGTGATCTTCAGATAGATATATGTGGCATTACAGACAGGTGAGGAAAAAAATAGCAAATAATTTATTTATTTTAATGTTTTATTTGCAATATTTACTTGATAACAAGAAACAAAGTGCTGAGAAAATGGCATGCTGATTCTTTTGTAAGAATTCAAAGTCTAGGATGAATAGTATAACAATTAGGTATCCATGCACTTCAAATAAAATTAGAGTAACTGAGCAGGTAGTATTCTTCACAGTGAATGAGGAATCATTTTAAGCTCTGGTCAGAACTAATCTTATATCTTACCATAAACATTATTAGAATACTCCTATAGGACAGTGATTAATGAAGTGGCTCCCTTTGTAGAGAGGAAGACTTTCCAGGATACAGATCAAAATTTCAGGTTCAGACACAGACATTTCTGTGTCCTGCTTTCCATTCATGAAGATAATGCAGTGCACATCTTTCTGGGTTATAATTTTAAACAACTTAACAATGTCTTGCAGATCAGAGTTGAAAACAATTCTAGTTCTTTACCTAATTTTTCAGGACAATTTACAGAGAAATCTCTGTAAAGAGATTAAAAAACATGCCTACAATGTGATCTATTCCATTAGTATGTTCTCATTAATTTTTCTATCTCATTTAAGAACATCTACAGTTGTATAAATACATCATTATTTATCCCTTACTGAGTGAGTCCTGACTGCAGCTGGACTAAATGTGATAGACCTACAACAGAATAGATTTTGAACTCAGTTAATAGCTGACTATATAATGTGCTAAGGATTTGTATTTCAGGTATATATTTAGAGTATACATTTACATTTCTTTTTATCTTTCTTTCACCCTACTTCTTTTGACTAATTTTCTCACTTTTCAAGCTTTTTTCAACATCACCTTCCTCTCACCCCTGATAGACCTCATGACACTTCCTTCTAGCTACTAAAACCCTTATCACTTCTGTTTTTTTCAGTTCTCTGGAATTGAATTTACTCCATTTCTATTACACTGCTTGAACTTCTTTCCTTGTAGAAAAGAAACAAAAACAGGAACAGAATCATATAAACAAAAAAAAAAAGTGAAAATATGTGTATTTTTTAGTCAGACACATTAAAATAGATCTAAGTAAGATTATGAATGGAAAACATCACAAGACTCTCTCACCATGTAACTGATACTAAGTTTTGTCTCATTTCTCATCATAAGGAATAAACCTCATGTTTCTTTTTATCAGATTAATTCTACATCTTGCTATAAATGCCATTTGGTGAGATACATTTTTACCAACATTAAAGCTGCTTACATTTATTAAACAGAATAACATTTAAAAGAGAATACTTTCTTCCTGCAATGATTTCTGCTTGTCTTTGGTTACCTTAAGTGCCTTCATTCAGCCTGTTTGATAACTTCTACTAATTTTATGTGAACAATCTAAAGGACACAGTGTTATTCTAAATGTCTTACAAAGTATATTTAGACTCTAAGGTGAGAGTACCAATTAATTTGTTGTAATTTCATTATTCCACATAGAAGTAAGAGTGCCTTTGGTGTGTTCTAGTAAAAAAAAACAAAAAAACAAAAACTACAAAGGCATTGATGATGGGAAACTTTTAGAATATTTTTTTATTTTTAATTTTTTTAATTGAAGTCAGAAGAAAGAAAATTAATTAAAATTGTAGGAATTAGCTTTTTGGTTTGGGTTGGGTTGGGTTTGATTTGGGGGGTTTTTTGTTTTGGTTTTCCACAAAATATCTTTTAGCCATAGTTTTGGAACATGATAATCACACAGCATACAAAATATGTACTTCACAGTGTCCTAGTTCAGAACAGGATAGGTTGCTCTGTTGCTCCAAAAGGGGCAAAAGAATAACATTCACACAAATGGATTGGACAGAAATGGAAAGTCTAAATGGAAAAGCAATTCATATACTACAAAAACTGCAAAGCATAGTGGTGAGCATAACAAAGCATAGCAGTGTTCCTTTACACCAGACCAAAAAACCCAATCCAATACTTGCCTTCTCCCCACCTGGGGCTCACAAAAAACCCCAGGGCTCTTTCATTGTGCCTATCCCACACACACAATTGCCACCCCATTACTAGGCTGGTTTCAGGCTGGCCAGGCCTGAATTGCCCCCAGTTTTAACCCTGACATTAGGCCTGAATAAGCCAAGATTGCTCAGTGAAAAAAGTTACTCAGGCCAAAAAGGCCTGTGATATTCCCCCATTGTGTCCTGAAGGGACAAACCCCAAAACATGGCCTAACCCAGACAATGACTTAAGCACCTGTGAATTTGCAAACCTGGACACTTCTTGGGGTCCAAATGGTTCAGATAAACATGTATCATGTTTAATTAACCTTGTAACAGACCTGTGAACTGTGTCTGTCCCTGGTTATATTTGGATATGCCCCATTCTATAGGTTCAGTTGTCAGGCCTCTCTGTTACCAAAGGACATTCATTATCAGCCTGATCTAGTGTGGGGTTTCCCTGCCCATGGCAGGGGGGTTGGAACTAGATGATCCTTGTGGTCCCTTCCAACCCTGAATGAAACTATGAAACTATAGTATTTAAACCATCTGAGATGGTAGGCAATTTGCCTTGTTCTCACCCAGAAAGCAACAAGAGCCAAATACTGCCAGAGTTCCAGCTGAAGAGCTTGTCCTAACCGGCCCACCACACCTGGGCCTTGAATCTGGACCAAGGCAGCCAACACTCCTACAGCTCAGTGACAGAGCACAACAGAAAGGCCCCTTAGCCACCTCCAAGCCAAGGTGGTTCCAGACCATGAACTGGGCAAGAGAAAAGAAAGGCCCCTTAGCCCTCTCTAAGCTGTGAGCCTCTTGAACTATAGTCACAGTGTCTGGGAAGCTACAGAGAAAGCAAGCCCTGAGTACCCAGCTAATTTGCTACAGAATACCCTTGTGGGAAGCTTCAGATCACAGCACCTTTATTTCCAATTTAAATCACTGTATTGGAAATTCTCAGATTTGTGCTTGAATTGTTTACCTGTCTTCACATGTGGAATGTATTGCTCACAACCGAATAGCGGAACCTGTAAATATACTTTGTAATTGACTTAATGGCAGTGTCTGAAGATACCATTACTCAAAATATTAGGTAGTGAAATATATAAAGATGTATATATTAGTATACATTGTTACCAGATAAAAGTGTCCTTGTCCCATGGGAGTAGAGAGAGAATAACTTTGTAGCCAGATTTATAAGGGTGCAGGATTGATGGGTAGAAAACCAGTATTTCCTCTGTTTGCCCATTGTGCTGGACACTCTAGACACTGGAGGTCTCAACTGTATGGCTTCTCATTTGGAGACACCCAGCCTAAACTTCCACAAGCAGATAACTTGTATAGGAAGTTCTTATGTTTTCCTTCTTTATCAAAAGTGCATTCCTTTTCTGGATAAGTGACATATTAGCTTATGATTATTATTAGCCTGCTGCCTAGGTTTTAAGTCATATATTATTTTCAAATGTCATACACTTAACAGCTTAATATAAACTATTTGGTTAATGCTTAATCAGAGAGCTTTTTTCTGTTTTAAGCAGACATGGTGGTACATTTGAGAAGTACATTCTACAGGAGAAATATTAGAAATACTTTTTCTAATTTTGGAATTATTTTGTGTTGCAGTTTGGACTGGGTGCCCTCTGCTACATGAGGTGCTTCCTGTGTCCAGAGGTCCAGCCCAGTGGGCGGACATTGGAAACTACGTATTTCCTACCATAACCCTCTGCACCACTATAAAATCCAGTGTGGGGGTCTAGCACTTCCTCTTTCTTCCTCCTCCGTCACCTGGTAACTGGGGGAGATGTCTTGGGGGATGGGCAGTCTCAGATCTGGCCAGCTGAGACTAGCCTAGCAGTGGAGTGGGAAGGGGGTGGAAGAAGGAGCCCTGGCATTCTTGGGTGTACCCTCAGGTGGGGATAGGATGTTTCTGGGTCTGTTTTGGGATCTTTCTTTGTCACTGCATTTCTGGCTTTCTGTAAACATTCACTGCTTTCTATTTAAACTTTCCATCACCTTTGCAATCCATTTGTCTGAGTTGTTATTTCTGCCCGTGGTGGGGAGGGGGTCTGCCTCAACCCATCACATTTTGTCAGAAGATTCACCACTGTTCTAGACCTTACTTTGCATAGGGTCAGAACATGTAACATAATTATAGCATCACTTTGATGTTGGTAGTGGTTACTTTCCATTACACACTCTGAAAGAGA
Source organism: Melanerpes aurifrons (assembly GCA_011125475.1). NCBI lineage: Eukaryota > Metazoa > Chordata > Aves > Piciformes > Picidae > Melanerpes > Melanerpes aurifrons. The sequence continues at coordinate 1,207,425 of WWNC01000099.1, forward strand.
GGGAAGATTGAAAGTGCAACATTAAAAAATTTGAATTATCCTCTAAATTGCTTTCACTTCTTTTGAAGTTGGTTCAAGCATCATCAATTATATCTAAGCTTTTTGTCTTGCCAACACTGTTTGGAAGATTAATTAATAAGGGCATGGAGTCAATACAAGTGAAGACCATGTAAATTACAATTTTTAGGTCTTTAACTAAAAGAAGTGAGAGAAGAAAAAATACTATTGAAACACATACAATAGAGCAGCTGTTAGAGGGTGGATTAGAAGTGCTGAATAGCTGTTATATTAGAGGCTATGCATATAGATAATTATTTATGCCTAGTTGTACTCAAAAAAAAGCAAAATTAAGCATTTATCCTAAGGATTATTGCTATCAGCATTTATACAATTCCTTCAAACAAATTATTTAGTATTGGAATAACTTTAAGCCCAGGGACTAAATTTCATTTTTATGTTCAAAACTAGGGCTTAGTGAAATATATATCATCTACAGACTTGTCTTAGTACATTCTGTGAGGGAAATTATAGATACACCAGCACTTTCACTGGAAAAAATATAACTTCTTTCCCTAGGTGACCTGTATCACTTTGCTATCACTTTCCTTATTTTGCTTACACTTTGCTTGTTCAGTCTTTCTTTTTTTTTCTCTGCTGGACTTTCTACAATTCTATTTTAATATCTCTTAAGATCATTTTAATACATTTTTAGCTGAATCACATTCACATATGTATGCATAGTGTAATTAGAATTATTTCTAAGGTGCAAAAATAGAAAATAATTCTAGTGTAGCAGTCTAGTTGAATATATTTTCAGTTGTGTAAATAATAATTTTTAAAAATTTTTATTTTATCTTGCATAACATTTTATACTTAGGTATAAAATGCAGTCTCAACCACTAAGTAGTTGCAGGCAATAGTCCTTTACAGTCAGCCATTGTAAATCTGGAAGAAAGCCGCCAAAAGTCTTTAGGTTTCTGCTCATATTACCAAAAGGGAAGCTAGCTTTACTAGCAGTGACCTCTGGTAATGGAACTGACATGATGAATACTCTGTCTAGAATAGCAAATGATTGTAGAATAAGAAATAGCTCTTAGATACCAAGGTTGGAGATTTTTGTTTGGTTGGGTTTTGTTTGTTATGTGATTTAAACAACAAAAAAATTCCTGGGTGTTTGTTTGAGGAATAGAAGTAAATTTGTTGTGATGTTGCTTCGTTATGATGCACCTTGTTGGAGAAATCCTCTCAGCTGCAAAACTTTCAGTGAATTATTAGCATGTAAATATTCCATTGCTTCATCAGTCCATACTGAATTTGCAATAGTTGTGTGGTAATAAATAACAATTATGCGTCTTACAATTAGTTTTGTTCTCACAGGCTTATTGTATAATTAATGTCCATATTATAGGCAACAGGAATAAGGGGAAGATGACAGAAAATCCTCTTAGTTTTCTAGTAATTAAATTGACATCTTCCCTACTGAGCTTGAAGACTTCCTTCATGATATTATATTTATTTTTCATTATTTGTAAACCCTTGATAAGTACATGTGACATGGAAATTAATTGAAAATACGGTTAAAACATTACTTGTTTTTGTTTTAGGTGCTTGCCTAATTACTGTGAACATGGTGGTGAGTGCTCACAGTCCTGGAACAGCTTCTATTGCAACTGTACCAATACTGGTTACAAGGGAGCCACTTGCCACTATCGTAAGTCCATGATGTCTTCTGACTGTGCATTTCATTCTAGTTGAACTTTTTCATCACAAAAATTTTACATTTGCATTGTTTATTCATATTAGAAATGTTTTTAGCCAAGTAAATATTCATAAGTTGGTTAAATAAAGAATTCAAAATATCTAGTGGTAAAAACTCATTGGAAGTTCTAACTTTATCTGTTTCACATTTTTAAAGTTTACATGCGATGCCCGGTAATATCGTCTTCCATCCATGTAACTTCACTTTCTAAATCATTAAATAATTTAGAAATGTGTTTTCTTAATCTTTATTCATCACAATGACTAATATTACTGTTTTTTTCCTAAGACATTTTTCTGGGATTACATTTATGTACAAAGGTAATCACATGATAGTCCTATACACATTTCTGCAGTTTGCTGAATGAAAGAGTATCAGGAGAAATTAGAAAGTAAAAAGAAAGGGATTGCAAAAGGGAGTTAGATATGTAGGAGCAGGCTTTGCACAGGCACACATGCACACACACACAGTTGAGGGAGGTGACCCCAGAAACAGGGGGGAATGGGTACAGGTCCCTCTTAGGAGAAGCGTGGGGAATCCATCCTGGCCTGCTCCACCTCCCCTATTGTCCTTGCACAATAAGTAGGAGGCCCTGCAGGTTGAAAGCAATGTGGATGAGGAGACAGAAGAGGAACCATCTGAGGGGATGCCTAAAGCAAATCAGTCCCCACCAACCATCAGGACTAGTACCATACAGAAAAAGAGGAGGGTAACTGTTGTTGGTGACTCTCTCCTAAGGGGAACAGAGTGTCCCATATGTCATCCTGACTCATCCCATAGGGACATCTGCTGCTACCTGGGGCCCAGGTAAGGGACATTACCAGATAACCTAGCCCTCTGACTATTACCCATTGCTGATAATCCAAGCTGGCAGCAGTGAGATTGATAAAAAGGGCACAGGATAATAAAAAAGGAATTCAAGACCCTTGGACAATGTATTGATGGGGCAGGAGCTCAAGTGCTGTTCTGCTTAGTTCCCTCAGTGTCAGGGGTGTATACTGAAAGGAACAGGATAAGCCATGTGATCAACAAATAGCTCAAGGGATGATGCTAGCAGCAGAATTTTGGGTTCTTTGAGGGGCAATTTTTACCGCACGTGACCTAGTGGACCTAGATGGGTTAAATCTATCTAGAAAGGGCAAGACGGCTCTAGCGCAAGAGGTGGCAGGGCTCATTGAGAGGGCTTTAAACTAGGTTTGAAGGGGGTGGGTGGTGAAACCAGTCTTTCTGGAGTGGAGAAAGAGGGACATAAAGTAGAGTTAGTGGAGAAATCAGTAGCCCAGCTGACGTGTATGTACGCCAATGTACACAGTATGGGTAACAAACAAGAGGAACTAGAAGTCTTGGTTCACCAGGAAAACTATGATGTAGTTGCCATTACAGAAACATGGTGGGACGATTCACATAATTGGAGTACTGCACTGGAAGGTTACAAGCTGCTTAGATGAGACAGGTGAGGGAGAAGAGGAGGAGGGATAGCCCTGTATATTAGGGAATCACTTGATGCTACAGAACTTGAGGTTCAAGATGAAAGGATTGAGTGCCTGTGGGTTAAAATCAGAGGGAGGGCTAACAAAACTGACATCCTGGTTAGAGTCTGTTACAGACCACCCAACCAGGATGAACTATTCTATGAACAGCTGAAGTCTGTCTCAAGATCATCAGACCTTGTCATTGTGGGTGACTTTAACCTACCAGACGTCTGCTGGGATCTTAACTCAGCAGTGAAGAGGCAGTCCAGAAGGTTCTTAGAGTGTATAGAGGACACTTTCTTGATGCAACTGTTAAGTGAACTGACCAGGGGTCAGGCTCTACTTGACCTGCTGTTTTCAAATAGAGAAGGGCTGGTGGGAGATATGATGGTAGGAGGCTGTCTAAGGTGTATTGACCATGAGATAGTGAAGTTTACAATATGCACGGAAACAAGGAGGAGCAATAACAGAACCCTTACTTGGAACTTCCAGAGGGCAGACTTCACCTTATTAAAGCAGCAGCCCTTACGAACAAAGGGGTCCAGGATGGTTGGTCCTACCTCAAACAGGAGTTCTTGAAGGCACAGGAACAGGCTGTGTCCATGTGCTGAAAGATGAGTCGGCTGGGAATGCGACCAGCCTGGATGGGCAAGCAGCTCTTGAAGGAATTAAGGGGAAAAAAAGAGGATGTATCACCATTGGAAAGGGGGGAGGGGGGGGTGTGCAACTCATGATACATTTAAGAATGTCGTTAGGTCATGTAGGAGAAAACTTAGAGGCAAAAGTGCAGTTAGAACAGGCCACTTCCTTGAAAGACAATAAAAAGCATTTTTATAAATATATTAATATTACAAAGAGGGTCAAGAAGAACCTCCACTCTTCATTGGACTGGAAGGGAAATATTGTAACTAAAGATGAGGAAGAGGCTGAGGTACTAAATAACTTCCTTGCCCCCATTTTCAATAGTAAGGCAGGAGATCCTCAGGATAACTTGCCTCCTGAACCAGTAGATGGGGTGAGGGAGTAGTATAATCCTCCTGAAATGCATGAGGAATTAATTAGGGACTTGCTGAGCCACTTAGATTTTCACAAGTCCATACGACTACATGGGATCCATCCTAGGGTATTGAGAGAGCTGGCAGATGAGCTGGCCAAGCTGATCTCCACCATTTACCATCAGTCTTGGCTCACCAGAGAGGCCGCAGATGACTGGAAACTGGTCAATGTGAGGCCCATCCACAAGAAGGGCTGGAACAAGGAACCTGGAAACTATAGGCCTGTCAGCCTGACCTCAGTGCCAAGCAAGATTATGGAGCAGAACATCCTGGGGGCAATCACAGTGCACCTGCAGGATAACAAAGGGTTCAGGTGCAGCCAGCATGGATTTAGGAGTGGCAGGTCCTGCCTGACCAACATCCTAGTGGATGTGGGGAAGGCTGTGGTCGTAATTTATCTGGATTTCAGCAAGGCCTTTGACGCTGTCCCCCACAGCGAATTCTGGGCCAAGCTGCCAGCCCATGGCTTGGACAGCAACACTCTGCACTGGGTTAGGAACTGGCTGGAGGGCCAGGCTCAGAGAGTGTTGATGAATGATGTCACATCCAGCTGATGGCCAGTCACTAGTGATGTCTCCCAGGGATCAGTGTTGGGCCTTAATTCTATTCAAAACCTTTATTGGTGATCTGGACGAGGGGATTGAGTTCATCATTATTAAGTTTCCAGACGACATCAAGTTGGGAGCAGGTGTTGATCTATTAGAGGGTAGGAGAGCTCTGCAGAGGGACCTTGACAGGCTGGACAGATGGGCAGAGTGCAACATGATGGCATTTAACAAGTCCAAGTGCTGGGTGATGCACTTTGGCCACAAAAACCCCATGCAGCACTAGAGGATAGGAACAGAATATCTGGAGAACAACTAGGCAGAAAGGGACCTGAGAGTATTGGTTGACAGTTGTCTGAGCATGAGCCAGCACTGTGCCCAGGTGGCCAAGAAGGCCAATGGCATTCTGTCCTGCATCAGAAATAGTGTGGGTAGCAGGAGCAGGGAAGTCCTTCTGGCCTTGTATTCAGCACTGGTTAGGCCACACCTTGAGTACTGTGTCCAGTTCTGGGCACCTCAATTTAAGAAGGACATTGAGATGCTTGATTATGTCCAGAGAACGGCAACAAGGCTGGTTAGAGGTCTCAAGCACAAGCCCTATGGGGAGAAGCTAAAGGAGCTGGGATTGTTTAGCCTGGAGAAGAGGAGGCTCAGGGGAGACCTTATTGCTCTCTTCAATTACCTGAAAGGAGGTTGTAGCCAAAAGGGGGTTGGTCTCTCCTCCCAGGCAACCAGCAACAGAATAAGAGGACATAGTCTCAAGATATGGCAGGGTTACTTCAGGCTTGAGGTGAGGAGGAACTTCTTCAGAGAAAGAGTGATTGGCCATTAAAATGTGTTGTCCAGAGAGGTGGTGGAGGTTTTTAAAAAAAGATTGGATGTGGCCCTTGATGCCATGGTTTAATTAGTCATGGGTAATAGGTTGGACTTGATGATCTCTGAAGTCTTCTCCAATCTTATTGATTCTATGATTCTGTGAAAGGACATCAATAGCACAGTTGATTTTAAATATCACACTGTATGACATAAAACTGTCATTTATCCAATATGAAGTTTAAAGAAATTTGGTTTGTTATAACTTGGAAGAGTTTGGTAGGCTAAAATAGGGAATACAGTTCAGTTACACAATAGCTTGCTAACATTCACATAATGATCCTATTTATTTCTTTCTTAATAATCTGGGCAGGAAAAATATGATATATTTCCAACAGTGAGAAAAGCAAATTGCATAAAACATAGCTCATCGCTTCTTTTCCTTTGCACAGTCAATGCCAGCAGCATAACTAATTCTGTGAGATTCCATCAGTCACAGGGCTAAATACAACTCAGTTCTTTTTTTAAATGATTGTGAAATGGGCAGCAGATCAGTTTTCTCCACGTAAACATTTATTTAGCTGTACTGTTATGCTAGTCCAAAAATATTTGATATAATTTATGTGTATGTGTATGTGTAGTGAATTGTATAAACTATATGAGGAGGAAGTTCTTCACCATTTGAGTGGTGAAGCCCTGGAATGGGTTGTCCAGGGAGGTGGTTGGGACGCAGTCCCTGGAGGTGTTTAATACCAGGCTGGATGAGGCTCTGGCCAGTCTGATGTAGTGTGGGGTGTCCCTGCCCATGGCAGGGGGGTTGGAACTAGATGATCCTTGTGGTCCCTTCCAACCCTGACTGATACTATACTATGATAAGAAATGCAATAATATGATGAAACATGCTGAACTACTATTCATTTTCCAAAGTGCCTTTAGTGGAATATGTCTGTTTATGACTAATAAAATGTGTCTATGGATATAAAAAAGAAAGACTTGCTTTTCTTTACTAGTTGATTTTAGTTATTTTTATAACTATTCCAAGGATCTAGGATAATTTTTGGCCATGTTATCACACTACTCTGTAATTTCTAAAGAAAAAGATACTCTTTGACTTTTCAGAAAAGCAATCTTTTTGTTATAAAGAATGGAAATGTTAATGACCATGACATATTAGTATGCAGCCTAACATGTTTATAAAACAATTAATGAATAACTGAATCTCTTCTGTCACATTTAAATTCAACTAAGACTTTTATATTGTAAATGAACATAAAATTTAATCAGAAAATTACATTAATTGTGCATTCTGTTTATTTTGCAGGTAAGCACTCTGAATGAATTTTGTGTCTTTTTGATAGGTTTCCATATAATGGTAGTAAACATCAGGCAAATCATACAGAGATCACACTTCTGAAAAATACTTTCTTTTTAAAAATCAGTACTTTTTGGGGTATTATTGTAATAGGGCTCTATAGATTTTTTTAGTAGAATATAACTGAATAAAATTGATGCAGATCAAAGTCTTGTAGAATGTTGATAATGATTGTGGAGTTACATTTGGGGATTTTTTAATTTTTATTTTCTTCTGAATGTAATGGCTCTTTCTTTTGGCAGAGGGTTTTCAGTTTTCGATAATAAGTGACAGAGCACATAGCCTAATTTTGAAAAGAAAGGCCAGAGCAGTATGGCTACTCCATAGCAATGTAATAGTTAAAGGAGTCATTAGGAATAATGGTTTTGAAATTTTACCACCACATTAGCAAAAGACTTGGCTGGCTCAGTCAGGAAAGCTATATTTACAAGCAATAACTACACTCTACAATGGAAAGCAATGAATATGTACAAATATACATGTATTTACACTATTATACAGGTATTTACAGGTGGAAAATATCATGGAAACTCCCCTGAACATTCTGTGACCCCAAAAGAAGTGGGGGTAACTGCTCTGCTTCTCCCATAAACTTACCCCCCCCTTTCCTCTGTTTAATTAGAAGAAAAGAGAAAGAAAAGTTATGAGAGTACTGTTAGTCTTATCTGTGGGGTCAGCTAGTAGCAATAAGATCCTCCCAGCCAAGCAGAGCAGAAGGCACCAGCCAGTGGAGGAAGAAAGGAATGAAATGGGATGTGAGATATTGCTAGGGGTACATCTCACATCTGTCTAAGGATATTAATTTAGAATAAGCGTTTGTTTTCTTTTTTACATGCAATTGTGAATTGTTTATAATTCTTCACTCTTCTGCTCAAAAATGTGCAGCTAACTTTTAAAGGCATAGACAGAAACTGCCACATTAGGTTAATGTGATGCAGCTATGGCATTATCCTCAGTGATTCCTGTTTAATTACAGAGGCATATTCAGAAATCCTTTTTCTCATATTTTTGACCATAGTGAAGTCATTACAGACTTTTCTTGAGGTCTTGACTGAATTAAAGAGTACATGACATGGGATCAAACAGATGTATTTTTTTCTTTTCTTATTTAACAACTATAATCTTGGTTTGGTTGAGGTAGGTTGTATCAAAATTTGATTACTTGTCTAAGTACTACCCTTGGCATCCTATTATTTAGTGGCTTTTACAACCATTTACTCACCCACATTTCAATTTCCTCCGTGAAGTTCCATGTCTGAAATACGGAAATGCTTGAAAATGCTCTTTGTGACCTCCCCTATAAATAAAACCAAACACACTTTACAAACACACTTGAAAATGCTCTTTGTGACCTCCCCTATAAATAAAACCAAACACACTTTACAAATCCAAATGAAAGTATTATTTTAGTTATGTGACTTTTTTTTTTCTGTATTTGTTATCAGTAAACACACACACAACTTTTTTCACACTGACAGGATCCACGGTATTTTTAAGAACTTCCTTGGATAAAATGTAAACTCATACCATTATTTTTCTGATGGAATATGTTCTTTTACAGCCATCTATGAGCAATCATGTGAAGCCTACAAGCACAAAGGGAACACCTCAGGTTTTTACAATATTGATTCAGATGGAAGTGGCCCCTTGGGACCGTTTCTTGTTTACTGTAATATGACAGGTGAGATGATAAACTTCCTTAACTGTCATCTAGGTCTGTGTGCTTGCTTATTATACTGAAACATGAGTTACTGAGTAAGAAGCCTCTGTAGCTTGTAAGTTTAAAGCATACACACACAACAAAATGAAGCTGACTCCTTAGCTCATAATTCTGAGTAAAGAATTCAGCAGAGAAATTAGAACAGTAATGGGATTCAGGTTGTGAAGCTAAAACAAAGTTTCTGTGGTGCTGCAAAAATGGGACATGTTCTATATGGAGACTATGAAAATTAAATAATTTTTGGGTGCAGCTTTGTTTTAATTGAAGTTACAGACTCTTGAGGACATTTAAGGAAATAGAAGTTGTATTTTGTGAATAACTAACTGTTTTTTCCTGATAGCCTTCTGAAAAATTGTAATTCAGAACTGGCATTTGTTATAAGGAATACAGATGTACTTAACTTTTCAGATTGCAAGTAGATCTTCTGAAAAAAGCAAGTATACACAGTGGGACTCCTGCAGACTCAGTTTCAGGCACCCTGTCTACTATTCTGAACTTAGTTCTTTGAATTCAACTATCTATATTACTAAAAATATTAGAGTTTGTCATCAGTCTGATTTTAAAAAAATCAATTGATGTTTTCTATATATACCTATTAGTATACATCTTTTAAATGAAGCTTATATGTATTTATTTACTTATTTGTTTTTTATTTTATTTGTGTCTCTTTCCTTTTCATTTTACTTAACCTCTATTTACTTGTTTTTCAGCCAAAACAATGAAAATATTTTTTAACATAGTTATAAGTATATTAAAAATCTACATGAATATGCTAGAGTTGAGTTTACTTTAATTATGTCCAATGTGTTAAAAACCTAGAAATCTTACCATAAGTTTTCGATACTGATTTGTAAACAATGTGTGGTGACGTATCTCTACTGAGAAACTGATAGTACTCTACTTGTAACAGGCATTGTTAATTTTTCACAGCAATTTTGAAGAACACTGATTATATGAATTAATAGAATTAATGGAATTCTCATCATTTCAGTCAGTCTGTGCAATTTGTTTCATTATATCTGCTTCTGACTTTGATTTCAATGATGAACTGTGCTAGCTAATGGTGGGCAAAATTCAGATTGGCACAGACCATTAAAAAGAAATATACTACTGTCCTACAAGACTGAACCAGACAAAGAATAATGCAGATTTTAAATTTTTTTTTAAAGTGGGTATTTTAATTGGGCATATCCCTCCAAGGTACAGTATAGGATCTGATTTATGCTTGTGTGCCCATGAACAGCTGTCACTGTTTTCCTCAGTCACTCCTTACTCACCACATTAATGAAATCTCGTTGATCAGTTCTTCATCTTGAGACTCAGCCTGACAGGATGAGTCTTCTACATTTGTTTTATTCCCAGTTTCCTCATGACTAGTATTCCCTTTTCCCACCAGAGGCAGGGAAGGCAAGATGCCTTCATTTCTTACAACACTGTCTTGTCTTTCACATTCATGGGACTCAATTTTCAGGCATCTGTGAATGAGGCATCTTTTAAAATTTATATTCTTGGAGGTCAGTTTCAAAATTAAAAGCTTACAATCCACACTGACAGTTGAGAAGAACAAACATGCAGAGACCTGCTTTTCATTTTCTTTGTAAACTCGGACATGTGATAATAAGTCTGATGGTTGACCTGATTGTTTTATTTTTTATGTTCAGTGTAGCCTCTAGGTAGATTTGAATCTGTGTTTATGTGCATGTACAAAAAGGAATCTATCTGCTATATTTCCGGCCATCTGTTTTTTGACACCATGAGCACCTCTTTATAAAATGATATAATTTCACCAAAGGCTGGTAAACAATGATTAAAAAGTTGCACAAATAGATTCCTTTTAATAGAATACATTTTGAATAGGCGTCTCGCCTTCATATTTTCATTAGGTTTTCTAATGAATACTTGTCCTTTAAGTGACAAAGATCGTACAGTGTCAACGACATGTGGCCTGTAGGAAGATAACAAAATGAAATGCATAGTTTGAAATGCATAGTTTGAAGTGATAGAAATATTACCATCAGCACTTGTTTCTTGTATGTCCTCAAGCTACTTTGGTCATTAGGAAGAACTTCTATACAGAGAGAGCAATTGCCCATTGGAAAGGGCTGCCCGGGGAGGTGGTGGAGTCACCATCATTGGAGGTGTTTAGCAGGAGACTTGATGGAGTGTTTGATGCCATGGTTTAGTTGTTTAGGTGGGTTGGATTGGTTGATGGATTGGACACGATGATCTTGAAGGTCTCTTCCAACCTGGTTGTTTTTATTATTATTATTATTATTATTATTATTATTATTATTATTATTATTATTATTATTATTATCCAAGAATGCAGTGAAAATTAATCTAACCTTGACTGATGCAGAACAGCTTTAACTGGAAGAAAGCCTACTCCACCCCTACCTTAAAGTGTATTTTAGTCATAGGGTTCAGACTATTACAGGCTTTGCAAGTGGAAGACAAAACAGAAAAATCCCATTTCTTGTTTGTTCATAGGTGAGGGGGCTTGACAAAAGTAGAAAAAGGCAAAATAAAATGAGCAGAGTGTCTGGTGTTACATTTCCTTGAATGCAAACTATAGGACAGAATGAGCAATAAATTCCTGTGTCATGGTATTAGCCAGTTTCATCTTTCCTGTATCTCAGTGTATAGAAAAATTACTTTTCTGGTCTCAAAGTAAAGACACAGTACTTAGTGAAGTAACATATTACTGAATTATAGAATGACAGGGGTTGGAATGCACCTCTGGAGTTTGTCTAGTCCAACCTGCCCACCAGAGCAGGTTCACATAGAGCAGGATTCACAGGATGATATCCAGGCAGGTTTTGAATATCTCCAGAGATGAAGACTCCACCACCTCTCCAGGCATCCTGTTCTGGTGCTCTACCACCCTCAAAATAATTAAGTTCCTCCTCATGTTTAGATGGAAGTTCTTATGTTCTACTTTGTGTCCATTACCTCTTGTCCTTTCATTGGGCTCCATTTAGAAAAAGGCTGGCCCCATCCTCCTGACACTTTTCGTATTTATAATAAGCATTGATGAGATCCCTCCTCAGTCATCTCTTCTTTATGCTAAAGATCTCCAAGTCCCCCATCCTTTCTCTGTAAGAGATATGCTCTAGTCCCTTAATCATCTTCACAGCCCTTTGCTATACTATCTCAAGCAATTACCTGTCTTTCTTGAGCCAGGAAGCCAAGAACTGGACATGTTAATCTAGATGAGGCCTTTTTGGGGCAGAGTAGAGGGAGAGGGTAACTTCCCTTGACCCATTTACCACCTTCTTCTTGATGTACCCTAGGATTCTGTTTGCCTTCTTGCCCACAAGAGCACATTGCTGGCTTGAGATCATTCTGTCGTTTGCCAGCACTCCCAAGACTTTTTCCACAGAGCTGCAGTCCAGCAGGCCAGCCCCCAACCTGTATTGATGCATACCCTGCCTAGGTATACTACTTTGCAATTGTCCTTGCTGAATTTCACAAAAGACAGTGAAGTCAAGGTAGGCAACATCCACTGCCCTGCCCTCATCTATCCATCCAGTCATGCCCTTGGCGGAAGGCTATCAGATTAGTCAGACATGAGTTTTTGGCAGATCCATGCTGAATACTTCTGAAAAGCCATTGCACTGCTTTCTCACATATTGTAAGCAGAATGTTTCAAGTTGCAGACTTTTCACAGCAGGCTGAACGTTTTAGTAGATACCTTTCATGAATGTTCAATACATTGTTTATTATTCAACCATTTAAATTGTATTTATTTGCAAATCTTTTTCTGGAAATAATGTTTGAAGTACTGAATATTTACTGATAATCCATGGGAAAAATTGTCTTGCAGACTTGGATGAACTGCTTGTGGGATAAATATTTTAGGAATATTTTACATGCTTCCAGTTTGCAAGGTCTGTCTACACAATACAATGAAGTATGTAAATGTCTTACTGACCAGTGAGCTTAAGAGCAGAATGTGTTAGGTGTCTGGAAGCAACTTTCTATTGAACTTTGAAAGCTCTGACTCTTAGTCGTTGATTAAGTATAGATTTTGAATAGTACTTCAAGTAATGACTAGTATTTTATTTTAGATGACTAGAATATCTCACCTTCATATAGTCTGAAGTTTATAGTAAATACAGTATTTGCAATCTACTGTTGCTTCTTTATATAATAGAAAAAGGCTGTAGGTCATTTTCTCACACAATACATTAATTCAAATTATAGTGGTAAATGCAAGGTAGCTAGAATCAAGGCTAGAATGTAGTGTTATTTCATAAACAATTTAAGCCTTGGAAAAGTAATAATAGTAACTATTATTTATTTTTATCATTCAATTGCAATGTACCAAGTAAACTGTATCTTATTTCACAGAAAGTTATTTGGATGTTATCACTTACCATTTCTTTATTCCATAATCATAACAAACTCAATATCTATTATAGTCACAATACAATAATCTACTTATAAATAGAAACACTGAGTAATTGTTTTTATTTTTGCTTAGTGATTTATGTCTCTATTTCATATGCCTAAATCTATTTTTTGTGATCAAAGTAATCTTAAATTTTGGACCATTTCATTATGCATTTTTTTCCATTAGCAATTTACACAACTACTTCTCACTCTGTATTGTGTTTCACATGTGTTTTGAAAGATACAACATGGACCATTATACAGCATAACAACACCAACCTAACCAGAGTAAAAAATGCTAAGCGAGAGAAACCCCACGCTGTGTTTTTCAAGTATTCTGCCAGCTTAGACCAGCTTCAGGCTACAATTAACCATGCAGAGCACTGCGAACAGGAGCTTGCTTACCACTGCAAGAAGTCGAGGCTTTTAGATAAGCCAGGTAAGTAAACAGACAAATCTTACTATGTTGCATAGTGTATATTTGACCTTGCTGGCTACCAGAGTTATTTATTTTTATCAAGTTAATAGCATTGTTCTACTACAGAGCTTGAACTACTATATAAGTGGCCAGAATATATCTGAATCAGTAAAACACAAATGTCAGTTTATAATGATTGTTCTTCTTAGAATTAAGTGTTCTGAAAGCTGATTGAATTCGTAAATGTTTTAATTTAATTAAGATTATTATTAACACAGCTTCTGTTGGTCTGTATTCTAGGGACATTTAAGTTTTAAATGAGGTATTACTGAGGAGATATATCCTTAACAGAACTCAAATTAGTGCAGAGATACCAGCAGTTTATCATTGAATGCTTTTGAGTACTTCATTCATATATTGTGAGGGCTTGAAAAAAAATAAATAACATTAGATATCCACTGTCATTAAAAAAAAAATAAATCTGTATTTAATGAGGATTACTGACAGAAGCAGAACTGTTTTAAGAAAGTAAATGGATATCCTCTATTGTAATTAAAGAAAAATAGAGTTATGTAATTTACTTAAATCTTGACTCTCACTGGCAGAGAGCTGTTAATAACTTTACTGTGAAAGTCTGTTTTAAGTGCTCCATATAATGTGGAAGTAAAATCATAATTTACTGCCATTTGAAATACTAAGTGCATTTTTTTTTAAGAACTTGTCCACCAGAAATTCCTCAATTCTTAATATTCTTTCCCACAAATCAGAGAACAAGCCTCTGAGTACAAGTTTCTATTTCTTTTTCTTTTGCTCAGATACTCTTTGTTTTTCCCTTAATTATGTCAACAACATCAGGGGATTCTTATACTATAATTCAGTCAGCATAATAATTAATCTGCACAGCATAATAGAAGAACCTACTGCTTAAGAAGTCCCACTATTCTCCTTTCTACTCAAAATTGTGATTAGATGTTCAAAAGCCTGGTTTACACCAAGAATAGCGCTTTGATATTGTACAATCTAGGATTTTTGTGTCTTTTGGCTATAAAAGGTCACATAGACTTGGTGAAAAACAAAAATACACCAAAAAAATCCACCTTGTCAACTCACTAGTTTCAGCAGTGATCAAGCTGGAGAATGAAAAAAAAAAAAGTTGTCACAGAAGAAGAGAGGGAAAGACCCAGGCAAGAAGGACCTTCTGCATTTGTTTCTTTGTTTGGTTTTGTGTTTTGGTTTATGTCTTTGGGTTTTTTTTTTCCCTTTTTAAAATATTTTACATTAAATGAGATCGCACAGGAATGCAGGTTTTTCTAGAAAGCTAAGAGTGCAGTCAGTCAATTTCACTAAGACCTCCATAATTTCAAATTTTAGCTACTAAGATGCATGAAAAAATTATTTTTGAATTCTACAGATTTTTCTAAATTGTTCTTTGGTTAAATTCTGCTGCAGACTGTACCAATCACAGCTTATCAATCCTCTGAGGAGTGGGGTTTAGTCTGTTCTGAAATAGAGAGCTCCAAAGTAAAAGAACGCTAGGATCTAATTATGGTCAGTCTTGGCTTCAACAGTGTGACCACTTAAAAAAGACAATATTGTTTTGCAATACAGGGATGAAATAACTTAACATAAAGAGCCAGAGTTTATTTTCCCCTTTCTATTTGAAAACATGGAGTCACACCTTTTTAATCATTTACAGGATGTATTAATTTTGCCTTACCTTTTGTAGCATTCTTCATTAAATCATTTCCTTAAAATAAAATTCAGATTTTCAGACTGCAGGATTTACATTAATGGGTTTTTAGTTCAAGGGTAGAGATCATGGTAGATGACTTAATAGGGACAGAGTCTCCCTCTCTGGAGATATTCAAGACCCACCTGGATGAGTTCCTGTTTGGCCTGGTATAGGTGATACTGCTTTGGCAGGGGGGTTGGACTAGATGATGGCTCGAGGTCCCTTCTTGCCCTGTCCTGGGGTAGAAGGGTAAGGCCAAGAAGCCTCTTCCCTCCCCCCTGTAAAGTAAGGGGAAAGAAAAAAATTGAAGGGAAAGGAAAAAAAACTCACAAGCTGAATTAGCAAAGCAGTGGAGCTGTGTATTTACAAAGCAATGTAGGGTATGCAGGGGAATATTTACAAATTTACAATATTTGCAATATATACAAAGGTATACAATAAAGTAACACAGAAATGAGAGTTCCCCCCTCGGCAGAGGGGGTTCCCCACCTCCCCTCTCTCCCCCCTTTCCCCAGAGAAGGTTAGAAGAAAGAGAGAAGGAGAAAAAAAAAGTCAGAAGCAGTTTGTGTTAATTGGAAGGGAGTTAATACAGGCCTTTATCAGTTTCAAGGCCGAAGCCTTGGCAGAAAGCCCAGCACAGAATGCTGCTGCCTGAAGAAGTGGCGGAAGCAAGACTGAAGATAAAGTGCCGGAGTGCCCAGGATAATTTCTCCTGCACTCCCAGTTCAGAAGGTGCTTCCTCCCACTTCACCAATGAAATTAGTTTAGATTATTCTTTCTGTTTACCAACTTCCATCCACCATATTCCCTTTCTTAAGGGGACAACGTCAACCGGTCACATGCCCCTAACTGTTGGATGAATCTCCTGGGAGAATAGGTAGATGCTGCTTTGTAAATGCAGTCTGTTCTGTGGTTTTGAAGTCTAACCTGCAAGGAGAAGAAAAAAAAAAATATTTTTTTTTTAAATAGAATAGAAAATAGAATAGAATAAACCAGGTTGGAAGAGACCTTCAAGATCATCGCGTCCAACCTATCACCCAACACCACCTAATCAACTAACCCATCTAACCAAGCACCCTGTCAAGTCTCCTCCTGAACACCTCCAGCAATGGCGACTCCACCACCTCCCCGGGCAGTCCATTCCAATGGGCAATCACTCTCTCTGTGTAAAACTTCCTCCTGACCTCCAGCCTGAACTTCCCCTGGCGCAGCCTGAGACTGTGTCCTCTTGTTCTGGTGCTGGCTGCCTGGGAGAAGAGACCAACCTCTGCCTGTTTACTACCCCCCTTCAGGTAGTTGTAGAGAGCAATAAGGTCACCCCTGAGTCTCCTCCTCTCCAGGCTAAGCAGCCCCAGCTCCCTCAGTCTCTCCTCAGAGGGCTTGTGTTCCAAGCCCCTCACTAACTTCGTTGTCCTTCTCTGGACTCGTTCCAGCAAGTCAACATCCTTCCTAAACTGAGGGGCCCAGAACTGGACACAGGACTCGAGGTGTGGCCTAACCAGTGCAGTGTACAGGGGCAGAATGACCTCCCTGCTCCTGCTGGCCACACTGTTCTTAATGCAGGCCAGGATGCCATTGGCCCTCCTGGCCACCTGGGCACACTGCAGGCTCATGTTCATCCTACCATCAACCAGCACTCCCAGGTCCCTCTCTGCCTGTCTGCTCTCCAGCCACTCTGACCCCAGCCTGTAGCTCTTCATGGGGTTGTTGTGGCCAATGTGCAGAACCCGGCAACTGGATGTGTTAAATCTCATGCCGTTGGACTCTGCCCATCTGTCCAGCCTCTCAAGGTCTCTCTGCAAAGCCTCTCTACCCTCCAGCAGATCAACTCCTGGAACTTACGGGATGGCCAAGGGATCAGGCCCAGCCAGCATGGTTTAGGAAGGGCAGGTCCTGCCTGACCAACCTGATCTCCTTCTGTGATCGGGTGACCCACCTGGTGGATGTGGGGAGGCCTGCGGATGTAGTCTACCTGGACCTCAGCAAGGCCTTGACACCGTTCCCCACAGCAAACTCCTGGCCAAGCTGTCAGCCCATGGCTTGGACGGGAGCACGCTGCATAGGGTTAGGAACTGGCTGGATGGCCGAGCCCAGAGAGTGGTGGTGAATGGTGCTACATCCAGCTGCCGGCTAGTCACTAGTGGTGTTCCCCAAGGATCAGTGCTGGGCCCTGTGCTCTTTAACATCTTTATTGATGATCTGGATGAGGGCATTGAGTGCATCATCAGTAAATTTGCTGACGACACCAAGCTGGGGGCAGGAGTTGATCTGCTGGAGGGTAGAGAGGCTTTGCAGAGGGACCTGGACAGGCTGGACAGATGGGCAGAATCCAATGGCATGAGATTTAATGCATCCAATTGCCGGGTTCTGCACATCAGCCACAACAACCCCATGCAGTGCTACAGGCTGGGGTCAGAGTGGCTAGAGAGAGGCCAGGTAGAGAGAGACCTAGGGGTACTGGTTGATGGTAGGCTGAACATGAGCCTGTAGTGTGCCCAGGCAACCAGGTGGACCAATGGCATCCTGGCCTGCATCAGGAACAGATTGACCAGCAGGAGCAGGGAGGTCATTCTGCCCCTGCGCGCTTCACTGGTTAGGCCGCATCTGGAGTACTGTGTCCAGTTCCGGGCCACTCAGTTTAGGAAGAATTTTTTTAGGAAGAACTTGCTGGAACAAGTCTAGAGAAGGGCAACAAAGTTGGTGAGGGGTTTGGAACACAAGCCCTATGAGAAAAGACTGAGGGAGTTGGGGTTGCTTAGCCTGGAGAGGAGGAGACTCAGGGGTGATGTTATTGCTCTTTACAACTATCTGAAAGGAGGTTGTAGAAAAGCAGATGTTGGTCTCTTCTCCTAGGCAACCAGTACCAGAACAAGAGGACACAGTCTCAGGCTGTGCCAGGGAAGGTTTAGGTTGGATGTTAGGAGGAAGTTCTATACAGAGAGTGACTGTCCATTGGAATGGGCTGCCTGGGGAGGTGGTGGAGTCACCATCATTGGAGGTGTTCAGGAGGAGACTTGATGGGGTGCTTGGTGCTATGGTTTAGTTGTTTAGGTGGGTTGGATTGGTTGATGGATTGGACACGATGATCTTGAAGGCCTCTTCCAACCTTGTCTATTCCATTCCATTCCATTCCATTCCATTCCATTCCATTCCATTCCATTCCATTCTATTCAGGAAGGGTGATGTAGTCGATCTGCCAGGCCTCTCCGTACTTATACTTCAACAATCTCCTCCCATACCACAGAGGCTTCATGCACTTGGCCTGCTTCATGGCAGCACAGATGTCACACTCATGGATAACCTGTGAGATGGCCTCCATAGAGAAGTCCACTGATCTGTCCCAAGCCCACTGGTATGTGGCATCTCTCCCTTGGTGGCCAGAAGTGTCATGGGCCCAGCGAGCTAAGAACAGCTCGCCCTTGTGTTCCCAGTCCAAGTCGATTTGGGAGATTTTAGCAGCCAGGTCTGCTTGGTGGTTGTGCTTGTGCTCCTCTGTGGCTCTGCTCTTGGGGATGTGTGCATCGATGTGTAGCACCTTTATTGGCAGCCTGTCTGGGCGGGCCGCGATGTCTTGCCACAGATCAGTGGCCCAAACAGGCTTCCCTTTTCTCTGCTACCTGTTCCTCCTCCATTCCTTCAGCCACCCCCACAAAGCATTCGCTACAATCCAGGAGTCAGTATAGAGGAACAGCACTGGCCAGTTCTCTTGTTCCACTCTATCCAGGGTCAGCTGGACAACTTTTACCTCTACGTACTGACTGGATTTGCCTTCTCCATCCCTTGCTTCCACCACTTGCCTTGTTGGGCTCCAGACCGCTGCCTTCCATCTCTGCTTGCTTCCTACAAGCTGGCAGAACCCATCTGTAAATAGAGCATAGCCCTTCTCATCCTCAGGGAGATCGTTGTATGGGGGGGCCCCCTCAGCACAGGTCACTGTTTGCTCTGGTGGCATTCTGCAGTCAGCACCCTCTGACCAGTTGGTGATCAATTCCACTATGCCAGGACGATCTGAGATCACTGAGTTATCAGGGCCATCCACTTAGTCCAGGTGGCATCTTTGGCATGATGTGGGGTTGAGCCTCTCCCTTTGAACATCCAGGTCAGGACTGGAAGCCTTGGAACTCAATTACCTCAGAGGCAGCCCAGACAACCTCATAGACAGCTAGGATTTCCTTCTCTGTTGTGGTATAGTTGGCCTCGGAGTTTTTGTTTTCCTTACTCCAGAAATCTAGGGGCCTACCCCTGGTTTCACCAGGAGCCTTCTGCCACAAGCCACACATAGGACCATTCTCACCAGCTGCAGTGTACAGCACATTCTTGATCTTTGGTCTAGTTTGAACAGGTCTCAGAGCAGTAGCATGGACCACCTCTCATTTTATCTGGTCAAATGCTACCTGCTGCTCAGGTCCCCACACAAAATAATTTTTCTTCCTTGTTACATGGATGAGAGGTTTCACAATTTGCCTGTACCCAGGAATGTGCATTTTCCAGAAACCCTCAAGTCCCAAGAAGGACTGTGTCTCTTTCTTATTCGTGGGTTGCACCATTGTGGCTATGCTGTTCACCACTTCCTGAGGGATATGGAGACGGCCATCTTGCCGTTGAACATGCAGGAACTGGATCTCCCTGGCAGGCCCTTTTACCTTCCTTCTCTTTATGGCAGTGCTGGCCTCCAACAGGATATCAATTATCCTCTTACCCTTCTGGTAAACTTCCTCTGCTGTCTCACCCCATACAATGATGTCATCAAGGAACTGCAGATGCTCAGGGGCTCCACCTTTTCTCTAAGGTAGTCTGGATCGCCTCATGGCAGATGGACCCAGCCCTGAGGCAACTGATTCCATTAGTACTGTACTCCTCTTCAGGAGAAAGCAAACTGTGGCCTGCATTCTTCTGCAATGGCAATGCAGAAAAAGGCATTAGCAATGTCAATTGTGACATACTACTTGGCTGCTTTCAATTCCAGCTCATACTGGAGCTCCAGCATGTATGGAACGACAGCGCTGATTGGAGGAGTCACTTCATTCAGGCCATGATATTCCACGGTCAGTCTCCATTCCCCATTTGCCCTCTGCACTGGCCATATTGGGCTGTTGAAGGATGAATGAGCCTTGCTGATCACCTTCTGGCTCTCCAGTCATCAAGTCAGTTGGTGTATGGGGTGCAGAGAGTCTCTGTTTGTCCTGTATTGCCTGCGATGTACTACACAAGAGGCAACAGGTAATTTCAAATCCTGTACCTTATAGCTGCCCACTATGGAGGGGTCATCTGACAGCTCGGGCATGGTAGACAGCTGTTCTTTGCCTGTAGTCTCTACAGCTGCTACCCCAATGCCCACTTGTGCCCTCTAGGGTCCTTGAAGCATCCCTCCTGCAGAAAGTCAATGCTAAGAATGCAAGGTGCACCTGGACCAGTCACTATATAGTGTTTCCCCATTCATTCCAAGTCAGACTTATCTCAGCCTGCAGTACAGTCAGGTCTTGTGAGCCCCCTGTGACTCCCTGAATGCTTATGGGCTCAGCCCCTTTGTATCCCAATTGTATTAGGGTGCACTGGGCCCCTGTGTCCATCAGAGCTCGGTACTTCAGGGCTTCTGAAGTGCCAGGCCATTTCACATACACATCCCTGTATACTCTGTTGTCCCTGGCCTTCACCTGGCTGGACGTAGGGCACCTCTAATGCTGATGACGATGCCCACACTTGTCATAGGGTCCTATGTTACTAGGAGAAGGGTCTCTTGAGCAAGAGGGACCACTCTGGGAAACTGGGGCAGCCCTTCTCCTGGATGAGTTATCCCCATTGTGCCCACCTTACAGTTCTCACACTCTGTTCCAGAGGGCAGAAGTGGGTTGGCTATGCCAGGTGCCCATATCCTCTCCATGGTCCCCTCCACAGAGAACCCCTTGACATCCCCCAGTTGGCTTGGGGTGATCTCCTAGGGGAAGGTCACCTGTTCCTGATTGCTGAAACCTGGACCCATTCTGAAGGAGAAGGGGAAAAGGAGGTATTTCTGCCCTTTTTCAGTTCAGACATGGATATCTTGATCTCTTTGACAATGTTTTCAGCTGTAGTTTCTGTGGCTGAGATCAGGGGTTTCTGATTTATGCTGTCCTCATATTCCCTTAAATCACTGACAAATTCACAGACAGTTTAAGGACTTCCATCTTGTCCAGTCAGGAGTATTGACTTAGAGAATGACACACAAGAGACTCAGTAAGTTTCTTGTATTATGCTTCTATTCTGGCGCGCCTGACACAGGTAGAATCATTTCCAAAGACCTGTGTGAATTCAGAGAGTTTTGGGCAAACTTTTATACAAAAAGTTATCTGTCTATAATGACAGGGGTCCAGATGCTTCCTTATCTATACAAAGCTTATCTATCTAAAATAGCAGATGTATACATATCATGCAGGTGTCCTTTATCTTATACAAAAGATCGTCTTGTCCAAGACTAACAGAAGTAAATCACTGAAAAATCCTGCTATTCCTTATCTATCCAAAGGCTGTCTGCCAACCTCTCCCCCTCCCTGCATTCCAGCATTTCAGCTAACAAGCAGAGAATTCTTATCAACTCTGTTATTCTGTTAATGAGACTTTTCTGTTCATCAATTCCCCCCTTTCTTACAGCCAAGAGTATATTCCTATACTATACTTTCTTAAAATAATGTCCTGTTTCCAGCTCATGCCTGAGTTTATAATTTTTATACTTATGGTAGGATTCTACACTACTCTTTCCAGTACACATAATTATCTTAATCAAAACTAGCAGTAATATTATTAATAAAACAATCATTACAATTCCCAGCAACAACTGTTTAAGCCAGCGTATATTGGGCATCCATGAGGTTAACTCTTCCCAGAGGTCTGATAATCCATATGATGTATCATCCTTGCTTACCTCATGTAATACTTTCCCCTGTTCCCATATATTTTGTACATCAGTTTTAATTTGTCCTGATTTATCTACATAGGTGCAACAAGTGGTGTTTATCAGGTACACACTCCTCCCATTTCAGCTGTAATAATATCCAAAGCCAGCCTGTTTTGTAGTGACACGCTGCTCGCAGACTTAACTTCCACCTGCAGATTCTGCACTGCATCAGCTGCTGAATTAGCAATGACTTCCATTGTAGCTGATATATTTACTATTGCTTTTTCAAGTTGTGCAACGCCTAATGCAGGAACAATGCTCGAACAAAACTGTGATATCCAGTATTGTATCTGACAAAGGATTTGCTGTCCTTCTGTGTCTTCTCCAAAGAGTTCTCCAATATCCTCTAGGCAGGATCTCATGGTGGACAGTGATTTGTGGGGTTAAGTAGCCTGCAGTG
Organism: Melanerpes aurifrons; assembly: GCA_011125475.1. Taxonomy (NCBI): domain Eukaryota; kingdom Metazoa; phylum Chordata; class Aves; order Piciformes; family Picidae; genus Melanerpes; species Melanerpes aurifrons. The sequence continues at coordinate 1,230,037 of WWNC01000099.1, forward strand.
CAAACTCCTGTCCATTTTGGGGGTAAGCTTTTTCTGGCATGTCCATCCCCACACAACCACCAATATCCATAAGGGAGTAAGCAACTAATTTGACTTAATAGAGCTACACCAGCCCCTACAACATCCAGCCTGCTTTCTTTAGAAGAGGTACAGCCATTTCCCTGAACCCATGGATTGGCACCTGAGACTTCTCCAGGGGAAGAGTAATTCCAGCTGCAGCCCAACCCTGTTAAATTTCGCCATCCTACCTTATTTTCACTACTTTCATTACTTTCTACAAAAAGGGTTCGTGAAGGATCTACAATTAATAAGTCAAACTTTGGACCCAAGCTTTCTGAGCTATCTTTCCCATGCTGACAATTGTGGAAGTTACTATCAGATGTAGTCACCCAGTCTGACGGCCCCCATGTCCAATTCATTGAGGCTACCCCAAATAAAGGGGTCCTCATTTGGCCTCGAGGAAGTTCAGTGCATATCCAACAGTTAGAAAGATTAGTTTGCAAAGCCAATTCTTGACTAACATTTAAGTACATATTGCCTTCCCATCCTTCAATAGTATTAACCAACAAACAAATCACAATTATCGATACAGCTTGAGCTTCAGGGGTCCCTGAGACTCGAGTTTCCATTCTCTTGCTGAAGTCTTCTTGACTCTAGTGTGGTGAATCCAAGCAGCTTGTTCCTTGATTTTGATGGCTGTGAAGGATGTCAATAACACCTGATATGGTCAGGTCCACTTGGGTTCCAGAGGGTTCTCTGAAAGAGATCTGACATAGACATAATCTCCAGGTTCCACATCATGGACTGGTCTGTCTAACCCTCTCACATTGGTTCCAATCACCTGTTTGTTAACAATGCTCAGGTTCTTATAAATTTGCTGAACATACTTGTTCAACATTTCCTCTCTAAATTGCCCTGGTTCAGAAGGGTCCACAGTTCCTACTACATAAGGTCTTCCAAACAGGATTTCAAATGGGCTCAACCCTTCCTTTATTCTTTGCTTAGTTCGAATTCGCAACAGGGCAATTGGTAATGCTTGTAGCCAAGGAAGGTTTGCTTCCTGTCCAATTTTACTATCTGGTTTTTGATTAAATGGTTCATTTTCTCCACTTGCCCACTCGAATGTGGATTGTAGGGGGTGTGGAGTTGCCAATCAATCCCTAAAATTTTGCTCACCTGTTGTACCACCTTGGCCACAAAATGAGGTCCCCTGTCTGAGGAAATAGCAGCAGGTACCCCAAAACGAGGTATTATTTCTTGTAACACTGCCTTAGTAACCTCCCGTGCTTTGTTTGTGCGACAGGGAAATGCTTCTGGCCAACCAGAGAAGGTGTCAGTGAGTACCAACAGGTACCTGTATCCCCCTTTCTTGGGAGCTCAGTAAAATCAATTTGCCATTGTTGTCCTGGATAATTTCCTCTGCTAATTTGTCCCAGTCTAACTCCTCTTCTTACTTTGGGGTTAGCCTTAAGACACACCTCACATTGCCGGGTTACCTGTTCGACCGTGGTGTATAATTTCCGTGCTATACACTCCTGAACCAATTTTCGATACAGGGCTTCTGCTCCCCAGTGAGTCTGTGCGTGTTCCATCTGAACAAAAGCCCAGAGAAGGTTCGTGGGAATGATTAATCTCCCATCCGGTGCCCTGGCCCAGCCCTGTCCTGTCCTATTCCCCAAAAGGTCTTTAATTAATTTCTGATCCTCTGTGCTATACACAGGTTCTGGCTCTTTTTGCTCAATTGACAGTTTACCATCTGGGATCAAAACAAACTCTGACACCTTCCTCCCTCCCTGGCCACCCTTTTAGCTGTTTCATCTGCCAGTCTGTTGCCTCTTTCTTGACCAGTGTTCCCTTTTTGGTGTGCTTTGCAGTGCATTATGGCTACTTTGCTTGGCTTCTGCACTGCTTCTAGCAGCCTCAGTATTTCTTCTGCATGTTTAATACCTTTTCCTTGAGATGTCAACAGTCCTCTTTCTTTCCAAATGGCTCCATGAGCATGTACCACCCCAAAGGCATACTTGGAGTCAGTCCATATGTTTGCACTTTTCCCTCGGGAAAGCTCAAGAGCTCTGGTCAGTGCTATTATCTCTGCCTTTTGAGCAGAGGTGTTACTTGGTAGGGCTTCTGCCTCGATTACCTCTTCTCCTGTAGTTACAGCGTACCCAGCTTTTCTTTCTCCCTGGATCACAAAACTGCTTCCATTGGTGTACCAGTTATGGTCTGCCTTTTCTAGAGGTTCTTCCTTCAGGTCAGGTCTGCTGGAATAAGTGGCCTCAATTGTTTCCAAACAATCATGAATAACTCGTTCTCCATCACCACCCTGGAGGAAAGAGGCTGGATTGACAAAGTTAGCAACTTTAATTTCCACATCATCCTGCTCCACTAGGATGGCTTGGTATTTAAGAAATCGTTGTGGAGACAGCCAGTGTCCTCCCTTGGCTTCTAGAACAGCAGAGATGGTGTGTGATACTAGGACTGTGATCTTCTGCCCCATTGTGAACTTTCGAGACTCTTGAATATTAATTGCAACTGCTGCCACAGCCCTCAGGCATCCTGGCCATCCCTTGCTTACCTCATCCAGTTGTTTAGAGAGGTATGCCACCGCCCTTCAGTAGGGTCCTAAGGTTTGTGCTAGGACTCCGAGTGCTATCCCTTGGCTTTCATGGGAATACAATAAAAAAGGTTTAGTGACATCAGGTAGGCCTAGTGCTGGTGCCCTCATCAATTCCTTCTTTAAGGTATGGAAAGCTTGTTCAGCTTCTCCATTCCATTGCAAGTCCTTATCAGTCTCTTTCAACAATTCATAGAGGGTTTCACAAGCAGGCCATAATTATAAATCCACAACCGGCACCACCCTGTCATTCCAAAAAGGTTCGGAGTGCCTTTACTGTGTTTGGAAGTGGAATAGAACAGATGGCCTCCTTTCTTTCAGGGCCCAGCACTCGTTGCCCTGCTGTTAATTCATATCCCAAGTAGGTCACTTGCTGCTGTACTATTTGGGCCTTCTGTGGGGAAACTCGGTACCCATTAAGTCCCAGGAAATTCAGCATACTCACAGTCCAGCTTTCACATTCCGCTCTGGTCTGGGTGGCCAGCAGGATGTCATCTACATACTGTAGCAGAGCTCCGTTGCCTTCTGGCCTGTTCCACTTTTCTCATTCTTTTGCGAGCTGATTTCCAAAGACAGTAGGGCTGTTCTTAAATCCTTGGGGCAAGACTGTCCAAGTTAATTGACACTTTCGGTTAGTTTCTGGGTTCTCCCATTCAAAGGCAAACAGTGGCTGGCTCTCAGGGGCCAGGGGTAAACAGAAAAAGGCATCCTTTAGATCCAAGACGGTAAATCATTCTAATTCTGTTCTCAATTGAGTCAAGAGGGTATATGGGTTTGCCACCACAGGATGGATATCCTTTGTTATTTTATTTATAGCCCTTAGGTCCTGCACTAACCGATACCCTCCAGCTGCTTTCCTTACAGGTAAAATTGGAGTATTGTAAGCTGATTCACACTCTGTTAGCAGCCCGTACTTTAAGAATTTTTCTACAATAGGCAAAACTCCTTCCCTATCTTCTTTCCTTAAAGGATATTGTTTTAATCTAACAGGTTGAGCTCCAGGCTTAAGGTCTATTATCACAGGTAGGGCATTTTGGCCCTTCCAGGCTGCTCAGTGTCCCAAACCCCAGGATATACTTGATCTTTTATGCTTTCTTTTATTCCGTTTTTCTCTTGTTGAGGGCTCATTAATGCAAGACTTAAAACCTCAATCAACTGTTCCTCCCTTACTCTGAATTCTACCTTCCCCTTACTAAATTTAATTTCAGCTCCCAATGCTTCCAACAAATCCCTCCCCAGCAATGACTTTGGGGCATTTGGCATATATAAAAATTTATGTAAGCCCCAAGTTTTACCATATTTATATTTAAGAGGTTTAAAAAAATATGCCTTCTCAGTTTGACCTGTAGCCCCTACCACAGAAACATAGCTCTCATCCAAAGGCAGCAGTGCTTGATTTAAGACTGAAAAGGTTGCTCCTGTGTCAACTAGGAATTCCAGTTTATTTTCTTGTTCCCCTAGCTTCATTATAACCAGAGGATCTGCTAGGGTATTTATAGTCTCCTCCGGTCCTCCTAATCATCCTCTTCTAGTTGTGCCTGTATTCTGTTTTCTTTTTCCTCTCTGGACATTCTCTTTTCCAGTGTCCCTTCTTTCTGCAAATCGCACACTGATCCTTTTCCAACCGCACTCTATTAGTCCCTTTAGTCTCCTTACTTTCCTGCAACGCTGCTACCAACATTCTCTTCTCTTTTCTCCTACTTTCTTCTTCCCTGTTAGAAAATACTCTCCATGCTACATCCAAAAGTGCCTCTAAATCTCTTCCCTGCGGGGGTGACAACTTTTGCAGCTTCTTTCTGACATCACTAGCAGATTGGCAAATAAATAGGGATACCAGTTGTTGTATACCTACTTCTGATCCTGGGTCAAGAGAGGTGTTTTTCCTCATTACTTCCCTCAGCTTATCCAAGAATTCTGAGGGTGATTCACCAGGTCCTTGTCTGACTGAGTATAACACAGACCAGTTAATTGCTTTCGGAATGGCTTTTTCTATTCCCCTGGCTACAAACTCCCGGTATTCCTCCAATCTAGTCCTTTGCAGGGTATTGTTTGTATTCCATTCTGGATTTTGGAGTGGAAACACGTCTCCAATGTTTGTCCCCCCTCCCCGGGTTTGAATTCTTTCTGTTGCTAGCTCCAATCCATGTTTTTCAATTAATTGTTTCTCTGTTTCAGTCATTTGTTCTAATAATAACTGGATATCGTCCCAGTCTGGATTGTGCTGCCTAACCATGAATCGAAAATGTGTAGCTGTCCCTGTGGGATCATTACGATAATTTTTAGCCTTTTCTCTCCAACTATCCAAATCATGACTTGTAAAAGGCACCTTAAACCAGACTGGGTCCCCCTCAGGCCCTACTGCTTGTCGCAGGGGGGCTTGAATGAGTACCTGGGAAGCCGGGGCATTTGCTTGCTGTCCTCGGGTCCTTCTTGCCACTGGGCTTCCCTGAGCATAGCTCTGGGAACTGACTCCAGTATCACTATCTGAATTGCTGCCACTCCCAAAACTTCCGACATTATTTTCCGAACTCTCTGTCACTACCTCTTGCAATTTTCCTGGAGATTGATAAAATTCAGGCAGGTCTTTTATTTCCTCAAGTTTAAGACACCTCTGCCCTATACTGCACGCAGAGCAACACCTTTTCAACTGTGTCTGCCTCTTATTCTTGGCCTTGTTTTCTTTTTCAAGGGCCAAAACCATTGGATCTGAGGAGCTCTAAAACCACAGTCCCTTTGAAACTCCGGATGCTCTTGGAGATAGAAAAACATATCAGCATATATTGTCTCATCCCATTTCTTTTCTCTTCTTAAAAACAACATCAATTGCAGTAAAGTATCATATTCCAGACTCCCATTTACGGGCCATTTCTCTCCACCATCTAATTTATATAATGGCCACCACCGGGTACAAAATTTAATTAGAGTCTTCTGATTTGTTGACCCTCCTGGGGGGCCTCCAATTTCCCCCCAGTGGGCAAGTATACAACCAAGTGGGCTATGTCTTGGGATCTCACTACTTTGTCTCCCTCCCATTTTACACAATACAACACAGTACTTTCTTTTACAACACACAGAACACAAAACAAATACAAATACAACTACAACAATAATGACCGGTCCTTAGCACACAGTTATTGGCCACACACACTCAGCCACACATTCAAAACCTCTCGTACTTTATGTTCTTTAGGGACCCTCGTGGCCCCTCACACATAAACGATATTTATAATTCCCTTTGGGACCCCCTGGTCCCACACTACAAACAATGTTCATGATACATAAACAATGCTTATAGTTACCTTTAGGACCCCCTGGTCCCACACTACAGACAATGTTCATGATACATAAACAATGCCTATAGTTACCTTTGGGACCCCCTGGCCCCAACCCAAGAGCTCTTTACCTAGGGTGCAATAAATGCCTCTCTCCCGCGCAGGGCGTCCCCTCGCGACTTACGGAGCTACCCCTTTCATAGAAGCATACCTTCTCTGTGCTGGCAGTCTTGTCTGTCCCTGCAGCGATCTGATGAGCAGCGGAGCTCTCCTCGAGAATTTCTCGGCGGGCCCTGAGAGGTCCGGCTCCTCAGCAGGTCCTGCAGCCAAACAGAGTCGTCCTGCCGCGGTCGCCAAATTGACTTAGAGAATGACACACAAGAGACTCAGTAAGTTTCTTGTATTATGCTTCTATTCTGGCGCGCCTGACACAGGTAGAATCATTTCCAAAGACCTGTGTGAATTCAGAGAGTTTTGGGCAAACTTTTATATACAAAAAAGTTATCTGTCTATAATGACAGGGTCCAGATGCTTCCTTATCTATACAAAGCTTATCTATCTAAAATAGCAGATGTATACATATCATGCAGGTGTCCTTTATCTTATACAAAAGATCGTCTTGTCCAAGACTAACAGAAGTAAATCACTGAAAAATCCTGCTATTCCTTATCTATCCAAAGGCTGTCTGCCAACCCCTCTCCCCCTCCCTGCATTCCAGCATTTCAGCTAACAAGCAGAGAATTCTTATCAACTCTGTTATTCTGTTAATGAGACTTTTCTGTTCATCAGTATCCCTCCTAATATGTGAGCATATTTCTGAGGAGCACCCTGGGTGAGTTTCTTTAAGAAGGGCTGTCTCATGGGCACCTCATCTGTGTCCGAAGGGAGCTGGCTATCCCCGTAAATTATTTCCAGCACAGCCATCTCTCTCAGATACTGAATTCCCTGTTCCATACTTGTCCATCTAACTGGGCTCCAGTGCAGGTTGTCTCCTGAGTGGTACTGGCTCTTTATGGTATTGAGGATCCAGACCCAGAGTGCGTGTTCCATTGAGTTTGGCTAACTCTTTGTCCAGACCAGCATCATGAGTCAGGGAGCCTAAAAGCTTCACTTCCCTCTTATCCAGGTCCACTGTGTCCACCTCCTCATCCCAGCATCTCAGGGCCCAGCTTAGTATTGGCTCATCCTCTTTTCTTGCATAATCCAGACAGTTTTGCCTTAATTCCTTTCTGGGTAGAGATGTAACCATTATTTGCTGATCTGAATCATCTCCATCCACCGCTGGGTTCTGTGAGGTGCTGGGCCCCACTAATATGCCTTGCTCACCATCTGTACCTGGAGATGATTTTTGCCTTTTTTTCCTGTGTGTTGTGACCAGTGGTAGAGAAACTGTGTTGGCAGAAGCATCAGGGGTTAGGTGTGGAACTGCTGGGGGTCGGCAAACCCTTGTGCCTGGGGCTCAGGCTGAGATCTGGCACACTCATTACAACCCGACCACTCCCTCTTTGTGCTTACAGGGTGCTCACAATGCCCACAGTCATGTCCCCAGTCATTAAAGAGTACAAAAGAGTGTGTTATTACCCTCCAAACAGCTCTTAATGGGTTAGCTCTTCCCCCACCCAACATGGTCACAGAAAATGCCCCTATAAGGATTATATTTAAGCATATGGAGCATATTACAATGTAAGGCAATTTTCCATCACAGATATTTTTATCTACACCGTTGGTTTCACAGCTTGCTTCAAGAAAATTTCCTGTGTTAGAGAAGTCATCACTGCCATTAAAATTCAAGGAATTCAAGTTATACATGCCCAGCTTCATTGTATAATTTTTATCCAGTTGAGCAGCATCTCTATCATTAACCACACCACATAGTAAGTTATTCATTTGTAGATATGTGTCCAAAAGATCCAGACAAACACCCATAAAAAAGCTTGGACCATCAGATTCTCCAAATAGACATCTCTACTTCCAATCCCTTTCTTTATTTCCTAAAAAAAAAATTATATATATATATATAACTCACTCTCTCTATATATATATTTTATATATATATATATATATATATATAACAATAACATGTAAGGTTTACAAGCATAAGGAACAAGGATGGATGGGAGAGGAAACAAAAAAAAAGAATACAAAACCAGTATCCTTCTGAACAGGCATGGGGGCAGCAGGGAGAGGATCAGGCCCGACCATGTGACAGAGGAACAGGAAGGCTGCTGCAGTAGCTCTCCAGGAGAGGCAGGTGCCAAAAGGGAGAGCTAATGGCTGCAATGAACTTCTTTTAATCCCTAACTGGGCAGGGAGGGGGGAGTGGAACTGACTCATTTTCCCAGGGGGAAAATGCCCTGCAGGGAAAGCAAAGCACTCGCAAGCCCTCAATCCCCTGTTTTCAGCATGGGTGTATATATTCAGTCAGTATATAGTAAACAGAAGCTAAAATATTTTTAGTCTTGTAAAACAAATGATCGAACCCTGGTTTTACCCTTATGAGAATAGTTATTAAAATATTCCTTGGTTTATCTATTGGGTTGTTTGTTTTTTTTTTTTTTTAATCTATAGATGTAAATTTATAACTTGCTGATGTCATGGAAAAAGAGAATTCTACTATCTTTTGAAAAAAATCTCCCATAGGTTTATGCCACTCCATGAAATATTTATTTCTTTTATCTCCTGGTTATCAGAAGGCTGAGGGAAAAAAAAATAAAAAAGGGAGTGGGGGGTCACTGGGGGGTAGTTGGTGGGGAGGGGCTGTCAGGGTAAGGCAGAGCAGGAACTTGGGATCCTTTCTTGTTTCCATGTCTTTCTTCAAGATATATCTTTTCTTTGAAAAGTATAGGGAGAATACAGAAGATATTATTTATTGTCTCTGAAGATCTAAACCTGTCACCAAAAAATCTAGTTAAATGCTTCCGAGAGATTTGGGAATGTATTTATCACCAATTTTTATGTGAAATGTATAATTTCCAGCCTGTTCCAGCAGGTATGCAGTCTAACTTTTAGTGTCTCAGTGTGATATAGTACCACAAACTTTAGAAGTTTCTTTTACAAATTTTTGTAAGGACATTGCAAATCCAAGTATGAATTATACTTACATTTTACAGGATGCTCAGCCTGATTAGGAGATCTCAGAAAAGTTAAAAAAATAAAATAGAAAATCTATTTGGGATACAAATGCTTAGAAATTTTATAGATGTTTAAGAAAGTAAAGCAATCTAATTTGAAAGTTTGAATTTGCTAATTTAGTTATTTATTCTGTTTGGCATCTTCATTTAGTCTTTAGCAAGTTTTCCTGTTTCAGATCAGCTTTATGTATTTACTGATTTTTATGCATGTTTCTTTGAATTATTTTATAGGCAACATTACATACAGAAAGAAAGTAATCATGCATAGATAATAACATCGCTACTTAAAAAATAATAATAAGCATACTTAATACTGAAAAAATAAAATCAATTTTAACTGAAATAAATGTGTTCTGTTTCATTTATTACAAGCACAATGAAACATCTGAATTTGAAATGCCAATTATCAAATTGGATGGGAAAGTTAATCCCTACCACTTCTGCTATTACCTTCACTAGTTATGTCTGACAAGTCCAAAATTTTATGACAGTCACATGAACCATTTTTTTGTAATATACAGTCCATGTAGTAATTCTTAACTGACTGTATCTTAAGAATATATTATGCTCAAGCAGTTGGGACAGCATTTGCAATTATATCATTAAAGAAGTCACTTGTTAATACATTTATGTGATCATTGGGAAGAAACTTCTAGCCATTTTGATTAATAGCGTTATTTTGCTTAAATAATATTTTCTACCAAAAAAGGGATAATGATCTAGTCTAATCTGTATGAACTTGAAGCGCATCCATAATATTCTCTCCAGATTCTGCTGTATGAAACCAGCTTTTAAGCATACCCCAATCTCCTGAGTGAAAGACTGAGACTATTAATTCATGTATGAAAATACAAAGCTAAGACATGCTATTGAAACAGTAGGAATGTTCCACTTTTTACAGTATTGTCTGATAAATTATTTATAAACAGTCTCTCAGTTTTCTTCCTCCTGTGATGGCTTGCAAACACGAACACTGACTTTGGACGTTGATGTCATTATGTAAGTTTGACTTTTCCAGAAACAGATCACATATCACACTGTTTTTTGGCCTGCTGGGCCAACAGTTGTGCGGTAATGAATGCAGTCAATGTGTTTATTATCTGAGAGACTGTCAGCATAACAAAGGTCTTATCTAACACTGAGATTTAATAAGCAGTGACAGTTGTAGGAGATGTTGAGACTATGATAAATTACAACTTCTTCATGAAGGACTGAGCTGAAAATGTTGAGCTCTGACAACAGCAAGAAAAAATGAATGTATAAGAAATTATCATTTAACAGTACTTGATTTCTTCTCATGCCTTTACTTTCATGCATTATATCTATTACCCCTCTTTCTCCACCATTTAAGATAGTATATCTTTATGCTTTGTGTCTTTTAGCTATTATCTATTCTGTATATATTTTCTGTCACTGTACTTGGTTGATATCACCTTTAAACTTAATCTGCAGTACTGTAACAGTAAGGAAACATCCATTTTGCTACAAACAATGCTGACCGGACACACCACACAGAGATACAGAAGTGCTGTGAAACCTCATTTCTACTCACCAGATAGATCATCTTGCTTATGGGAGAGTCATTAATACGATTTCTTCTGTCACTGAATCTGTTTCTTGTGACCTAAGAGGCCATCATGCCACTATTTAGCTGTTTAATGTTCAACACAGATATGGATAACAGTCTTTTGTGTCATCCTTGGAATACTCTTGCTAGGAGGATGAGATTGTTTCTGCATAGCTTTTTTGTAACCTTTCTCATATTGTTGCTGGTAGTTTCATAATCTGAAATTGATCTTTGCTTAGGAATATAAACTACTCTGATTTTTGGGTTGATGGTATCTCCTTTCTCATGAACTGTTTTAAAAAGAAGTGTATAAAAAGAATACTTAAGATGAATTATATTTATATCATGGCTGGTTGAGCTGGGGACTTTTGAGTTCCCTTTTCCACTAATGCAAGCAAAAAATTGTGTCAATCATTTAATACCTAATAATGAAGTACTTAAATGAGTAACTATCAAGTAAAGCAGCATTATTCTTTTTGTCAATTGCTGTTCAACAGTTTTAGATTTGAAGAGTAGTGTATTCTCTACTTAACCTTTTGGAGACTTGCTGAGATGACAAAAACCTGGGATAAATAGGAGAAAAGACTGGGTACTGATTTTTCTCTAACTTACCTTTTAGATGGGTTGCCACTGACCTGGTGGATTGGAAGAACCAATGAAACACAGACTTACTGGGGAGGTTCCTTGCCTGCTATACAAAAATGTGCCTGTGGATTAGAGGGAAGCTGCATTGATTCACAACATTACTGCAACTGTGATGCAGACAGAGATGAATGGTGATTTTTTTACCATTATTTATTCACAATACATTTTCCTAGAAAGTAAATAAAGAAAATATACAGGCCTTAGCATGTTTACAACAGCAAGGCTGCTCTTAATTTAAATTATGATAATGCCTCCTGCTTCCTTGAGGTAGAATACATTTGCTCACAAACTGCAATTATATAAATTTTATATTTTTGCTAATTCTTTCAGTGTGAATTCTGGGGAGGATTTAATTTTATACAGGTATTTTTTACTTTTGTAGCATATTGCATATTATATATTAAGACATTAGCTCTTTAATACAACTTCAGTTATTAGTTTTACAATACTGAAAATAACACTAGAACAAATGGTTCTGCTGAAAGGTCAGTTGATTTTTAACATAATTTTAAGCTACTTTTTGAATTTCAGAATTCCTACCTCCCTTTTTGTCATCTACAATTTATAATCTTAAAATGCAATGCCTTTGCTATAAGTGAGGAGAAACATTCACATGAAATCCTATTCTAAAGGGATTAAATGATTTGTGGAATATAGACATTCTACTTATACCTGAAATTGTCTGATGTTACTTGCAATTCTATTCAAATAAACTACAGAAAAAAAAAAAAAAAGAGTCTGAACAGTGCCAAGCACTTTAAAGAAGTCCAGGTAGATGACAACAGTTGCTCCTGCTTTGTCCTCTGATGCTGTAAGTCTGTCATCAAGCCTGATTTTTCTTTGGTCAAGCCAAGTTGGTTACCACCAATCACCTCTTCTTCAATTTCCATATACCTCAGCAAGGACTTCAGGAGGATCTGCTGCATTATCTTGCCAGGCACAGAAGTGAGACTGACTAGCCTGTAGTTTCTGAGGTCTTCCTTTTTGCCCTTTTTGAAAATAGAGGTTATATTTCTCCTTTTCCAGTCATCAGTGACTTTTCCAGAATGATGTGACTTTTCAAATGTAGTGGAGAGTGGTTTGGCAACTTCATCTGCTATTCCCTCAGGACCTGTGGGTGGATCTCATTGGGCCCCAGGGACTTGTGCACCTTCAGGTCCTTCAGTTGTCTTGAACCCAACCTTTGTTTACAGTGGGCAGATCTTCTTTTTTCCACTCCTCACCTAGAGTTGGGAATGCAGTTAGAGTCCTTGCCAGTGAACACTGAGGCAAAGTAGTCATTGAGCACCTCAGCCCATGGCCATCATGCCCAGGTCTCCATTGTCTTTTTGGAGAGACCCCACATCTTGCCTAGCCTTCTTTTTTCTCTGCTGTACCTGAAGATGTTCTTCTAATTCATCTTTATGTCCCTAACCAAGTGAAATTCTGTCTATACTTTTGCTTTCCTAACTTGATCCATGACTGTTTGGATAATTTCTTTGTAGTCCTTCTGTAGCCTGTTCTCAATTCTATTGTTTATAGACTTCTCTTTTTTTTGCCCAGGTAAGTCCAGGAGCACCTTGTTCATCCATGCCTGCCTCCTCACAATCTTACCTAACTTCTTCCTTCTTGGATTGCACTACTCCTGAGCTTGCACTAGGTGGTCCTTGAATATTGACCATCTTTCTTGGGCCCCTCTTCTCTCCAGGAATTTCTGCCATTACAGCCTGCCAGGAATATCCCTGAAGTGGATGAAGTCTGCTCTCTCAAAATCCAGAGTAGTGAGCTTGCTTTGCACCCTCTTTGACACATTGAGAATCTAAAAATCTGTCAAAGGCTGCCCTTGAGTTTCACATCACTCACTAACCCTTCCGTGGTGGTGAGGACAAGGTCCAGCATAAGACTTTTTCTTGCAGGTGTTTTTACTGCCTGGAGGAGGAAATTGTCATAAGAGTATTCCAAGAACATCTTAGGTTTCTGGTGCCCCTCTGAGTTGTCTTTGCAATGGGTATCTGGGTGGTTCAAATCTCTCACGAAGACCAAGGTTTGAAAATGCAATGCTGTTCTTATCTGCTTTTAGATGACCTCATCCACTCTGTCCCACACTCCAGTCATGGGAGCTATCCCACCATGTCTCAGTAATGCCAATGGCACCATAGCCATGCAGGCACATGCATGTCTATAGCTTTTCTTTCTTGTTCCCTATGCTCAATACATTAGCGTAGAAGCATTTACATTGAAGCTCCATTGAAACTGATTTACTGAACAAGATTCCCTTACCCTGTTCTTCAGGTACTCTCTGACCTGTGGTTGAGCTTCAGGCCAGGGTGCTTATTGGTGTTGTTGGCTTTGATGTGAGATGGATCATTCATCCCCTGCCCCCAGCAACTACTGCTGTGGGCAAATGTATTAGCTTCGGCAACCAGTACTCAGTTATGTGAAAAAGAACTTTCTCTTGCTTATGCAGACAAGCAGATAGAAGTGCCCGCTTCCCATGAAATTGTTTGTTTTGTCAAAAAATCACAGTATCAATACTAAAGCATTTGTTTATATTCACTATTCTTTTAATTACCCATAAAGTTCTGCAGCTTTTTTTTTTTTTTTTTTTTTTTTTAGAATTTAATTATTTCCTTTCCACAGCAACATATCAATCATAATGAAATATTTATCAGAAAGATTTAGGAGAACTGTGGTTTTCATTTTTTTATTTTCAGGACTAGTGATATTGGCTTCCTTTCCTACAAGGAGCATCTGCCAGTGACTGAACTTGTGATCACAGATACTGACAGACCAAATTCTGAAGCAGCTTATAAACTGGGGCCTTTGCTTTGCCGTGGTGACAGTAAGTAACAACTGCAGACTTTTGTTAATCAAAATGTGATTTTGACTGAAAAAAAGAGAATAAAATGCTTTTTGCTATGCAGCCAGTAATACACTTTTTAGTAATTAGAAAGGAAAAAGAGAAAATACCGTTGGCCATTTAAAACCAGGATTGAGCTGTAAAGATATATTTTTGATTACACATATCAACAGTGAAGACAGAAATAGTATAGTTTTCAAACAGATCTTTTGAGTAAAAATCTAGTAGGTTTATGCAATTTGAATTGAGTTATGAATAAAGCACTATCTGATGTGCAATTCATAACCTGTTGCTACATCTTAGTAGAAACATACCCTTCACTAGATATGCATGCCTCCATCACCAAACTTTATGCATATTAATTCCTCTGAGGATCTGTGTAACTAGTCAAATCATACCACAGGAGATTCAGCCAGTATATGTAATATCTCTAAGTAAAATTTCAATTAAAAAAAAAAAGGTTTTAAAATTTAGAAAGTTATACAGTTATAGAAAGCTTGTATATTCTGATTTTTTAAGTAGTAACCAGAAAAAGACGATGTGTGGAGAAATGATTAAAGGTAATGCAACAGTTGGAGTAAAACTGGCATCTTATTGAAGATCTATGATGACATTTCTTATTTCCTTAATGTCTGTCTTCACTGGCAGAGAAAACACATTTGCTTTATGTTCAGTAGCAAACTATGCATAAAATTCTGTAGCTGCTGCTGTTTATAATCAAGATTCATGAGAAACAATGTTTAGAGATTATCCTAAATATCTTAACTGAAGAGTTGAATAGGCAGGAGCTAGTTTATAGTTGAATAAGGTGTTAAAATACTTAATGTTTAACGTCTTTGCATCAAATGCTACCTTATGAGTTTTCATAAACTTCCCTGTTGTTTCCAATAATTACAAATTGATATTTTGATTTGTTATGTATTTTTTTCTCATTCATTATATGATGTGTTTGTTCAACTTTCTTCATCCTAAGAGGAGAAAAATACCAGTAAAGAAGTATCAGCCTGTACTTTCAGGCTTACACAGGAGACTGCATAGAAAAATAAATATAAATTAGCATCTATTTTTTTTTTGTCATCTCTGATTTCATTCCTGTGACTTTTCAGAATATGCCTGGGAGATTTGTTAACAGATGTATGTTGCAGCAGTTCATTCTAAGTTTCTTATGAAAATTTATAAGACACGGGGAGAAAATATGTTAGGTACTTCCTTTTTATTTGTCTGACATATGATTGTGAGATAATTATTTTTCCTAACTATTAAAGAACATTTAAATCATGGTGTTACGACATAGGATAACAGTGTAATTCAGAGTGGAAATGACCTAGGGAGATCTCTGATCTCTTGCTTATAGTAGAATCAGGGGCTGCTATTCGGTGCCTGTTACGAATATTTGGATCTGCCTCCCACATAATTATTATGAAAGTTATAAGCGTTATATATTGTATAATGTATTATCTACACCATTACAATACAGTATTATTTTATACATTTTGCTCTAGACAAAACTGATGGAGCAATTCTAAATTTTCTTCTAAGATAAGCAGTAACATAATAGTAACACTTTGAAGCTGCAGGAAAGAAGTAGACTTGTATTAGAAGTTTTTTTAACCTGATGTTGCAGTCACTCATGTGGGTTTGAATTATTTTTAAATTTAATTTCTTTTCTTCTGCACCTTTGGATAGGTGGAGAACTTAAGAAAAAATAATCTTGTAGCAAATATCTGTTTCTGAGGAGTGCTGTCAAACAAGAAAAATATAGATATTCTTACATTCACAAGTGTGATTTGAGTACTCTTCAGAAAGGTATTGCTTTTTTTACTCTCTAAAGCTAAATGATACAATTCTACTTCTTAGGGAATATACTTTTATTAAACATCCTTTCTCCCCTCTCCTCTTTCTTTTCTCCCCTCCCCCCTTTCCTTTCTCCCCTCCTCCCCTTCCTTTCTCCCCTTCTTTCATGTTTTATTGTTTGTTTGTGTTCTTTTTTCTCAGAATTTGTGATAGATTTAGTTGTTCATATGTCTAATATACTGAAGTGCAATAACAGCAGTAATGATATTCTAGAGTAATATGGCCACTTAGAGAAATTAGTCCATAGGATTTGAAAAAAGTCATCTCTTCACCTGTGGGTAGCATTCACTCATTTTATGACTCAGGCCATGCAGTATCACTTCTGTGATTACTGGAACCCAGCATGGCTTCATCAAGGGCCAACTGTACCTAGCTAATTTAGCTTTAGCTTTTTATGAAGGGGTAACAGTATCAAAGGAAAAGGAAAAAGCAATTGGTGTTGTCTACTTGGATGTATGCAAAGCATTTGACTCTATCCTCTGTGACACCCTGGTCTCTAAATAGGAAAGAAGTGTATTTTATAGGCAAATAATTCAGTGTCTTGATGATCCCACTCAAAGCCTAATGGTGAATGGCTTGATATCTAAGTGCACACTAGTGACAGTGTTGGTCCTCAGTGGTCAGTAACAGCACTGGTGTTTTATGACTTCTTTGTCAGCAGCATAGACGATGAGATTGAGCACACTCTTAGCAAATTTGCTGATGACACCAAACTGTGTGGTGTGATTGGCATGCTGGAGGCAAAGGGATGCCATGTGGAGGGATCTTGAAAGGCTTGAGAGATGGGCCAATGCTAACCACAGGAAGTTAAATGAAATGAAGTGTAAGGTGTTGCATCTGGGTTGGTGCGATCACAAGCGCAAACACTGTCAGGGCAGAGAATGGATAGACAGCAGTCAGAGAAGCAGAATATGGAAATGCTGGTTGATGAGGAACTCAGCATGAGCTGACAATGTGTGCTTGCAGCCCAGAAAGTCAGCTCTATTCTGGATTGCATCAAAAGAAGCACAGCCAATAGGTCAAAGAAGGTGATCTTCATCTGTTCTACTCTTGTGAGATGCCATCTAGAGTATTGTGTCCAGCTCTGGAGTCCCCAACACAAGAAGGATAAGGAACTGGTAGAACCAGTCCAGAGGAGGGCCGTAGATGATCAGAGGACTTTAGCACCTCTGCTGTGAAGACAGACTGAGACTTGAGACTTAGTGTTGCTCAGCCTGGAGAAGACAACGCTCTGGAGAGTCTTTCTTGCAGTATTCCAATATTCATAGACAATGTACGAGATAGCTGGAAAGTGTCTTTTTACAATGGCATGTGGTGATGGAATAAGAGGTAATGACTCCAGGCTGAAGTTAGATTTACATCAAACATTAGGAAGATATTTTTCACAACAAGGATAGTGAGGCACTGGAACAGGTTGCCCTAAAATTGTTCAAAAAAAGGACTAAATGGGGCCTTGAGCAATGTAGTCTAGCAGGAGGTGTCCCTTCCCATAACAGGGTGATTTGAACTAGATGTCTTTAAGGTTCTTTCCAGTCTAAATCATTCTATGATTCTACAATTCTATCACTTCTGTCACCTTTGACATATATTACCCTTCCTATTCTACAATATGTCAAATAAATTTTGTGCCAGCACTGCTGGTATTAGATTGAAAAATATATATAAATATAATTAAAGTTAAGATTCAAATTAACATATATAATTTGATCAGGGGAACAGGAAGGATTCTGAAGCATATGAGGACAAAAGAAACCTTTCATCTGTTAATATGTAGAAATATATTTTTCATAAAAGAAAAATGATTAATGGAATCTCCACTGATTTCATCATTATTCAATACAAAGTCAATTAGAAGTTGACTGACTCCTAATAGAGTCAATTAGTAGGAGCAAACCTTAAAAAAAAAATCATTCATGTTTTATTTTTTTTCATTTTCCTTGCAAGAACTGACTCCAATTGATTACTATGAACATCTTTATCTGAACATGTAAATGCATCCAGAGCACTGGAAAAAAAAGCTAATGTGTCAAAATTATGTGTAATAAATGAGGAATTATAACCTGTCAGATTCACACTGATTTTTAGCCCCAAAATAAAATTGATTATATAGATCTTAATTGACTAAAATGTGATGTATGGATAGTACAATGTAAATATATAATTTAACGATTTGCATTAAATAAATTTGGCTACATTATTGAAGGACTTCGCTGGTAAAAGCAATACTGATTAGACGAGATACTTGAAGTCTAGAATGAGACTTGACGGGGTGTCACACATTTGATCAAATAATAAAAATAGAAGGAAATGTACCAATTCATCTGCAAGATGACAATCCATGCAGGCAATGAGAGCAGACAATCTATTCAACGCAAGCTCCCAGTTTCACATTTGAGGAAATCCACAAATGTAATGTGAGCTTGTTATATAACAATTTTAGAAGGAAAAAAAAATGCAGTACCTGATGATAAGTGATGCCTTCATTAAAGTAACACTGTACATTTCCAAGTCCTAAAAAACCTAACTGTTTCTGCAGGGTGT
Organism: Melanerpes aurifrons; assembly: GCA_011125475.1. Taxonomy (NCBI): domain Eukaryota; kingdom Metazoa; phylum Chordata; class Aves; order Piciformes; family Picidae; genus Melanerpes; species Melanerpes aurifrons. Next base: position 1,248,500 of record WWNC01000099.1, read on the forward strand.
ATCTGACTGTTAATAGCAGAAGTACATATATACTGAGTGCTGACTTCTTTTTCTTATTTAGGTCTATCATAGTAATTTATTTTTGTCCTAATCTCAGTGTAAACAACCTTTATTTTAGTCCTTTTCACTACTCTCACTGACTGAGCTGATCTGCTACTGCTATTTATACCCCGCTGCAGTCGTGCCAGCTTCAAAAATGAAAGTATTGGTTGGAGCAAAGTATTGTGGAGCTTGAATTTCATATTCTAACATGGGAGGTTTCATGTTCCACTTGCTGCTTCTGGATTCCATTTTTTTTCCCTGTTGTCCTTTCCACTCAGATGGCAGCAGGACAAGGAAGGATGGGGGAGTAGTTTCTTGCATTGGTCTTTTGGCTCCCTTGCTTTTGCTTGCTGCTGCTTTACACTGTTTTTTTTTTTCTGCAAATAGGCTTTCTGCAATTATGCATTTTGTACTTAGTTTATCTGATTTGGCTCAGTAAACTCTATTCCTATTTAATTTTATTTTGTCTCAATTCTGAGATTTTGTGCGCTAGTTTTCCCCTCACTTATGTGCTGTATTGGTTTGACCCATTTTGTTCTGATTTATATCATTACATAGTTTTTGGCTACCAATGTGGGGTAAAAAAAGCAACTGTCTTAATTAAGTCAGCATATTTTTGGGAAGAGACAAAGGGATTGGAATAACCAAAAAAGGAGATAACGAGGATTTAATTAAATCTTGAAGTTGTTAAGAGGGTTTTATACAGGTTTGTCTGTTTGGGTTTTGCTGTTGTTCAGTTGTCTTTTTTCTGTGCTGTGTTTGTTGTGTTAGGGTATTTGTTTTCTGATGGCATCTAGTTCCAGAGTGCTGGCAAGGGGTTTTGTAGTGTCATGAATTGAGTTGAACCTGCTACTGTTATTCAAATCATGGGGCAGTCATTCCAGCTTCAAAAACAAAAGTACTAACTGGAGTAAAGTATTATGGAGCTTGACGTTCAGATTGCAATATAAGAGGCTTCTTGTTCTGGTTTCTTGGGCATTGGCTTTTTTTCTGCAGGCATAGTGGCAGAACAAGTGGGAGTCGGGTAGCTGCTGGTTTTCATTTTCTGTTTCATGCTGTCGTCTTCTTTTCTGTGTATTTCAGTGCATTTCTTCTGCAAACAGGATAAAATAAGGTAATCATGCACTGTATTATTAGATTAATTAGTTGGGGATTATTAGATTAATCAAGGACTAACACATGCATATCGAACCCTTCTTATCAGTGTTCAGAGTGATCAGGAGCAAGAGGAAGTCTCTGGGCCAGCAGACACACCTGCAGCAGAGAATCAGTTTGTAGCAGTACCAGCTCCACCTGTATGGAAAAAAGAATCCTAGAGGGAAAGCAGCTTGTCCTGCAAAAGATAAGGGTGAAACAGGGCAATTACAGGAACAAGAGAATTAGTCAGGGCTGCTTGCTCATTTCTTATCTCTGGGTTTGGAAGATGGTCAAGGACAAACAGTTCATGAAACAAACAGAAGACCTTAGCAAGATGAAAAAAATCTCCCTTCTTCTGTTTAGGCCTGTATTCCAACTGTGAAGGAACTGTCCTTGGACATCCATCAACTCAGAAAGGATAGGTTTTGTTCCCTACTTATACAGTCCTGTGTATAGACCATGAGGTGCAGGTACTCCCCTGTCCAAGGGAGAGAATCTGAAAGGTACACACCCTGGCACACTCTGTGGTTTTGCTTGCAAGACCATGGGAAAGACATAAGAAAGTGGAATGGAAAACCTGCTTTAGTCCTGGCTGCATGAGCTGATGAACTACAGGGGAATTTTCCCCTGAAGAAGGCTACCTCAATATTCAGTGGAAAATCACCCAAAGAAACCAGACAAGATGAAACTGCTTCTAATTCTCCGGAAGGGATTTCTAAGACATCTTTACAAGATGCAGGTGATTCCAGTCAGAATTAGAGGGGGGCTTGACTCCAACCAGGTAAAGGAGAGGGACAGCTGGGTTTATGGGACTGTACAGACCTAATAGTTTAGCAAGCTGAAGGGGCGGAACCCATCTGTATTTCTGGTGTGACAGAGATCTTCACTCCTGTGTGTGCTGGAAGCTGTGCATTGGAATTCACACCACATTATGGTTTCACTTGGTGGGGCTGGAAGGAGTCACTGAAGTTAACTGCCCCAGGGGTGGAAACACAAAACCATGGTTTGGACTGGTCATGGACTGATCCAAAACGTACTGCAACAGAGTGGAACTCCTTTGCATCTGCAGTGAACATTCCTCTGTGTACTGAAAAGTGATCTCACTTTGAGCATGTTGCACATTGTTCAATGTAGATTGCTGCTAGGCATGGTGCAGATGGTATAGAATATGGAATAGAGAATGTCATGTATTGAGTTGAACCTATTGCTCTTATTCACACCATACTGCACTCATGCCAGCTTCAAAAATAAAATATTGGCTAGAGCAAGGTATTGTTGGGCTTGAAGTTCAGATTTTAATACTGAAGAATTCATGTTTCACTTGCTGCTTCTGGGTTCTAGGTTTTTTGGGTGTTGTATTTCTGCTGAGATGGAGGCAGGACAAGGAGGGATAGGGGAGTAATTTCCTGGCTTGATTTTTTTTTTTTTTCCCGTTGCTTATGCTTGCTACTTTCTTTGCACCATGTTTTTTCTGCAAATCAGCTAAGGTTAATTATGCATTTGACAGGGCTTTGGGTTCTTCGACAGGGCTTTGGGTTCTACAATCATGGCTTGCTTTACAAGGCACGAGAGCTAAAAACAACTTATGGGACACACTTTTCCCAGAGGGGGAAAAGGATCCTGGGGCAGGAATTGGCAGGGCTCATTGATAAGGCTTTAAAATAGATTTGAAGGGGGAAGCGGTTAATAGTCTCCTGCTAGCCTGTGACAAACAGAGGGGAAGCTCACCAGAGGCAGAGGGATGGAGAGCTGGTAAGGGCTCTCAACTTGCTGCCCTGAGGCAAGCCACAAATGATGCACCAGGATATTCTGTGTAAATCAAGGGGAATTGGCACAAGAGGACGACAGGGCCAGCCCAGCTGAAATGCTTCTATATAAATGCACACAGCTTGGACAACAAACAGGATGAATTAAGGGACACTGTTCTGCTGGGATGCCATGACATAGTGGCTGTTACTGAAACTTGGTGGGATGATTCCCATGACTGGAATGTAGGGATGTCAATACCTCTGTGTCAATAACTAGCTGGAATCAGTGGAGCTAGACCTGGGGAGGGATGATGAGCTGGTTGAGAGTGTATGCGTTAAAATTAAAGGCAAGACACGGGAAGGAGATATTATTGTGGGGGTCTCCTACAGGCCACCTGACCAGCAGATCCAAGCAGATGAGGCCCTTCACAGTCAAATAGAAGCAGCTTCCAGGTCACAAGCCCTGGTCCTCATGGGTGATTTCAACCACCCTGATATCTGCTGGAGGGACACCACAGTAAGGCACCAGCAATCCAGGATGTTCCTGGATTGCATAGAAGACAACTTCCTCCTCCAAATGGTAGAGGAACCAACAAGAAATGGTGCTATGCTGGACCTTGTTCTCACCAACAGGGAAGGACTGGTAACCAATGTGAGGCTTAGAGACAGCCTTGGCTGCAGTGACCATGAAGCAGCTGAATTTAATATCCTCAGGGCAATCAGGAGGAAGTATTCTAAGCTTGCAACCCTAGACTTTAGGCATGCAGACTTTGATTGCTTCAGGGATCTGATAGCCAAAGTATTGTGGGACAAAGGCCTGGAGGGAAGAGGGACCCAGGACAGCTGGTCAGTATTCAGCGATCACCTCCTCTGTGTCCAGGAGCTCTGTATACCAACAAAGAGAAAAGTAGGTAAGAATGCTAGGAGGCCTGCCTGGGTGAGCAAGGAGCTACTGGACACACTATCACTTAGAAAGAAACTCTACAGAAAGTGGAGAGAAGGACAGCCAGAGCAGGGGGTATATAAGGAAGCTGCCTGAGCAGCAAGAGACGTGGTTAGGAAAACCAAAGCAGAGTTTGAATTGAATCTAGCCAGAGAGGTTAAAGGGAATACTAAGAACTTCTGCAGGTATATTAATGGGAAGAAGAAGACTAGGGAAGGTGTGGGCCCCCTCAGAAAGGAAACTGGTGACATGGTCACAAGTGATGAGGAAAAGGCTGAGCTCGATAACTTCTTTACCTCAATCTTCACTGCAAGGGCCTCTAGCCACACTCCTGATGTTATGGAAGACAATGCCAGGGATAGGGAGGAAGAACTCGCCATCATAAGTGCAGATCAGGTTCGTGATCACCTGAAGAACCTGAAAGAATTCAAGTATATGGGACCCAACGGGATACACCCACGGGTACTGAGAAGAATGGCAGATGAGGTTGCTAAACCCCTCTCTATTATATTTCAAAAGTCATTGCAGTCTGGTGAAGTCCCCACATACTGGAAAAGGGGAAACTTTACCCCCATTTTAAAAAAGGGTAAGAAGGAGGAACCAGGGAACTACAGGCCAGTCAGTCTCACCTCTGTGCCCAGAAACATCATGAAACAAATCCTCCAGGAGGCACTACTAACTCAGAAGAAGAGTGAAGAGGTGATTGGGAACAGTCAGCATGGCTTCACCAAGGACAAATACTGCCCGACAAAACTGGTGGCCTTCTATGAACAGGTGACAACATTAGCAGATGATGGGTGAGCAACTGATGTCATTTACCTGGACCTGAGCAAAGCCTTCAACACTGTCCCGCACCACATCCTGGTCTCCAAACTGGTGACACATGGGTTTGATGGGTGGACCTCTAGAGGGATAAAGAACTGGCTTGATGGCCGCACCCAAAGAGTGGCTGTCAATGGGTCCATGACCCACTGGAGGCCAGTGACAAGTGGCCTCCCTCAGGGATCAGTTCTGGGACCAGTCTTCTTCAACATCTTTGTGGGTGCCATGGACAGTGGCATTGAGTGCACCCTCAGCAAGTTTGCTGATGACACCAAGCTGTGTGGTGCAGCAGACATGCTGGAGGGAAGGGAGGCCATCCAGAGGGACCTTGACAGGCTGGAGAGGTGGGCACAAGCCAACCTCATGAGGTTCAACAAGACCATGTGCAGGGTCCTGCATCTGGGTCGAGGCAATGCCAGGCACAAATCCAGGCTGGGCAGTGACTGGCTGGAAAGCAGCCCTGAGGAGAGAGACTTGGGGGTGCTGGTGGACAAGAAGCTCAACATGAGCTCTCAATGTGCACTTGCAGCCTGGAAGGCCAATCAGATCCTGGGCTGCATCAGGAGAAGTGTAGCCAGCAGGTCAAGGGAGGTGATTCTCCCCCTCTACTCAGCCCTGGTGAGACCCCACCTGGAGTACTGTGTTCAGTTCTGGAGCCCCTATCACAAGAGGGATATGGATGTGCTGGAAGGTGTCCAGAAAAGGGGCACGAGGATGATCAGAGGGCTGGAGCACTTCTCCTATGAGGACAGACTGAAGGAGTTGGGGCTGTTCAGTCTGCAGAAGAGAAGGCTCTGAGGTGACCTAATTGTGGCCTTCCAGTATCTGAAGGGGGCCTACAAGAAGGCTGGGGAGGGACTTCTCAGGATGTCAGGTAGTGATAGGACTAGGGGGAATGGAATGAAGCTGGAGGTGGGGAGATTCAGGCTGGAGGTGAGGAGATTCAGGCTGGGCGTGAGGAGGAAGCTCTTCCCCATGAGAATGGTGAATCCCTGGAATGTGTTGTCCAGGGAGGTGGTTGAGGCCCCGTCCCTGGAGGTGTTTAAGAGCAGGCTGGATGAGGCTCTGGCCAGCCTGATCTAGTGTGGGGTGTACCTGCCCATGGCAGTGGGGTTGGAACTTGTGGTCCCTTCCAACCCTGACTGATACTATGATACTATTTTGTATTATGTTTATCAGATTTTGCACAGGAAATTCTATTCACTTCTTAATTTATTTTATTTTTTTTGGTCTCACTTCCAAGTGTTCATGTGTTACTTTTCCCTCACTTCTGTGTTAGGAAAATAGACAGGTTAACATGTTCATTTGGTATGACCCATTTTGTTCTCATTCAAACCATCATATTGTTTTGGCACCAAACATGGGGCACAAAGGACTGATGTCTTAATTAAGACTGTCAGATTCTTGGCAAGAGACAAAGGGATTGATATAATGAAAAGGGAGACAAAAAGAGACAGAGCCAGGGCTGATTGCCCACCTCTTACATCTGGGTTTGGAAGGTGGACAAGGATGAAGCAAACAGAAGGCCTCAGGCATGCAAAGGAGAAATCTCTCCTCCATTTTCCAGGACTGTTTTTCAGCTGTGAAGTAACTGTCCTGGCATGTCTATCAATGCAAAAACATGTTCAACTCCCCACCTGTATGCTCCCATGTTTCAGCCTTGAGGAGCAGCTGTTCCCCTGTCCAAAGGAGAAAATCTGGGAGGCACACACCATGGCATACCCTGTGGGGTTTTTTCATGACTATGGGGAGGACATGAAGAAGTGCAATGGAAAACCCACTTCCATCCTGGCTGCATGAGCACATGAATTACAGGGGAATTCTTCCCAAAAAAATGCTTCACTTGTTTCCAGTGGAAAATCACTGAAGAAGAGCAGACAAGCTGATACTGCTACTGATTCTTCTGAAATGACTCCCAAAGCATCTTGACAAGATGCATATGATTCTAGTCAGAGTTAAAGGGATCCTGTTTCCAACCAGAGGGAGGAGAGGAACAGTTGGTTCTATTGGACTATATGGAACTGACAGTTTGGCAGGTTGAAGGGGTGCAACCCATTTGTATTTCTGGTGTGACAGAGGGATCTCTAATCCTGCATGTGGTGGGCTAGGCACCAGAATGCAAGCCATAGTTTGCTTACATTTGGAGAGGTGGAATGCATTACTGGACTCAATGATTGCCCCAGCGGTGGAAATACAGACTCACAATTTGGACTTGTCATGGACTGATGCAGAACTGAAACAATGTGGAGCTCCTTTGCATGTGTAGTGAGTAGTCCTCTGTGGTGCTGCAAAGCAATCTCATTGTGCTGGGTTGAGGCAGCCCCCTTCCCCACCCCTGGCAACAACAAACAGACAAACAGATTGCAAAAGTGATGGAAAGTTTAAATAGAAAGCAGTGAACATTTACAGAAAGCCAAAAGCACAGTGACAAAGAAAAATCCCAAAACAGACCCAGAGAGATCCCATCACCACCTGAGGGTAAACCCAAGACCCCCCAGGCCTCCTTCTTCCCCCTCCCACTGCTAGGCTAGTCTCAGCTGGCCAGATCTGAGACTACCCATCCCCCCGTGGCCTGGGGCCTAGCCAGGCCCAAAGCCAGGAGACATCTCCCCCAGCTACTGGCTGACGGAGGTGGAAGAAAAGAGAACGTGCTAGACTCTGCACTGGATCTTATAGTGGTGCAAAGGATTGTGGTAGGAAATATTACAAAATTTCCTGTGTCCACCCCTCTGGGCTGGACTTCTGGACACAGGAAGTAAACATTGCAGGGGGGCACCCAGCTCAAACTGCAACGATCATTTTGAGTGATGAGTAAGAATGGACAGTAACTGCTGTATGATGCACATTGTTCAATGGAGACTGCTGCTAGGCATGATTCAGATAGTATAGAATAAGGGATGAAGAATGTCATGGTTTGACATGTTGTGATTCAGTTCCAATTACTTCAGAAGATGCTTTTATTCCTTCATAGGCAGCTAAAATTTCTTTCTCTGTTGGAGTATAATTAGCCTCTGAACCTCTGTAATCTCGACTCCAGAAACCAAGAGGTCGTTCACGTGTCTCACCTGGAGCTCTTTGCCACAAGCACCAGGTTGGACCATTGTCACTTGCAGCCGTGTACAAAATGTTCTTAATGTCTGGACCATCTCAGACAGGTCCCAGACCCATTGCTTGAATCACCTCTTGCTTTATCTGATCAAAGGCTGCTTGTTGTTCAGGTCCCCAGTGGAAATGGTTTCTCTTTTGAGTCACATCATACAGAGGTTTCACAATCTGACTGTATCCAGGAATGTGCAGTCTCCAAAATCCCACTATCCCTAAGAAATTTAGAGTTTCTTGCTTCTTCATGGGATTTGCCATGGTAGAGACTCTATTTACCACATCCACTGGAATGTGTCGGCGTCCATCCTGCCACCGCACTCCCAGAAACTGAATCTCCGTGGTAGGTCTATTCACCTTGTCTCGTTTGATGGCAAAACCTGCATTCAGAAGAATGTCAATGACTTTGTCACCTTTCTCAAAGACTTCTTCAGCAGTTTTACCCCAGATGATGATATCATCGATGAACTGGATGTGTTCTGGAGCACCACCTTTCTCCAGAGCATCGTGGATCACTGCATGACAGATGCTTGAGCTGTGGATACAGCCCTTTGGCAATCTGTTGAAAGTGTACTGGATTCCTCTCCAGGTGAAAGCAAACTGAGGCCTGCATTCCTCTGCTATGGGAATGGAGAAAAATGCATTAGCAATGTCTATGGTAGCATACCATTTGGCCTCTTTGGATTCCAGCTTATACTGGAGTTCCATCATGTCTGGTACTGCTGCACTCATAGGTGGTGTCACTTCATTCAGGGCTCGGTAGTCTACCGTCAAACGCCAGTCTCCATTCTGCTTCCGCACAGGTCACACTGGACTGTTGAAAGGTGAATGAGTTTTGCTGACGACTTTCTGACTCTTCAACTGACGAATCAGATTCTGAATGGGCAGCAACAAAGAGGCATGATTGGTTCTGTATTGTCTGTGATGCACAGTCTGAGAAGCAACTGGCAATTTAATGTCCTGTATCTTATGTTGTCTCACAACTGCAGATTCATCAGAAAGCTCAGGTCTAGCAGACAGCTTCAGATTTTGTCCATCAATTTCTACAGAAGCTACACCAAAAGCCCATTTGTAACCTCTAGGGTCTTTGAAACGCCTTTCTCTCAGAAAATCAATTCCCAAAATACAAGGTGCATCAGGTCCGGTCACCACTGTATGCTTCCTCCAATGTTTACCAGTTAAACTTATATTAACCTCCACCTTACTTAACTCTTGAGATCCACCAGTGACTCCTAGAATAGTTATTGACTCTGATCCCTGATAATTTGATGCCATTCTGGTTCACTGAGCTATCCCTCTCCTCCCCCTGGTGGGAGGCCGGGCATCCCTAGTTATGGGGAACATGCCCCCATGTGCATTATGCACAGTGTGCAGTGTTATAGCTTTGCATGTTATAACTGGAGCCACTGTTGGAGCTACTAGAGTTGTTCTGGGGAACTGTGGAAGTAACAGCTACCCTTCTGGTATTGTTACCTTGGGTTCTGCCACTTTGCAGTTCTCTCACACTCCTGAAAAGATTAGAAGTTGGCTGGCCATCCCAGTGGTTCATGTTCTCACCAAACTGATCACGCAGAGTTATCCAAATAGTTCTACGTGATTCCCTTGGTGGTCTGTTTTGGAATGACCTGTTTTGGAATGACCTCCTTGGAGGATGTGTATTCCTCACAGATGAAACTTGTATCCACCTGGAGGAAGAATTGAAATTATCCCTTTGTGCCAATTGGGATATGGAATTTTTAAATTCATCTTTTAACTCTCTTATGCAATTCTGTATATGACCAGACATAGTTTTTATGGCCGAAACCAAAGAAACATGTGTTGTGCTATCCTCCAATTGTCTCATTTGATCACTGAATTGGCCAACTGTAGGAGAAGCTCCTCCATAATTTCTTGACACAATTCTGTTTGCCAGACTTGGGGGTGCTGGTGGACAAAAAGCTCAACATGAGCTCCCAATGTGCACTTGCAGCCCGCAAGGCCAATCAGATCCTGGGCTGCATCAGGAGAAGTGTGGCTAGCAGGTCGAGGGAGGTGATCCTCCCCCTCTACTCAGCCCTGGTGAGACCCCACCTGGAGTACTGTGTCCAGTTCTGGAGCCCCTATTACAAGAGGGATGTGGAGGTGCTGGAACGTGTCCAGAGAAGGGCCACAAGGATGATCAGAGGGCTGGAGCACCTCTCCTATGAGAGCAGACTGAAGGAGTTGGGGCTGTTCAGTCTGCAGAAGAGAAGGCTCCGAGGTGACCTAATTGTGGCCTTCCAGTATCTGAAGGGGGCCTACAGGAAGGCTGGGGAGGGACTTCTCAGGATGTCAGGTAGTGATAGGACTAGGGGGAATGGAATGAAGCTGGAGGTGGGGAGATTCAGGCTAGATGTGAGGAGGAGGTTCTTCACCATGAGAGTGGTGAGACCCTGGAATGGGTTGTCCAGGGAGGTGGTCGAGGCCCCGTCCCTGGGGGTGTTTAAGAGCAGGCTGGATGAGGCTCTGTCCAGCCTGATCTAGTGTGGGGTTTCCCTGCCCATGGCAGGGGGTTGGAACTAGATGATCCTTGTGGTCCCTTCCAACCCTGAATGAAACTATGAAACTATGAAACTATGAATGTTTACATAATTAGAAGGAGCAAGTTTGATGATCTTTTTAGCAAGACCAATACCCACAGGAATGTCATCAGGATTCAGAGTTTCATGTTCACCATAGAGTAGCTCTCTAACAGCAAATTCTCTCAAGCGCTTAATTCCCTCATCTATGGTAGTCCAGGGTTTAGAATTCCATGGAAGAGCATCTCAGGAAGGGTATCTCAGGGCAACCACCATTAAAAGGCATATCCACAAATTAACCTTACCGAGAACCCTGCCTAGATGTCTATTTATTCCATTATCCCTCGAGAGAGTTCCTAACTGAGCTGCTGACTTGTCTCCAACTATTAGAGCTGGAGCACCTGTATCATAACACCTACCAAGCCAAGCTAGAACTGGCTCCTTATCTGCCCTGGTGTAATCGTTACGGACATTTCTTAGCTCTTCGCGGGGTGACGAACAGTCAATTATGTCATCTTCTTGTTCCTCCCCCTCAACTGGTTGTCCATATAATCCTGCTGCCATTTTCTCAAGGATCTCTTTAAGCTGAGAACCACCTCTGCCAGCTCCTATCCTAGCTGCATCTCTATCCTGCTTTGCTCTCACTAGGTCAGCTACATCTTTAAAACAAACCTTCTCTTCCTCCTCAGAAGGATTTCTTAGAGTAGAGGTCCCCTTCACCAGGATCAGTCTCCTGCTCTTCTTCTCAATCAGCTTTGGTCTTTCCACTTCTAGTCTTTAAAACAGCCACCTTAACTGGAGCTGTGTTTGAATTTACAGCCACCTTAACAGAAGCTGACAGGTCCTGATATAAATGAACTGCTGGGGCAGTGACTTCTGATCCCACCGAGAGAGTGGGCAGAAATGACATTGCTTCATTAATGGCCGATGGAGAAGAAGGAGGAGGAGAAGGAGGAGACACTATGTTGATACCAGCCGCCACCCTTGGCAGCCTGTCAGAATCAGCAGCAAAGTCATTTAGAGCAGCCTTCCCAATTAACTTCTTAGCTTTCTTTTTAACTGACACAGATTCTCCACACTCCTCATCACCAGATGTCTCTGGGACTGATCCAGAGCTACACCGTTTCCTCTTTGATCTAGTTTTAATAACAAAGCACGCCTTGGATATCTTCCTCTCCCGTCGCAAAGAAAACAGTAAATATGCAATCACCATCACCAGCAGCAGATTTATACACATCACATAAATCACCTTTGGATCCCAGCCATCACCTAAAGTTACTCTCTCCTCAGGCGGAATCTTAAAACCCTTTATCTCAATTGGGAGAGTGGTGGAGGTAACATTTCTGTATCTCGCTGGCCATAATAAATCAATACATTTTCCATGCCATAATCTAACTCTATACATAACCCACAGATAAAATGTCCGCACCAAATATTTACCCAGGTAATCCAAAATCAAACCCAAACAATATCTGTAAACCAGAGCCCCAAAAATTGAAAAGAATAACTGCTCTACAAACCACAACACCTTCATGTTTGCTAATCCAGCTAGAAAACACTAAATCAATCAAGTAATAAGTTAAACTAATTATCTGCCCCGCATTGGGCGCCAAAAAAAAGAATGTCATAGGGTTGAGGGTAAGGCCAGGCCCTTCCCCCCCACAGTGAGTAGAGGGAAAGAAAATTGAAAGGAAAAAAAAACTCACAGCCGGATTAGCAAAGGAGGGGGTGCTGTATATTTACAAAGAAGTTTAGGGAACACAGGGAAATATATACAGAATTGACAGTATTTACAATAGATACAGAAATATACGACAAAGTCACACAGAAATGAGGGTTCCCTCCTCTGCTCAGGGGGGTTTCCCCGCCTCTGCTCCCCCTTCTCTCTCCCTCTCCCCAGAGAGGGTTAGAAAGAGAGAAAAGAGAAAAATTAATTAAATGCAATTATGTGTTAATTGGAAAGCGGTTAATACAGGCCTTGCAGTTTATCAGTTTCAAGGTCAAACCTGGCCAAAAGCCCAGAAGCTGCGAGCTGCAAAAGGAGAAAAGCAAGACTGAGGAAAAGTGCAGGAATGCCCAGGATTCTTTGCTGCACTCCGAGTTCAAAAGGTGCTTCCCCCCAATCTACCAATGAAATTAGTTTAGATCCGTCTTTCATTTACAAACATCCGACCACAATATTCCCTTTCTTAAGGGAACAGCCTCAAACGGTCACAGTGTTTTACCCAAATGGAGTTTCATAGAGTATGAACTTCCAAATTTTATTCTTCAAAGAAGGAGAGAAAATCAGAAAAAAAAGAACCAGTGATCAGGATTTGAAGCTAGGCCAATAAGGTTTGTGTTGATGTATAAACAAACTTGTATATAAGTTGGTAGTAGGAGCAATTCTGAATTTTCTATAAATAGTGAATTTTTAATTTAATTGATTGAGTATTTTTCCTAGAATAAATGCTCTTTTTCAAACAAGAATTGTTTCAGGGAATTTATATAATCTCTGTCATACAGAAGTCAAACTAGATAATTACTGTTTCCCCTTCTTGTTTTTTTAATCTATGAATCATATAAGAAGTTGCGATGTAGTGCAAGCTGATGTAGTGATACAGATACGGCAGTTAAACCCTGCAAATTTGCAGTGGCAAACATTTGCCAGATGGTTAGACTTTGTAACACTGGGAGGACAGATTCAGACTAAGCAATTTGAGCAGTTTTCAATCATTTTGGTTTCCTCTCCATTGTGCTGGATAAAGAAAGATTTTTGCATGTAGCAAAATGGACAGAAATGCCAAGCAAATATGGAAAGAATTAAATGCAGTAAAACATATAATAGGTAGTGGTTATTTGCCTGCTTGGTTTTGCATAGGAATAAAATGAAACAACTCCCTCCATACAGAACAGAACAAAACAAAATAAAACAAATACCAAACCCAAACAAAATCAACCAAATAAACACAAACTTTAGGTCATAAATAAACCATATAATTTGTGTTTGCATGGCCCTTGACTCCTACCCATAAGCTTTCAACACTTTTATCATCTTGCCCTGAGTTAAGCTTAATGCATTCTAGTTGCTTACTTACATGTAGTAAAGATGCAAGACACGTTAAACATTATCTTCACAAAGACTACTGTTTCTCTGAGAACACACCCAGCACCTCCACGATAACAGTAATGTGTCTTAACAGTGTCAATCTGTAACAGGTAGCATTTTACATATCATGTTGATTACAGATTACAGAGGGAAGGATAGTAAAAAAAAATATGTTTAGCAACATAAATACTGTTTAGCCTCATAAGATCTTTATTTTCTCTGTCTGACAACTCAGTATGCCTACTGGAGTTTCACAATGAAAGAATGAATGATGCAACACCTAGTGATATCCAGAATTCATATGAATAACAGACAAGTTCCAGTTTTGATTAAAAACTTGAAGAGTGCTGTAATTTGCAGTTACACAATTGTTTTGATAGTCACTTTTATTATCTTTGTAACATCAAAAAATGACTAACTTGTCTGTCTTTTTCACTTTACTGTTTTAATTTGGTAAGAATAGTTGATGCGTGCCAAAAACTAAACTAGTTTTTGCAACATGAATCTGCATCTCTTTTATTTAAAACAGGTTCTTTTATTTTTTTTTAATACTCGTAAGAGGACTGCAGTTTTACTACTCAGCTAAAGTGTTAAATAATATCAATTTTCTAACTACATGGTGTTTAGCAATTCCAGAAAAGTAAATGTGAGACTGTGAGCCAGACACTGTAAAGGAAGAAATTGTTTTCCCACCTCATAAAACACTTTGGAATATACTTTTGGTTATCTGTATTTAACTAGATTAAGCTTAGCATTCATAAATCACACAATTTCACAGCAAAGACAAAGTACAACTAGATAAGAAAAGGCAAGAAATTAAGAGAGGAAGAATAACATCCTATCCTTGGTCTCCCCTTAAGACTTCGTTATTCTACTGAACTATACAGCAATTATTGTCACTCTTCAAGTTGCTAGCAATGTTTTACCAGTTTTGTATAAATTACTAGTATTAAATTTCCTATTTTGTTTCAATTACTTATAACAGCCAGGCCATTGTTTTTTTTTTTTTTAATAGCAGTATACCTGAGTTATAACTGTGGTGAAGTTTGGTCTGTGGGAATTGTGAACAGAAACATTTGAGAAATACAGGTTTAAAATTATCACAATATACAAGGCTGCTGTCTTCTGCACGTAGCATTTTGCACATGAGGTAACTCTGAGGAGTCCATCAGGCAGATTTTTTCTCCCAGCCTCAGCCATCTGTTCACAGTTCTGCTCTACCATGTGAATGTTATCCTGATGGCTGCTCTAAGTTGTGATGGTTGACAGTATTCCCAAGTGGGGAGTGCTGCAGAAAGCAATTGCCAGAATATATATAAATGTTCTTCCATGCTATTTTTCTAGGTGCAGGATTTGAATCCTGATTAAAACCCTGCTAAGGAGTCAAAAGGAATGGTGAATTATTTTACTTCACTGGTTTGTGAACAAGGCCTCTCTATACACTGTATCATCAAGTTGGATTTTACAGGAAAGAAATTTTAAAATCTCCCCTCATCTCCAGAAAACCCAATAAACCAAAACAGAGAGTGCCTGGACCAAAAATCATAATTTTATATAGCATTTGGGTCCTGATCACATCACTATCAAGAAGACATGAAATGTCTTTTTTCAGTTAGCTAGGAGAGTATGGAATGCCTCATTTGATTTAGAAAGCAATGTAACTTAATACATCCAACATGTACATGTAACAAATACATCTGTAAGAATTCAGCAGTAATAACAAGGTACTTCTAGTAGAACACCATAAATGTAGATTATATTCTTATTAGAGGAGGGTATTACTGGAGATTTTACAGAAGCTTTTTAATAATCAGGAACAGAATTTAAGAAATTATGACTAAATGCCAACTTAAAGAAAAATTAAATCAACAAACTATCCATGTTCAACTTTTTACTTTTTAACTTTTTTTTTTTTAATTGTTATATTAAAACTGGCTCAGTGTTGGATTTATCATGTAACTACGAATGTATGTGAATTTCTAAACTGAGATAACTTTTTTTTATTTTAACTTTCAGGTTTCAATTTCTTTCACAGTAATTACTAAGGACATATCTCCGTTGTAATATCTGGTAAAAGTTCAGTGGAATACAGAAAAAAATAAGGCTGTTTTCTTTGGTTTGTGAGAAATGTATATAACAACTGTCAGAGTAATAGTTTATACTAGCTAATGTAGGTGTAGTACTTTACACAAAACTGGTATGCTGTTTACCTCATAAAAAAATACCTCAGGCCTTCATTAGACTGTCTAATTTTGATACCAGGCATTTTATTTCCTATTAATTGCTTTTTGGTTGTCTGAATGGAGCACGTTAATTGCTTTTGTTGAATCATTTTTTTGTCTCTTCATGAACCCCCACTTTTTATTTTATAGACTAAACAGGAAGGGTTTGCACAAGTTTTTGCACAAGACTCTGAACTTATCAAATCTATTCTACACCTGGGTTCCTTTGTTTAACTGGTTGCAAAACTTATACTGGTACTAGTAGTTAACACTCTATGTATACTTTAATCTTTCATTTTGATGACCAGGAACATTTTGGAATTCAGCATCCTTCAACACAGAGACATCCTACCTTCATTTCCCTACTTTCCATGGAGAACTAAGTGCTGATATCTCATTTTTCTTTAAAACTACTGCTTCTTCAGGAGTGTTTTTAGAAAACCTGGGAATTCAAGACTTTATAAGGATAGAGTTATACTGTGAGTAACTAAATGTTGTTGCAATTATTTTTGTTGTTGCTGTTGTTGTTATTTTTACAACTTTCAGATTGACTAAATTAGAATTAAAGGAGAATATTTTTTAAATGTCCTTTATCTTTATTATTATTAATGTTATTATTGTTAGCTTTATTATTCCCACCTAAAAATATGCATTCGAAGCTAATTTCTGCCCCAGAGAATTCTTAATTTAAAAGTGCAATAATCAGCCCTTGTCCGCTCAAACTGCTTCTCCTTTTCTTGCTTGCTTCACCCCTGCCATCAAATTCTCTGTCCAAATTTTTAGGCAAGGCATTACACATGAACCATCTTCTGTTACAGTTCTGTGAAAAGGTATACATACCATACTGTTATAATCTCATTGTCATAGTGTCATAAAATGTACTCTGTCAGAACTTTAGTAGAGAATCTCTGATATTATTTTGTGATAAATGATTTGCTATATTCAAAATAGATAAATAATGAAAACATTAAAGGAGTGCCTCTGAGAACCAAATTTATTCAGATAGCTAGCAGAAGACTGTATCTGTTTCTTTGGAATAATACTGTGTAGATAAACTCACATCACTTGTCCCATTCATTCATAAACATCTAAACTACTGTATACTTATAGGTTTTTCATATGACTTGTGACAACTGAGGTAGAAAGAAAGTAAAAGGCTTGTATAATGTGTATATTTGGATCATCTAGATTTTCTCAACATATACTCTGTTCTAATAGGTGGGAATGTAAATCAACAATGCACACTTGATGTTCAATTAATTTTTCCACATAAATCAATATTGTTCTTTGATCTGTGTAATAGTAAATAACAATAATCAAATTGCCAGGTGTAAGTTTTTAAGATGAAGCTGTGTTATAAATTATATAAAACTCAATATTAACATTTGCCATTCCATATTTGTAAACACAATGATCTTTCTTAGCATTTTATTGATATCTAATTCTTTTATCCAGTACATAATGATCTTTAGACTTTCAGATTCAGCATTGCCAAAGTAAAATTTTCACATCAAGAATTTTATGAAACATATGAAGTTTAGTCCTGCTTATTTAATTTTATGAAGTCATAAACACCGCAGAACACCAGTGTATAACATTCTAGAAGGATATTGCAAAAATTTAAATGTATATCCTAGTTGTGTTTTAAAAAATGAAGGAAGTGAATTGTCTTGAAAAAAGATACTTGATCTCTCTGGATTTCTTTGCAGAAATATATATATTTAAAACCCAAACAAACAAACACATATTCTTCACATTTCTATCTGAGTTCCTGTACTTTTAAAAGCAACAAGGCTGAAACAGATCTGAATAGTACAGTCTATTAAATACTTACATGACCACAAGTTCTGCTTTCTAACTGAAAGTCTTAGCAACTATTTTTTTATTAAATCTCACTCAAGGATTATTTCCTATTTAAAAGCAATGAGTTAAGCAGAAATTTAAAGCAGGTTGGGAACACTATGGTGTATTAATTTGGAGAGTCATATGCAGTTGCTTTGGAAATTGGTCTGAGAGTCTGATATACAACTGTTGTTGGCTTTCTTCTTCATGTATACGTAACTTGACCCTGATGGGTGGAATTCAGTTGTTTCCTTCAAGGAATGTGCTCAGGTACTGCACTCAGGAACAGCGATACCTGATAATCACTTCCTGCTTCTGCATGTGATAGTCTCAACAGTCTGAATGGTCCTCAATGACCCTGCATTCTGTTCTGTGTTTCTGTATGTTAGCCACAGTTAGCCACTGCACTTCTCTGTCAGCCTATAGCTGTGCACTGTCTATGTTTGAATGTATTAGGGCCAGAAGAGCCCCCACGATGTTTGAAAATTTTTGAGTCACACCAAGGTAGGTAAGGCCTACAAAATATTTTTGTACCACAAGAAAACTCTTGGATGTTCCCTTCTCTGCTTCCCAGAAAATGACAGAAATGCTTTTTGCTTCAGTCTTTTCTAGCAAAGGTATAAATTTTAGAACTAAGTCAGCATCTCTTTATGTCCTGTGGCATACCTGCCACAGATTGTTTGACCACTGTGCTTATAAATGCCAAATACCTTTCTAATTTGCAATGTATTTGGTTTTAGCAGAATGATTTAAAATATTACAAATTATTAATTGAATATAGTTTTCAGTTTAGTTAGACACCTTAACAAATTTCTATATGATCACCCTAGCTATCTAGGTCTTCATCTTTGGAACTTCTGGGTCTGTTTCAATTTTTTAAAGATAACATTACTTTTTTAGGGGTGGTATTTTAATTCATTATTTCAGTGGTTGTTTCCAAATCTTTATTATTTTGTTCTTGCCTTTAAGATCTAAACAATGACATTATTTTCAGATCATTGTTTAGATTGCATAATTCTGTTACACTGGCTGGAAGGCAATGCAGAATTTATGTTTTCAACCACCGCATGAACAGGATCTGAAGGATTAAAAGGTCTCCCTATAGAAAATAATCAACACATATTCTTTATCCAACAACATGGAGTTTCTGTTGCATTTGTTCTCCTATGGTGTGGCTGAGCTCTTAACAAGTGAAACAAATTTATCCTGAAATTAATTTTACTGAGGAACTGGATTTAGGCATCCGTGATTTCTTGTTTTGTATAAAACACTGTTGATATTTAAGCAGAAGAGATAATTTATTGCAAAAATCCATCCTTTTAAAAATTGGCTGCACATTATTCCTTTATTTTATCTGGAAAATTAAATCTTTATATTTGTCATTTAACTTTTCTCTCTCTGGTTCAGAATTTGTTTTTTGTTATAAAAAGCAGGTTCAAGGTTTTAATGATTTCAGGTATATGGCATTACTCAACCTAAAGGGTGGCCAAAGTGAATCTATATGTTATTAGATGTCTAATATATATATATTTAAAATTGAAAATAAAATAAAAATAACAAAATTGGTTTTATGAATTCAGTAAATTAATCTTTGAAAATGTATTTGAAAAATATTTATTTCCCTTTAATATGTCTAATTGTGCTTTTGCTTCAGAGTCCAGTGACATAAATGGAAACGTTTTTCTGGGCTTCATGAAATCTTCTCAAATATCTAGTCCTTTAATCATAGAATATTTGTAATGTGCAGATCTTCAGTTTCTGGCATATTCATGCTCTGAAAAGACAGTTATGATTTTCTGTGTGAACTATAAACCCATGTAATAAAGTTGCTTAGTAAATGTCTCAATTTAATTAATTGCATACATAGCCTTATAAACTGCATCAAAACTTGTGCTGTGGTATTGGTAGAAATTCTGTGGAATTACTATGCTTTCCATGTGTCTACAAAATGTTTGATTTCCATGCTGTTGACAAATCATTGTTTTCACTGTGAAGAACAAATTTTGGGGATAGGCCTCCTGAAGTAAACTTTTCCCCTAAAACAATCAGTCTTATCCCATGAAATAGTAGATTGAACCTAAAAGTAATTTGTTTGGCCGCTTAAGGATTTTATGACCTAATTAACTACTAAATAATTTAAGTGTCATGTATTACTGTCTTCTTTCTAGCTCCATCTGAAGTGATTTTTTCATTTGATGTTGGAAATGGACCTAGCGAAGTTAGAGTCCAATCACCCAGTTCTTTAAATGACGACCAGTGGCATTTTGTGAAGGCTGAACGAAATATCAAAGCGGCATCCTTGCAAGTAGATCAGCTTCCTCAAAGGTCTCATGGTGCTCCACTTGATGGCCACACACGCTTGCAGCTCAATAGCCAACTTTTTGTAGGTAGGCATTGATTTAATAGAATCTTTCATAGATATCTTCATGAAAAGATGAGGAGAAAATAAAAGGAAGGGAAAGAAAACAACAGGGTCTTCTGAAAACTGTTTGTTTGAAGACATGTGATCCTTTGTGAAAAATCCACTGAGATGTAGCTAAGTGGATTACAAATTTTATGCCTTGGCCTATACTTACTGCTGAGCAGGATTTCAACCAAAGTTTTCTTCTTTTGAGATTTCTTCAAAGAGCAACTAAAAGATCTCAATTAACACCATTTTTTTTTAAAGGGAAGAAAAGGTACTAAATCTGTAAATTTAAGGAAATTTTGAGGGTTTTCTTCATCCAAGGCTCCTCAGTTTGTCCAGAAAAGCTGTGAATGTCCCATTACATGAAGTCATTAGGCCATATTGGATCACGGAACCATAGAATCAGCAAGGTTGGAAAAGGTCCAACCTATCACCCAACAACTCATGACTAACTACACCATGTCCTCAGGTACCATGTCCAATCCTTTTTTGAACACCTCCAGGGACGGTGACTCCACCATCTCCCTGGACAGCCCATTCCAGAGGCCAATCACTCTTTCTGTGAAGAAATTTCTCCTCACTTTGAGCCTAAACTCCCCCTGAGACAAGAGAGCAACCCCCTCCTGGCTACAACCTCCTTTCAGGTAGTTGTAGATGGCAATAATGTCTCCTCTGAGCCTCCTCTTCTCCAGGCTAAACAATTCCACCTCACTCAGCCTCATAGCGCTTGTACTCCAAACTCCTCACCAGCTTTGTTGCCCTTCTCTGGGTACGTTCCAGCATCTTGATATCTTTCTTAAATTGAGGGTCCCAAAACTGGACAGAGGACTCAAGGTGTGGCGTAACCAGTGCTGAGTACAGGGGCACAATGACTTCCCTGCTCCTGCTGGCCACACTATTCCCAATTCAGGCCAGGATGCCATTTGCCTTCTTGGCCACCTGGACACACTGCTGGTTCATGTTCAGACAGCTGTCAGCCAGTTCCCCTAGGTCTTTTTCTGCCTGGCTGCTCTCTAGCCACTCTGACCCCAGCCTGTAGCACTGCAGGGGGTTGTTGGGGCGAAAGTGCATCACCCAGCACTTGGACTTGTTAAATGCCATCATGTTGGACTCTGCCCATCTGTCCAGCCTGTCAAGGTCCCTCTGCAGAGTCCTCCTACCCTCTAACAGATCAATACCTGCTCCCAACTTGATGTTGTCTGGAAACTTGCTAATGGTTGACTCAGTCTCCTCATCTAGATCATCAATATTGAATAGGACTAGGCCCAACACTGTTCCCTGGGAGACACCACTAGTGACTGGCCTCCAGCTGGATGTGGCACCATTCACCACCACTCTCTGGGCTTGGCCCTCCAGCCAGTTCTTAACCCAGTGCAGAGTGCTGCTGTCCAAGCCACAGGCTGACAGCTTGGCCAGGAGATTGCTGTGGGGGACAGTGTCAAAGGCCTTTCTGAAATCCAAATAGATTACATCCATATCCTTCTCCACATTCACCAGGTGGTCACCTGATCATAGATGGAGATTAGGTTGGTGAGGATGGCGATTTCAGAAACCTGATCTAATGAAAGAGGAGGCACATAGTAGAAAATGAATGTGTGTTGGATTTGCTCTGTTGGGTAGGAGTTAAGAAGAATAATATTTTGATACTATAGCTATAGTAACTTAATCCTTATTGGAAAAAAATTAATGGAGAGGGAGCAGAATTGATAAAAATAGCATTTGTTTAATTTCATTTAGGCAAAACAGTGTTTTTTGAAGTGTGAAATGACAAATTATAGTGATTCTTTCAAATAATTTGTTTCATGCATTTCCTGAATATAATTTATGAAGGTTAGGTATGACTGCAACAAGGTTATTTTGTGTAATGTGTCTCTGCAACTGCAATATTGTCTTGTGGGTAAATCTTGTATCTGGTTTATTTTCTTTTTTAGTTAAACCTCTCCTTTGGATAATGCAACTAACTCCCAACTATTTATAAGATGTTTTAATCTATTCAATTTAATGTATTTTTCCTTAGTGGAAGGAGTAATGAAACTTATTCTCTGACTACTTCTGAGGCCAGTCTTCTGACTCAGACTCAATCTTGCCTGTTCAAACCAGTGAAAAGATGTAGAGAAAAATTAAATATAAACTGCCCTAAAAATATTACCAGACACACTTTTTAGTTAAGTGTTATCTCATATAAATAGCACCTGCCATAGTCACCGATTAGTCAGTTACTAACATACCAGGTTTGTGACATCTTCAGGCTAAAACACTTTCTCTTTACTTCTTAGATGCATATATTTGAGTTTTCCAATGAAAGGAAAAGGCAAAAAGAAAAAAGCAAAACAAAACAAAACAAAAAAAACCAGCTAACTAAAACTTAAACCTGCCTTCAATGCTTATTTTCACAGAGATAACACAAAACCTTCATATTATTAGGTGTTTTTATGCCATCATATCTGTAAATAACAATATTTATATAACGTTTTTAATGTAATACCAAGAATTTTACAAATTTTGAAAGAGAAAAGAATGAAAATGGATGATCAGAAGAAGTCATTTAACCAAAAGTTAATTGGAGATGCATTATAATTATAGCTGCTTGTACATTTTAAATAGGAATAAACAACAGGAAATAATAGAGTAAGCTGTGCAACAAAAGACAGCTCCTATTTCTTCCCTGGTAAAAGAAAAACACACGATTTCCCATTGTTGCTCTTTGATGAAATAATGGAATTATGCATCATTGCTTGGTATTTTGCTGTGCAAAATTTTTGTTTGCCATTAAAATCTTCAAGACTTTACTGTAAGTACTTGACAAAAAAGGAATCAATTATGCTTTTACAGCTATTTATATAAATTTTCACATGCAGGGGCTTCAAATTCATAAAAGAGGGTTCAGGGGCAATAAAACATAACTAAATGTTTACACTTTCTTTCTTTCTTTGAATTTTAAAACTCATACGAATTTATTTCAGGTGGGACAGCATCCAGACAAAAAGGATTTTTGGGATGTATTCGTTCATTGCAGTTGAATGGAATAGCTCTTGACCTAGAAGAGAGAGCAAAGATAACGCCAGGAGTTGGACCAGGCTGTCCTGGACATTGTAGCAGCTATGGTAACTTGTGTCACAACGGTGGAAAATGTAGAGAGAAATACAGTGGGTTCTCCTGTGACTGCACTTCTTCTGCTTATGCTGGGCCATTCTGTAAAAAAGGCAAGCATGACTTTCAGCTTTATCAGTTATTGAAAACAGAACTATACAGTCCAGAAAATAATTTTTACAGACCTTTAAAGATCTATTTGAATTCTTGCAAAAGATTTATGTATTTTTCCTTTTATTTTCTCTCACATTTCTTTTTCCACTTAATCACAATACCTAAAAATACATTTTATTTTGTTTTTCATTGGCATAAAGAAAAAAAAAAAAAAAAGAGAAACAAGAAAATAGTTTCAGTCTTTTTCTTTATATTTTAAAACCGAGTTATTTTGTCTTTCAGAGATCTCTGCCTATTTTGTGACTGGTACTTCTGTGACATACAATTTTCAAGAATACTACACCTTACCTAAAAATTCTAGTTCTCATGCTTCATCTTTCTATGCTGACATGACACTAAACAGAGAGTCAATTACATTTGGGTTCCGAACAACACGGACACCAAGCTTACTGCTTTACATCAGCTCCTTCTACAAGGAATACCTGTCAGTCATTCTCACTAGAAATGGTGAGTGTTCAGACAGACCACCTGGAAACGCTAATGACCATTACAGCTACCAGCTCAGTTTCACTCTGATTTCCAGACCTGAATCACAAACTAGGTATTATACCATTGTTTCTTTAAAGGTATATTTATTTTTTTCAGCTGCATCAACCAATGTTTTCCACACAAAAAACATTTCTGCTATTGTTATTCTAACTTTTACTCCTTTTCTCCTGTCATATTTGCAAAAATATTTATTTCTGGAAATCCTTGGGAAATGTAGTAAAATAATGCATTTTTTTTTTTTTAATGTTTTAAAATAGAACTGAAAATGTATCTGATTTGTCTTCTATTCATATAGCTTATTAATTGTCATGATAAATTATGAAATAAACTACCTTTTGAAAGTGCATTAGACATTTTCCAAATTAGTCACAGGTCATTTCATTCAACTAATTTCACAAACCAAATATCTATTCACCCAAATACACACGTAAATCTCTGAAAATACACATAACTGATGTTTCCATCTTTATTTTTCATTATTTCTTCAGTGTCTTGATAACATTTTTTTTTCAATTGAAAAAAAAAGACACAGACTGACTTATTTGGGCTTATCAAAGACAAATACAGTGGTTCTGTGTTCAAATATGGTCCTGTGGTTGCCTGACTACTTTTACATAGTAAGTCACACTGATAATGAGCTACTAGACTGAATTTTTCTTAGATGAATTATAATAGTACTTACTACAGTTTCTGAACAAACTTTGAGTCAGCATTCAGATTTTTAGCAGTTTATGGCTATCTTTGCCGCTACCTCATAGACATCAATCCAGCATCGATATTACCTTTCCTTTTTCCTCCTTTCATTTCTCATTTATGTCAATTTCTGGTAGTTAATCTCTTAAATAAATAAAACATTTGTTTAGCTCAATAATGATCTTCAAATTCCTGTGAAACAAGAAGTGTTGTGTATGATCTACACTGCCTGCTGTGTATGTAGGGCACTGGAACTTTTGCTCTATTTATCTCTGCAGGAAGTTTACAGATCAGATATAAGCTAGATAGCCATCAAGATCCTGATGTCTTAAATATCAATATCAAAAGCATGGCTGATGGACATCTGCAACAGGTGAAGATTAACAGAGAGGAGGAAACACTCTTTGTGGAGGTAATTTTGTTGGGAAAAAAAAAACCTGCAAAAATGCATTATCCAAAAAAAACAAATAAGTAAATAGTTACAACAATTGCCACCAAATGAAATACAGTTTAATATCTCAAGTAAATAAAGTAAAGGTGGGCAGACTCTTAAAGCACAGTAGAAGTCTACAGTAGACAATCTTGTTTATCTCAAAAAGTCAATAATTCCTCATCACTTTATGTCAAAATAAAATTAATTGTATGATAATTACATTTTCACAGTTGGTGAAATGTTTATTATTGCTAACAGTTGTTTTGGGCCTTGCATATTTTAAATATTGGTTCTGTTTCAAATTCTCTATTGAACTACAGTAAAAATATATTACCATCTAGAGAATGCCAGGAAATTTGTCTAATTTGTTATGGGTCCCCTCTACATCAAGGAATGTGACTGTTAAAAAGAGATTTCTTTTCTGTGGAAATTTGAAATTTAAGAATTTCTATTTTCTAACAGCATATAGTAATTTTTTAAAAATTAGTGTTAAAAGTTAATATTTTAATATTAGAATTTGCTTGATTATTGGTAGAATGCTTGAAGGCAAGTAGTTCTAGAGGAATCCTGGGTATCAGAGCACTTGTAGTGTAATAATTGATCCAAAAGAACTAAATGTTTTAAGAAAAAAGGCCTTTTCAATGTTTATCATATCTATTCATGACATAGATGAAAAAGAAGGAATCAGCCAAATCAATTAGATAAATAAAAGCTTATGTAGTACACTTGAGAAGTATCACAGCTATAATCAGTGATCTGAGAAGGCTGATTGTCTAAATTCAGATTAGTTTTTATGCAATAAATATCAAATTATCTTCTCTTTTCCTTTTCTCTTTAACCCTGATTTTATCTGTGTTTTTGCAAGATTTGATTAGTATTTCTCCTATTATTATACTCTGGTTTTCATCAAAACATTCTGCAGGTTAATCAGAATGAAAAAATGAAGTTCACTCTGTCTTCAGGTACAGAATTCAATGCAATCAAGGCTCTCACACTTGGCAAGATTTTAGGTAAGTGAAAGTATACCATAGGTTTTCCTGGCTACAACCACCTTTCAGGTAGTTGTAGAGGGCAATGAGGTCACCCCTGAGCCTTCTCTTCTCCAGGCTAAACAATCCCAGCTCCCTCAGCCTCTCCTCATAGGGCTTGTGCTCAAGGCCTCTCCCCAGCCTTGTTGCCCTTCTCTGGACACCTTCAAGTGTCTCGATGTCCTTCTTAAACTGAGGGGCCCAGAACTGGACACAGGACTCAAGGTGCGGCCTAACCAAAGCAGAGTACAGGGGCACAATGACCTCCCTGCTCCTGCCGGCCACACTATTCCTAATGCAGGCCAGGATGCCATTGGCCCTCTTGGCCACCTGGGCACACTGCTGGCTCATATTCAGGTGGCTGTCGATCAGCACCCCCAGGTCCCTCTCTGTTTGGGAGCTCTCCAGCCACTCCGACCCCAGCCTGTAGCTCTGCATGGGATTGCCGTAGCCAAAGTGCAGCACTCGGCACTTGGACTTGTTCAATGCCATCCCATTGGACTCTGCCCATCTGTCCAATTGGTCGAGGTCCCTCTGCAGAGCCGTTCTACCCTCTAACTGACTAACATCTGCCCCTAACTTGGTGTCATCTGCAAACTTGCTGACGACTGACTCGACCACCTCATCCAGATCATCGATGAATATGTTGAAGAAGACGGGGCCCAGCACTGATCCCTCGGGGACACCACTGGTGACTGGCTGCCAGCTGGATGTGGCACCGTTCACCACCACTCTCTGGGCTCGGCCCTCCAGCCAGTTCCTAACCCAGCACAGAGTGTAATGGTCCAATCCCACGAGCTGACAGCTTAGCCAGCAGTTTGCTGTGGGGGACAGTGTCAAAGGCCTTCCTGAAGTCTAGGTAGACCACATCCACAGGCCTCCTCACATCCACCAGACAGGTCACCTGATCATAGAAAGAGATCAGGTTGGACAGGCAGGACCTGCCCTTCCTAAATCCATGTTGGCTGGACCTGAGCCCTTGGCCATCCTTCAGGTGCGCAGTTATTGCCGCCAGGATAATCTGCTCCATCACTTTCCCTGGCACCGAGGTCAGGCTGACCGGCCTGTAGTTTCCAGGTTCCTCCATCCAACCCTTCTTGTGGATGGGGACCACATTGGCCAGTTTCCAGTCATCTGGGACTTCACCTTTGAGCCAGGACTGGAGGAAAATGATGGAGAGTGGCCTAGCTAGCACATCTGCCAGCTCTCTCAGCACCCTTGAAATTTGTTGAATTTTGTTGAAATACAAATATAATCTTAAGTACTTCTTGAAAAAAATGACCAATTTTAGACTTTTCTGTCTTAATTTGCAATAAATCATTATGAAATGCCACATTTTTTTTTTACTGTCACAAAGGAAAAAATCACTGTGAAATCATAAACAAAGAATACTATAAATTGTGTACCATAACTAGAAAAACTTTCTGTGCTTGGATTTTTATACAGTTAGGGATAAGGTAATGTAAGCTAAAACTTTGAGTTACTTTTTAAAAACAAATTAGGTTATGACAAAGTACTTGATTTGCAGAAGTTGTCTCTTCCTTTGTAATAATGATCAAAATGGAATATACTTATCTGTAATTATCTTTTTGTTGATTTTCTTAAATACCTGAATTAAAATTCTAAATATATCATTAGTATTTTCATATTCATCACCTATGAAATACGTAATGATAGAGGAAGGTATAGTGCTGGCAGAAAGTTAAAGAACATTTCTCTTTCCCCTGAAACAATTTAAAGTTTCTGACACTACATTCCCCTATCAATTTGTGCATTTTTCCCCTAATAGCATTATTTGTCACAACACTATGAACACAGAGTAATATAGTTCATGATATAGTCTTTTCAGCATCTTGTAGTTAAGCTTACTATTTTCACTCTTCTACAAGTATTTTATGGCCAAGTGTAGAATAAATAGGTTTACTAAAATATTGATTATTGAAAATATTATACCAAATTTTATGGATATTAAATGTTTATAATGTCATGGCATGCAGGTTATGACCATCATTTAATAAAATAAATTTTAAGCATAATTATGAACCATGTTCCAAAAGAAGATCCAGGCAATGAACTACCTCCTTCTCTAACTGTAGTGGTTGAAAGTTTACCCAGTAAATTACCCACAAAATGAAGGTTTCCCAGTCTTTAAATATTGTTGAAAGTAACCTAAAATGCTAACAAAAGCTTTTTGTAAAAATAAATTCAGAAAGCTGTGATATGTGAAATCAAAAAAATGAATTTTCATCTCAACTTAGTGTAGATGATATATTACTCTATCTTGCTGTCCTAAGCTTATATTTACATGTCTTAAATAATCTCTGTCCTAAACCAGATTATAAAAAAAGGGTTTTCTTCACATTCTGTTATATGTAATTTAGAGTAATTTTATACCTCTATGTGCTCCTCCAGAATTCATATATTTAGGACTTTTGTATAGTAACTTTGGAAATAGCATAACAGCTTTGGTAAGCAAGTGTTTCTGCTAGTGTAACAGACCCTGAAATACTATCCTGGCTATGACAGTGGAAAACACTGTTATGCTTTTCCAAGAACCAGCTACACTCAGGTAATAATAATTGAAAAAAAAAAAATCTGCCTTGGGTTACAATTTCTGTGAAGTCAGGTCTAAATATACAAGGAGACTTTATGAAGGTAGTTGAAAAAAGCAATGGATGTGTCGTTCAGTAAAGAGATCTAATCAGAAGAAGGAGTTATAGAATATGAAATAATATTTTGCCTTGTACTTTGAAATGTTGGGGAAAACTCCACAACTTTAAAACTAGACAAGAAAACTATAGATTTTCTAAGAATTAACTTCATCTGGAAAAGGGTTTTATTGAAAGCAAATCTGAGTTAGCTCCTTACTTCAGAGAACCACAGACTTCTGAATTTGTGTTATTTGATATTGTGATGGAATTTCTGGGGAGATAGGTTACTTGGGGCCTCAGCAAGATATGTGAAGGTTTAGTTATGAGGGGAAAAAAACAACAAAAACCAGCAGCACACTCAGCCACAGAGTTCACAGAATGCAAGCTGAAGGACTCCTTATGTTTTTATTTTCCTTTGAAGAACATACCTTCTCTCTAAGCATCTCACACAGTAGGAAACCTGTAGAAACCTCTCATATGCAGCAGCCCTCTGAGGAATTAATATACTTCCATTGAGTAAAGCTACATTTGTCCAGGACAAAGAATCCTGTCTTTTCCCAGGGTGTGGGCAACTTTTTTCTTCAAAAAGAGTAGCTGACCTTCCTATCCTGTGATAAAGACAAGACTATCAGCAAGATATACTAAGGCCTGATTTATGATCAAATTTTTACCACCTTCAATATGTCTCATTTCAGTAATATTCAAAACAAATTTTCACTAGATTCTTAATAAGGATGCCTAAATTAAGCCACATTTGAAATGGTATTTTTGTCTATTCAAGCATTTCCATCCTTTTTGCAGAGAAAGTGTCCTTTCTTATATTGGTTTATTTGTCTCTGAATTTATAACTGTATGATTTAGGTACATCTTTATGAGAATATATTTGAAGGTAATTATTACTTTTGCAGATTACTTCAGCTGCAATTATTGTAGCTTTATTAACAAAATAATGTTAGAATTTCAAAACTTTCACTATATTCCACTGATAACTTAAAATAAAGTGATAATTTGATTTTTTAGTCAGCCTTTTTAAACAATAATGTCTGGGTAATCCAAAAAGTATGCTGCAGTGAACTACGTGCTTAATATTAGTCACCTTAAAATTGTCCATTTCTCTTTATACAGCTTTTTCTGTGATAAGAATTTAGGAGTTTGCATTGTAATAAAATAGTAAAATTAAGTATTTTAAATGTGGTTTAGAAAAGCCCTTAATATGTCTGTTAGTGTACAAGGTGCATTTTTGTTCAGCTCCTACAATTTAGAGTACATACCATAGTACTTCTAAATAAAATTTTAATTAAGTTAGGGCTTACTTCTAGTATGAAAGCTTTTCAGGATAAATATTTTCAAAAAGAAAAATTTCTACAGTGTTAAAATCTTGGACAAAATTTTAGTATTAAAAGAAATCAGTATTCAGGGATTTAATGGAGATTCCTCAGCTTGATGAAATTCTCTTTGCAAAATTTTTGTCTTCTAATACATTATTATAAACTTTTGTTTCTTTCAACTCAGTCTCAGCAAGCTGTTGAGAGTTGAGGGGAAGGTCTCAGCCTTCTCCCCCCCTGTAAGTGAAAGGAGAAAAAAAAAAATTGAAAGAAAGCCACAGCTGGATAAGCAAAGGAATGTGCTGTATTTATAAGTGGGTTTTAGGGGCTGCAGAATATACACATATATATATATATACACACACACACACACACACACATACAATTTACAGTATTTACAATATATACACAGAAATATACAACAAAGTAATGCAGGAACGAAATTCCCTCCTCTGCTGAGGAGGGTTCCCCTCCTGTACCCTCCTTTTCTCCCCTTTTTCCCCAAAGAGGGTTAGAAAGAGAGAAAAAGAGCAATTGTTAATTAAAGCAGAATATGTTAGTAGAGGCCTTATCTGTCCAAGGTCAGTCTGGCAGAGAGCCCAGGAGCTGTAAGCTGCGAAAGGAGGAAATCTCTGCGGGACTCAAAACTTAAGGCAGTACTCTACCAATCCACCAATGAAATTAGTTTAGACCTGTCCTTTGTTTATAAAACATTCAGTCATAGTGTCCCTTTCTTAAGGGCACAGCCTCAAATGGTCACACAAGGTAACAAATGACAGTTCTACAATTAACATCCACTTGTGACTCCTGATTGCTGTCTTTGTATTGCTAAAAAGCAGCAAAAATTCTCAATGACGGAATTATCTATTGCTTCCTTCTAACAAATTTGCTTTCCTTATTGGCAATTTTCTCAACAGTAAATTGATGAAACAATTAAAAAATACCAAGAAAAAGAAGCCAAGACAAATGGAGTATTTTTCAAATGTATTCTTTTCTGAACAGAAGTGAGGAAAATAATAATTTAGTTATTTATCTCCTGGACATTTAAATCTGGCTCATAAGTAAATCATAGAATCATAGATTTGTTTTGTTTGGAAAAGGCCTCTAAGATCATCAAGTCCAACCACTGACCTAACACTTCCATGGTTTTTAAACAGTGTGCCATTACCCACACATTTAATGAACACCTGGAGGCACAGCGTTTCCACCACCTCTTTGGTTGGTATATTCCAATTCCTGACCACTCTTTCTGTAAACAAATTCCTGACCACTCTTTCTGTAAACAAATTTTTCCTCATATGTAATCTAAACCTCCCTTGGTACAATTTGAGGCCATCTCCTGTCATTCTGTTGGCTGATAATAGAGAGAAGAGACTAAAACCCTGTGAGAGACTAAATCTTGTCTGTCTTGATGTGACTCAACAAAGATAAAATCATCTTTGCTGCTTGCCCAGACAATAGCTGATATGTATTAGGCAGTTGCCGCTGGAATGACTCTCAGGAAGGTGCATAGAAAACAATTTCTCAAAAGACAGCAGCTGTCCTGCAAATGGGCAGAGACCACTGCTACCAGTACGCTCTGGAATATATATAACTTCTTTCCCCTTCTGATCCACCTACTTTATTTGTGTAATAAATAGTCTAGATGTTGATGTTTTGACCTCATTTGTTCCTCTAATTTCATAACACAGGAATATTCAGAAGAACCAAGTCTCTTTCCCTCTCCAGACTGAGACACCCCCACCTCACTACAACCTCTTATTATGTAGTCAAAGGGAACAATAGGGTCTCTTTACTCCAGACTAAACAATTACAGTTCCCTCAGCCATTCCTCATAAAACCATATCTCCAGACCCTTCACCAGCTTTGTTGCCCTTCTCTGGGCATTCTCCAGCAACTCAAATCTCAGGGTCAGGAAACTGAACACTGTATTCAAGGTGAGACCTCACCAACAATGAATACAGGGCATGACCAGTTTCTACTCCTGCTGGTCAAGATATTCCTGATACAGGACAGGATGCTGTGGACTTTTTTGCCACTTGGGCCCACTATTGGCTCATGTTCAGTCAGTTGGCAACCTACACTCTCAGGTCCTTTTACACCAGGCAACTTTCCAGCCACTCTTCCCCAAGCCTATAATGTTGCATGGGGTTGGTATAAGAGAAGTGCAGTACCCTTCACTTGGCTTCATTAAACCTCATAGAACTGACCTCAGACTATCAGTACAGACTTTCCAGATCTCTTTGCAGAGCCTTCCTAGCCTCAAGAATATCAACACTCTGTCTAGGTCCATAGAGGGAAAGAGATTCTGTTATTTTGAATATTCCCATGTTATGAAATTAAAGGCACAAACGAGGCTAAAGTATCAACAGCGAGGCTATCTGTTAACAGAATAAAGTGGATGGAACAGAAGATGGGAGAGAGAGAGAGGGAAAAATATAGAGAAAGAGTGGAAGAAGAGGGAGAGAGAAGTGGAAAGGAATTACATTACCACACACACACAGTGGTTCTCTGAGCCACCGTCTCAGGTGATGTCCCTGGAAGAGTTGGCTTAATTACTTTGAGTGGGACTGTAAGTACCCTTGATTGTTTCAACTCCTCTTAAAGCCAAGCTAAACACAAACAAACCCTTTTTCCCAAACCAT
Source organism: Melanerpes aurifrons (assembly GCA_011125475.1). Taxonomy (NCBI): domain Eukaryota; kingdom Metazoa; phylum Chordata; class Aves; order Piciformes; family Picidae; genus Melanerpes; species Melanerpes aurifrons. Next base: position 1,280,915 of record WWNC01000099.1, read on the forward strand.
GTACAATTTTTTTGAGTTCTTAAGTCTCCCTGAGTAACCAATAATTCCACCTGGGGGTTACAACTTTTTGATGAGCTGCTGGATCATGCTTCACCCCTGGCTCAACATTGAGGAGTAATGTCCTGAGTTCAGCTGGGAGGCACACCCCTCCTTTCTGCAAGTGGTTCCATTAAGAGGGGAGCAGTGGGCTCAGCCTTCTCTTAAGGCTCAGACCACCATTTCACAATCATTACTATTTGTCTCATGGCTACCCCATCTATCACTTCTTCTGGGATACGTTTGTTTTGAGCCACCCTCCGCTAATATTTCTGGATATTCAAGTGTTCCCTCCCCCTAGTCAGGGGCAGTGGGCCCTTGGGGCTTGGTGAGTGAATCATTTTCACATTCTTCAAGCCTCTAGTTTCAGGCTTTTGAGTTTCCATGGTTTCCCCATATTCCTGGGGAGAGCCTGCAAATTTTTTGCAGATTTTGGCTGGCTCAGTGGAAGAGAAAGGTATCTCTTTAATCATAATGGTGGAGACATTTTCCCTATCTGCGTATAAAACTTCAGTTTTAATGAGAATGGCAGCTTCCTTAGCTGCTGCTGATTCTGCAAAGGGTATATGGGGGCAGAATCTGGGTAATTCACATTCTGGTTTGACTTATAATTTTTCCCTCCTCTCCTCTTCTAATTGAATTTTAAGATGTGCCACTATATCTTTCAAAGTGGCAATATACCCTTGCAGTGACTCCTCTAAGTATCCTAGTATAATACTATCAGTAAGGGTTGTCAGGGACCACAAAGATCAACTAGTTCCAACCTCCCTGCCATGGGCAGGTACACCCCACACTAGATCAGGCTGGCCAGCGCCTCATCCAGCCTCGTCTTAAACAAGTCCAGGGACGGGGCCTCAACCACCTCCCTGGACAACACATTCCAGGGATTCACTACTCTCACGGGAAGAACTTCCTCATCTCCAGCCTGAATCTCCTCACCTCTAGCTTCATTCCCCCTAGTCCTATCACTACCTGAGATCCTGAGAAGTCCCTCCCCAGCCTTCTTGTAGGCCCCCTTCAGATACTGGAAGGCCACAATTAGGTCACCTCAGAGCCTTCTCTTCTGCAGACTGAACAGCCCCAACTCCTTCAGTCTGTCCTCATAGGAGAAGTGCTCCAGCCCTCTGATCATCCTCGTGCCCCTTTTCTGGACACCTTCCAGCACATCCATATCCCTCTTGTGATAGGGGCTCCAGAACTGGACACAGTACTCCAGGTGGGGTCTCACCAGGGCTGAGTAGAGGGGGAGAATCACCTCCCTTGACCTGCTGGCCACACTTCTCCTGATGCAGCCCAGGATCTGATTGGCCTTCCAGGCTGCAAGTGCACATTGAGAGCTCCTGTTGAGCTTCTTGTCCACCAGCACCCCCAAGTCTCTCTCCTCAGGGCTGCTTTCCAGCCAGTCACTGCCCAGCCTGGATTTGTGCCTGGCATTGCCTTGACCCAGATGCAGGACCCTGCACTTGCTCTTATTGAACTTCATGAGGTTGGCTTGTGCCCACCTCTCCAGCCTGTCAAGGTCCCTCTGGATGGCCTCCCTTCCCTCCAGCGTGTCTGCTGCACCACACAGCTTGGTGTCATCAGCAAACTTGCTGAGGGTGCACTCAATGCCACTGTCCATGGCACTGACAAAGATGTTGAAGAAGACAGGTCCCAGGACTGATCCCTGAGGGACTCCACTTGTCACTGGGCTCCACTGGGGCATGGACCCATTGACAGCCACTCTTTGGGTGCGGCCATCAAGCCAGTTCTTTATCCCTCTAGAGGTCCACCCATCAAACCCATGTGTCACCAGTTTGGAGACCAGGATGTGGTGCGGGACAGTGTTGAAGGCTTTGCTCAGGTCCAGGTAAATGACATCAGTTGCTCACCCATCATCTGCTAATGTTGTCACATTGACCTGCAAAGAGGAGTTAATTTTATTCTCTCATTCATGCCATTTCTGTTTCTATTCCACTGAAACTACCAAACAGGCACCTAAAACCTTACAGGTAAAACCTTTGCCTTTACTGGATTTCTGTAGGGCCAAAACTCAATCAGCCACACTCTGAAAATTACTCCAGTTTTCATGGGCCCAGTCAAGTAGCTGTATAGACAGGTGGGCACCATGAGCTTCTAAAAGGGAATCAAGCCTTCCATTTGGGGCCGTTTCCTTTGTTTGAAAAAGTATTTTTCAGTAGGGCACTTATTTTCACTAGGAAGTCAAATAAAAAAAACTGTTTGACCCAAAAAATCTTCCCTGGAAAAACATCCAAAATACTCTTCTCCAGGAAATTACACAATAGATTTCTCAGAAGAGGTCACAAAAAAAAAACCACCAACCTGGGTTTCTCAAAGGAGAGTCACACTATTTTTCTGAGAGAACCCATACTTGCAAAAGCTTGTCAAACTTTGTTTCAATACTGGGCTTCTCAGGAAGCTGAGGTGGTTTGAACCTTAAATGGAATTTAAGAGCTCAGATGGGGGGGGGGGGGGCAAGACTGAGAAATCCTTCCCCACTCTCCCCCCTCCTTTTTTCGAGAGAAAGGGGGAAGGAAGAAAGAACAGGGAGAGATAAGGGAAGAAGAAAAGGAAAGAAAGGGGGATACAGAACAAAAGAAGAGATAAATCTACTGAGAAATAATTTGGAGTTGGTTTGGAAGTAGAGAGGTAAACTTTTCTTTAAACAGCATAAAAAACAATAACAGGAAGAGTTTACAAGGGCAAGGAACAAGGATGGATAGAGAGAATATACAAAACCAACAGTCCTTTGAAGATGCAACTGGGAGAAACACCAGGCCCAGCCATGAGGCAGAGAATCAGGAAGCCAGCAACAACTCTCTTAGGCCTTTCATCCCAGCAAGGCAGAAGCAAAAGAGAGCAAATGGCTGCAATGTTTTCCTTTTTCTAGGCTTGCAGGACAGGGAGGGGGAGTGGAACAGGCTAACTCAGTTTCTCAGGGGGAAACCCCCCCTCCAGGGGAAGCAAGGCTCTCACAACCTCTCCCCCTCCCCCTTAATCCCCTCCCCTTTTAGGCATAACCCATCACAGAAGGTCACATTACTTCCCTGGGAGGACATACTTTACAAAATATTCACCAAAACGTCTGATTACTCAGGGGAGAGTCACTTTGCTTCCCTGAGAAAACACACACAAAACTTCTCAACTTTTGTTTCAATACTGGGCTTCTCAGGGAGGACATACTACTTCCCTGTGAGGACACTCTTTACAAAATATTTCTCAAAACAGGGCACTGAGAATTAATGGGGAGGTCACACTATAAAATCAACATTTGTACCCCAGTTAATCTTCCCCGAGAAAGCACACACATTGAAAGTTTTTGAGAACTTCCACATAGTCTCTCTACAAACTTTTGCTTTTGTCCTTCTCTGGTGACTTCCCTCTCGGGAGAGTGGAAACAAGAATCTGGACACCTCACTCACTTTGAACTTAGAGTACATCTCAGACACACACATTTTGGAGTTCTCAGAAATGCAATAGTCTTGCCGTGATACTTTCAGTACATGGAATTCCTGCCAACTATGCCAATATTAATATCTCAGTCTGAAGAGGGAAAGAGACTCAGTTCTTTTGACTATTCCCATGTTATGAAATTAGAGGCACAAACAAGGCCAAAATATCAACAGTGAGGCTATTTATTAACAGAATAAAGTGGACAGAACAGAAGAAGGAGGAGAGAGAGAGGGAAAAAATAGAGGAGAGGGAGAAGAGGGAGTGCATTTAGTCTCTTACACACTCCCATCTAACTTAGTGTCATCTGCAAACTTACTGAGGGTGTACTCAATTCCCTCATTCAGATAATTGATAAAGACACTGAGGAGACCTGCCCCAATTATGAGCCTTAGTGAATACTGCTATTGACTAGCCGCCATCTGGATTTAAATCCTTTCACCACCACGCTTTGGACCCAGCTATTCAGTCAGTTCTTAACTGAACAAATTGTCCACTCATTGAAGCTATAAGCAGACAATTTCTCCATGAGGATGCTGTGGGAGAGAGTATTCAATTATTTGCTATGGTCCAGGTAACAAGCTTCCACATTTTTTCCCCTCATCTAATAAGTGGGCTTCCATATCATAGAATGAGATCATGTGTATCAATGAGGATCTGCCGTTCATGAACCCATGTCGACTGGGCTTGATTATCTGGTTGCCCTGCACATACTGAATCATGGCACTCAAGGTGATCTTCTCCATGACCTTCACCAGCACTGAGCCTTTCCTGCAGATGGGAGTCATGTCTGCCAATTTCCAGTCAGTTGGGATCTCCCTGTTTAGCCAGGACTGCTGGTAAATGATTGAAAGAGTTTTGGTATGCACTTCCACTGCTATCTTGGTACCCTTGAGTGTAAAACATTTGAACACATAGACTTGCACATACACAAGTGGTACAGCAGGCCACTTTTGGACTATGGGTGTTTTGTTCTGCTCCCTGGGGCTGGGTATTGAGTGAACAACTGGCCTTACTACTAAAGACTGAGGCAAAGAAGATGCAGAGTACTTCAGCCTTTTCCACGTTCTTGACCACTGTGCTCCCTCTTGAATCCAACAATGCGTGAATTCAACAATGGACAGATTCTCCTTAGTCCTCCTTTTGTTGCTAATATATTTCCAGAAGAATCTAAAATAATTTCCAGTTGGAGTTTGCCTCTTTTAAATTTCTTTCTTCACAGCCTCACATAAACTTTGTAGTCCTCCCAGGTTTTCTGTCCTTTCTTCCAAAGACTATAGACCCTTCTTTTGTCCTAAGGAGCAAGAAAACCTCTCCAGACAAGGCAGTGTTCTTCCCTGCCTGTTCATCCTCAGCACAGATGGATAACCTTTTCCTGTGTCTTTAAGATTTCCTTGCCCAGCTTTTCTGGACTCCCTGGCACTTCACGACTGCTTCCCAAGGAATTCTGTCCACCATCTCTGAAACAGGCTGAAATCTGCATGACAGAAGTCCAAGGTTCTCAATGAATTCTTTACCTCAGTCTTCACTGGCAAGGGTTCCAGCCACACTCCCAGAATAATGGAAAATAATGGTGGGGACTGTAAGAAGGAGCTGCCCATGGTGAGTGAAGATCAGGTTTGTGACCATCTGAAGAATATGGAAGGTTTCAAGCCTATAGGACCCAATGGGAGATACCCACAAGTGCTGAGGGAACTGGCAGATGAGTTTTTAGGCCTCTTTCCATCATATTCCAAAAGTCATGGCAGTCCAGAGAGGTCTCCACTGACTGGAAAAGGGGAAACATAACTCTCATTTTCAAGAAGAGAAAGAGGGATGACCCAGGGAACTACAGGCCAGTCAGCCATACCTCTGTGCCCGGTAAGATCATGGAGCAGATCCTTCTGGAGGCACTGCTGAGGCAAAAGAATAATGAAGAGGCAATTTGGCACAATCATCACAGCTTCACTAGGCGCAAATCCTGCCTCACAAACCTGGTGGCCTTCTATGAAAAGGTCACAACATTAATAGATGAAGACCAAGCAACTGATGTAATTTAGCTGGACCTGAGCAAAGCCTTCAACACTGTCCCACACCACATCCTGGTTTCCACTCTGGTGCAGAATGAGTTTCATGGATGGACCATTCAGTGGATAAAGAATGGGCTTGATGGCCACACCCAAAGGGTGGCTGTCAATGGGTCCATGTCCAAGTGGAGGCCAGGGACAAGTGGAGTCCCTCAGGGATCAGTCCTGGGACCAGTCTTCATCAACATCTTTCTTTGTGACATGGACAGTGGCATTGAGTGCACCCTTAGCTGATGACGCCAGGCTCTGTGGTGCAGCAGACATGCTGGAGAGAAGGGATGCCATCCAGATGGACCTTGACAGGCTGGAGAGGTGGTCCCATGACAACCTCATGAGTTTCAACAAGACCAAGTGCAAGGTCCTGCACCTGGGTCAGGGCAATCTCAAGCACTGATATAGGCTGGGCAGCTACTAGCTTGAGAGCAGCCTGGAAGAAAAGGACCTGGAGGTTTGGTGGATGAGAAGCTCAACATGAGCCACCACTGCACATGTGCAGCCCAGAAAGCCAATCACATCCTGGGCTGCATCAAGAGAAGCATAGCCAGCAGGTGGAGGAAGGTGATTCTTCCCCTCACTCTGCTCTGGTGAGACCCCACCTGGAGTACTGTGTCCAGTTCTGGGGCCCCTATTACAGGAAGGATCTGGAGGTGCTGGAACGTGTTCACAGAAGGGCCACAAAGATGCTTAGAGGGCTGGAGCATCTCTCCTATGAGGACAGACTGAGGGAGCTGGGACAATTCAGTATGGAAAGAAGTCTCCAACAAGACTGTCTTGTGGCCTTCCAGTATCTAAAGGGGGCCTACAAGAAAGCTGGTGAGGGACTTTTTAGGTGTCAGGTAGTGAAAAGACTAGGGGGAATGGAAAAAAAAAATACAGATGTGTAGATTCAGATTGAATATTAGGGAGAAATTCTTCACCATGAAGGTGGTGAGACACTGGAACAGGTTGCCCAGGGAGCTGATGGAAGACCTATCCCTAGAGGTTTTTAAGGCCAGGCTGAATGTGGCTCTGGGCAACCTGATCAAGTGTGGAGAGTCCCTGCCCATGTCAGGGTGGTTGGAGCTAGGTGATCTTTGAGGTCCCTCCCAACCCTAGCAATTCTATGATTCTTTGATTCTTTATATGCTTTGTTGTCTTTCCCCCTTATTTTATCCCATAAACATTCAACTCTGTCATCACGATCATCAGTCTCAATATAAGGAAATGTCTCGCTGACATATGCCATGAACTCTTCTTCCTTGCCTGTGTCTTACTAAGGCACAGGCCCTTGTAGCATCTATGAATGAGAGACTAGACACTGTAGATAGCTCAGACAAAAGGGCAGGATCTACTTTATTGTGATAATACAAGGCTTATATACTCTTTCTACCACAGCACAAAGCAATCATGATCCTAGCAGTAATTTTCCATTCTAGCAAAACAGAACTTCTGTAAACAGTCATTGGCTGAGCATTTCCAAACTTCTTGCACCACTGAAGTCAACACCAATTGTCCATTATCTGTCTGCTCTCTTTAGTAGCACTTCCCAAAGCCTTGTCTTAGTGAGGGTATCTGTTTCTTTATCAGAGCACTGTGTTTCAGGCTTAAAACTGATTAACACTTTTTCTTCAATCCCCACACTTGCCTTTCCCTTCTGAAGAGTTTATAGCCATCAACTGTATCACTCCAGTGTTGTGAAGCATCTCACCACATTTCTGTGATGGCTAATATATCATAATTTTTGTGATAAATAATGAGTCCCAGATCCTCATGTTTGTTTCCCATAATGCATTCATTAGTGTAGATGTACTTCAGTTGGTCTAAAGGTCTTGCCGCCTTTTTGTAGTGAGAGGTCTCAAGTCCTGTCTGGCTGTTCTCAGGTGCTCCTGTGATGTCTTTGGGCTTATTTCTAGCAAGCTTAGTTTTGTGCCTTTCCCACTCTGAATCTAGTTTAAAGCTATTAAAAGTATATCAGCATAGTGGCATTTATGGGGTCACATATTAATGATAAGGGAAAAAACCCAATCAATCATGTATGATTTGAATGAAATCAGTGGGTATATGCATGTATTTAGTTTTAAATATAATAAGTACTTGTAGTGTAGAATGCCTGACCATAATCAAATTTTCATGTGAACACAGTCTAAGTTGAAAGGGAGTATTGATCTGCTTGAACATAGAAAGGGTTTATATAGGGACCTGGATGGGTTGGATTGGTGAGCCAAGGGCAATTGTGTAGGATTCAACAAGGCCACGTGCCAAGCTCTGCACTCAAATCACAACATCTCCATACACCACTACAGACTTGGGAGAGAGTGGCTGGAAAGCCGCCCAGTGGAGAAGGACCTGGGGCTGTTGATTGGCAGCAGGCTGAACATGAACCAATAGTGGGCTCAGTTGGCCAAGAAGGCCAACAGCTTCCCAGCCTTTGTCAGGAATAGTGTGACAAACAGGATCAAGGAGGTGATTGTTCCCCTGTACTCAGCACTGATGATGCCACACCTTGAGTATTGTGTTCGGTTTTAGGGCTTTAATTAGAACAAAGACTTTAAGTGGCTAGAGTGTGTCTAGAGAAGGACAACAAAGCTGCTGTAGTGTCTGGAGAACAGGTCTTATGAGGAACAGCTTAAGGAACTAGGGTTGTTTAGTCTGGAGAAGAGGAGGCTGAGGTGAGACTTCACTGCTCTCTGCAGCTACCTGAAAGGAGGTTGTGGCTAGGGATCAGTATCTTCTCTCTACTATTAGGTGATAGAATGAGAGGAAATGGCCTCAAATTGTACCAAGGTAAGTTTAGATTAGATATTGGAAGAACCTTCTTTACTAAAAGGGTTATTAAGCACTGGAATAGACTCTCCAGGGAGGTGGTTGGCACAGGTTTGTTTCTAAGGGACATGGTTTAGCACTAGATGTGGTAGAATTAGGTAATGATTGGTAATATTAAAGATATCTTCACAATCAAAGAGATTATTTAAGTCCATGATTCCAATGAAAGATTTTGTAGTCATCCATTCACAATACCTCTTTAGTACCTCCAGATGGTACTTTACCTGTTAAAGTCAAATGTATCAGATGAATCAAATGTTTCAAATATATCAAATGAATCATAGTCATGTAGTATCTTGAGTTGGAAGGAACTGATTTGGATTATCGAGCCCAACTCTCTGTTCTTTGCAGGACTACCCAACACTAAATCATATGAGTAAGAGCATTTTCCAGACACTTCTGGCTCTCACAGGCATGGTGCTGTGACTACTTTATTGGGGAGCCTGTTTGAGTGACCAACTACCCTATCAGTAGAGAATCTTTTCCTAAGGTAAACGAGCGTCCTCTGATGCAATTATTCCATTTTCTTGGGTCCTGTTCCTGGTCATCGAAGGTAGACCACAATGAGGTCACCTTGTAGCATTCATCTCCATGCTGAACAAAGCAAATAACCTCAGCCTCTCATCATACGTCATGCACTTGAGACCTTTCACTATCTTGATTGCTTTCCTCTGGACACTAATATTTTGATGTCCTTCTCATATTGTGCTGTCCAAAACTGCACATAGTACTTAAAGAAGGGCTGCGCCAGCGTGGTGTAGACAGGGACTGTCATTTTCCTCAGCTGACAACATATGCTGTGCTCGATGATATGCTACAATGCACCCCAGGAAACAGTGGCCTTTTTTACTGTTAAGACATAGTCATATCCAACTTGCCATCAACACAGACTCCCAGATCTCTTTCCATGGGGCTGCGCTCTAGCCTCTGCCAATTTTTATGCATCAGCAGGATTACTTCATCCCAGGTAGAGAATCAGACATTTGTTCTTGTTAAATATCATACTGTTGGTGATTGTATGGCTTTATTCTCTACCCAGATCTCTCTGTATTTTCTCACTATCCACAAGGGAGTCGTGGATCCTTCTAATTTAGTTTCATCAGCAAATGTATATCATGTACTTTTTACATCCTCATTTGATATAATTTATAAAAACATTAAATATCACTAGCCCTAAAATTAAGCCCCAGAGAACCCTTCTGGAGAGAAGTGCCTGGTGCCATGAGTTAGTTGTTTAGGTAGGGGTTGGATTGGTTGATGGGTTGGATGCAATGATCTTGAAAGTCTCTTCCAACCTGGTCTATTCTATTCTATTCTATTCTATTCTATTCTATTCTATTCTATTCTATTCTATTCAGCAGTCATAAGTAAACTCATTTCCTATTATTGTTTGAGACTGACCTGTCATTTACTATAAAATACAGTCTCTGATAGACAACTTGAGTTTTTGTCATTTCAGACAGTTAGATTTGACTTAGTCAAAGTGGAGAAAAGTTTTTCTTCCCTAAATCTTATATTTTGTGACAGCAAGGTTGTTTGATCAAATAAAAAATAATTATCACAGCAGTATTTTCAAGTCAAGTAAAGTCAAGTAAAGTCAAGTAAAATCAGAGGACTTTAAATATCTACTTTATCTTCAATACATTCATAGAATGGTTTGGATTGGAAGGGACCTTAAAGATTGTTTAGTTCCAATCCCCTCACCAAGAGCATGAACACCTTCTAATAGACCAGGTTGCTCAAGGCCTCATCTAACCTAGCCCTGAACACCTCCAGGGAGGGGACATCCACAACCCCCATGGGCAATCTCATCCAATGTCTCACTCCCCTTACTATTGAAGAATTTATTCCTAATACCTAGTCTAAATCTACCCTTCTTAATCTTCAATCCATCCCTTCTTGTCCTATCACTACAAGCCCTTGTAAGAAATCTCTTCCTGGCTTCCTTGTCAGCCTCTTTCAAGTACTGGAAGGCTGTTATAAGGTCTTTCCAGGGCTTTCTTTTCTTCAGGCAGCACCGCCCTACCTCTTACAGACTGTCCTCCCAGGGGAGTTACATGGCCCTTCTCCAGACCCACTCCAGCAGGTTGATATCCCACTTATGCTGGGAGCAGCAAAAAGGGATGCAGTACTCCAGGTGATGTCTCATGCTCCATTATCTTGCCAGGCACAGAGGGGAGCCTGACTAGTCTATTGTTCCTGTGTTCTTTTTTTTTTTTCCTTTTTGAAGATGGGGGTTATGCTTCCCCTCTTCCAGTCATCAGGGACTTCACCAGAATGCCATGAATTTTCAAATGTGATGGACAGCCATTTGGAAATGTCATCTACCAGTTCCCTCAGGACCTGGGGGTGGATCTTATTGGGCCCCATGGACTTCTGCTCCTTCAGGTTCTTTAAACGGTCTCAAACCTTTTCCCATTCCTTTTCCTTTTCCCACTTACCAGCTTTGTTTTCTGGAGCTTGAGACAGAGCTTTTGCAACTGAACACTGAAGCCAGGTAGTCATTGAACACTTCAGACTTCTCCATGCCCATCATGCCCAGGTTCCCTTCGTCCTTTTGGAGAGGCCCCAAATCTTCCCTAGATTCCTTTTTGTCACTGATGTACCAGAAGAATTTCTTCTTGTTCACCCTTATGTCCCCAGCCAAGTTTAATTGCATCTAAACTTTTGCTTTCCTAGTAACATATACATACACACATATATATACACATACATTATTTACAAAGTGGTTTGTTTAAGAAATTAGAAAATAATGGAAAGTGGTCCACTTTTCATGTTTTGAATACCAGTTACAGTTAGAGTGATGTATTTTCACCACAAGGGGTTTAGAATATTTTTCTATTACCTTCTTGTGCTAAATATTTTTTTCCTAAGATATCTAAGTCTAGCAGATACTTCAGTGGGGCTAAGAATTCATTGAATCATGAAACGGTTTGATTTGGAAGGGACCTCCAGAGGCAATCTAGTCCAAGCCACTGCAGCTGACAGCATCATCCTCCACTAAATCAGGTGTCAGTGCCTAGTTGAGCCTGACCTTGAATATCCTCAGGGATGGGGCCTCAATTACCTCCCTGGGCAACCTATTCCAGTGTTCCACCACACTCATGGTAAAGAATTTATTTGTATCATCAGAAGCAATGTATGTTACAAAAAGAACAGAGGCAATTGAACATTCAGTTTTTTATATAATCCAAAAGTGTAGGTGAACAGAGTTTTGGTTGATATCCAATAATATATCATTATTGCAATTAGCATAGCATAGCATAGCATAGCATAGCATAGCATAGCATAGCATAGCATAGAATAGAATAGAATAGAATTAACCAGGTTGGAAAAGACCTTTGAGATCATCAAGTCCAACCTATCAGCTAACATGTTATAGATGTCTCCCCAGGAAAGTTTCTTTTAGCAGTTTTATTAGCAATAAAAGCAAGCCAACAGTGCTCTGGGCGTGTGAGGGAAAAAATGCTTCACCTCACAGCAGCATTACAATTGCTTCATTTACCTTATATAGCTACATCATCTACATAAACAGGCTTATGCTAAATAGAAGGCAGGAGTATGATAATGAGTTCTCGGAATAGGTGAGCAAATTGTTGGAATGGGTGGGACTTCCTTGCTTATGTGCACTCTGCATGATGGGGATCTTCCCAGGGGTCGACAGATGAAGTAAGTAGTCTTCTTTAAAGTGTCTGCTGATTAACCCCCCTCTTACGCATGCGTCATCATTCAGGTTTCTTATCTGAAGAAAACACATTCCACATTTCTGGACCTTAGCTTAGTACAACTCCTCCTTAGTCGTGGTGTGTCTAGTTAACTACCAGACAGCCAGACAGTCCCCTTCGTTAGAATCTCTCAAATATGCAGTTTTCCACTTCTCCTCAAAACAAGCTCTCTTGAACCTTAATCTTAGTGAACCTTGAGTTTATACTTTTAACATAAATCATTATTATATCCCTCACACAACAATATCTAGTCAACTAAGCCATGGCACCAAGCCCCCCATCCAGTCTCCGCTTAAACACCTCCAGCGATGGTGACTCCACAACCTCCATGGGAAGCCAATTCTAATGGCTAATCACTCTTTCTGTGAAGAACTTCCTAATATTCAGCCAAAATGTCCCCTGGTGTAGCTTGAGACTGTGTCCTCTTGTTCTGGTGCTGGTTGCCTGGCAAAAGAGACCAATCCCCTCCTGCTTACAACCTCCTTTCATGTAGTTGTAGATGGCAATAAGGTCTCCTCTGAGCATCCTCTTCTCCAGCCTAACCTAGTCCAGCTCCCGCAGCTTCTCCTCATAGGGTTTGTGCTCCAAAACTCTCACCAGCTTTGTTGCCCTTCTCTGGACACATTCCAGCAACTCAACATCTTTCTTAAACTGAGGAGCCCAGAACTGGACACAGTACTCAAGGTGTGGCGTAACCAGTGCTGAGTACAGGGGCACAATGACTTCCCTGCTCCCGCTGGCCACACTATTCTTGATGCAGGCCAGGATGCCATTGGCCTTCTTGGCCACCTGGGCACACTGTTGGCTCGTGTTCAGCCTACTATCAACCAGTACCCCCAGGTCCCTTTCTGCCTGGCTGCTCTCCAGCCTCTCTGACCCAGCCTGTAGAACTGCCTGGGGTTGTTCTGGCCAACATGTAGAACCCAGCACTTAGATGTATTAAATCTCATACTGTTGCCTCTGCCCATCTTTCCAGCCTTTCAAGGTCCCTCTGCAGAGCTCTTCTATCCTCTAACAGAGCAACACCTGCCCCCAGCTTGGTGTCATCTGCAAACTTACTGATGATGGACTCAATCCCTTTGTCCAGATCATCAACACAGATATTGAACAGGATGGGGCCCACCACTGATCCCTGGGGCATGCCACTAGTCACTGCCCTCCAGTTGGATGTGGCACCATTCACCACCACTCTCTGGGCTTGGCCCTCCAGCCAGTTCCTAACCCAACGCAGAGTGCTGCTGTCCAATCCACAGGCTGACAGCTTGGCCAGGTGTTTGCTGTGGGGACAGTATCAAAGGCCTTGCTGAAGTCCACGTAGACTACATCCACAAGCCTTTTGCACATCCACCAGGCGGGGTCACCTGATCATAGAAAAATATCACATTGGTCAGACAGGACCTGCCCTTCCTAAATCCATGCTGGATGGGCATGATCCCTTGGCCATCCTGTAAGTGCTGCATGACAGCACTCAAGATGACCTGATCCATAATCTTGCTTGGCACTGAGGTCAGGCTGACAGGTCTGGAATTCCCTGGCTCTTCCAACCGGCCCTTCATGAATAAGCAATGAGGATAATGCTGCTATTGTGTTTTGCAACATTCTGCCAAAATACTTTTTTCACTGTTAACCTAATTTTCACCTAATTGTACTGAGGAATGGATTTTACATTGGTATTTAAAATTATTATGCTGGACAATGTAAGGATCACAAGTTCATTCCTGAGTTCTGGGATAAATTGAAGGTGGAAATGAATAAGAAAATCCCATTTTGTCTGTAAAAACTTGAAAAAAAGCTTTCCCTGAAGAAGCCTCTTTGAAAAAATTAGTACTTTCAGAGATTTTGCTTAAATTGAACTGTTAGAGTAAATAAAATGTTTTCCATTTCCAAATTAGTGCATTAGTAAGCATTAGCTAGTGAATAGAGAGCTCTGATGGGATGTACATATTCTGAAAGGCATCAAGAGGATAAAAGGTGGGATTTGGTTTGGTTTGGTGATTTTGGGGGGTTCAGTCTGGGTTTCTTTAGGGGGGAGGGTTTTGGTGGGTTTTTGTTTGTTTTTCACTGTTTTTATTTGTTTGTTGGGTTTTTGGTGTTGCTGGTTTTGGTTGTTTTTTATTTAGCTTTTATTTTGGGGTTGTGGGAGTTTTGGTTTGGGAGTTGTTTTTTTTTTGCTGCTGCTGGTGTTTTTGTCTTTTTTTTTTTTTTCCACTTAGTGGAAAAAAGAATGTTTAAAATATGTAGTAAATTGGAGCAATATTCATTACCTAAAATTTCACATAAAATACCTTGATAGATTTCCAGAATCCCAGTTCTTCAGAGAGGTTTTGTATTGACAGACATGGTAGTGATGAGATTGAGCAGACATATATATCTGTGAAAATAATTTAACCCAACAATGTACATATTTGTGAGAAGAAATCTAATAAATATGTATTTTTCATGAATCATAGAGTGCAGTGTGTTGGAAAGGACCTTTAAAAGTCATGCAGTCAAACTGTTCTGCAGTAAGCAGGGATATCTCCAACTTGATCAGGTTGCTCAGAGTCCCGCCATTTCTGACCAGTTCCAGTGTTCCAAAACCCTCAGAGTAAAGAACTTCTTCCTAAAGTCCAGTCTAAGTCTGCCCTTCTCTCACTGCCCTGGTAAACAGACCCTTCCCAGATTTCTGTAGGCCCCCTTCAGGTACTGAAAGGTCACTACAGGTTCTCCCAAAAGCCTTCTCTTTTTCAGGCGGAACAACCTCAACTCTCCCAGCCTGTCACTGTAGGGGAGGTGCTTCAGCCCCGTGATAATTTTTGTGGGCAAGTGTGCATCATCCACATCTTTTTGCAGGATGAAAAAATTGTTGCATCCTAATTTAAATATTTCAATTACTTTTGACTTTTTTACCTTTGGAACTTACTATAATAAGTTAAAAGCTGTTGCCTCTGCAGACTAACAACTCTCATCTGTCATAAAAAAAAAAAAAAAAAAAATCTGTCTGTCTTTTCATTAAGACAGAAAGGAAAGAGATTGTACAAATCTACATATGTTGCTGTAACTCAAATATTCACAGAGGAGCACAGGTTAATGATTCATTTCTTCTTGTGTCATTTTATTTTGTACATTGGCACTGTGACTAATTGTTCCCTGTTTCTTTTGATTAACAGAAAACAGTGATGTAGATGAGGAGACTGTGAAGGCAAACTCTCAGGGGTTTATTGGATGCCTCTCTTCAGTGCAGTTCAACCACATTGCTCCGTTGAAGGCTGCACTGCATCACAGAAGCTCATCCCCTGTCACTGTAAAGGGACGCTTCACTGAATCCAACTGTGGTAGTTTAAGTGGAGATGACTCAACATCAAGTGAAACAACCCATTCATTTGCAGGTAGCATATGGCTATCATTGTTCTGATTCCTGAACCAAAATCTCAATAGAGTACTTGTGTTTTTTTTGTTTTTGTTTTTGGTTTTTTTTTTGTTTGTTTTTTTTTTCCCTTTCATATAGGTTAACATCTCAGGAATAGTTAGAAATATAATTCTCTTTCATATATACTTATGTTCTTTTGTCCAGCCTCTCTTTTCCTCTGAATGTTTACGTTGTTTTCTTTATCTCTGCAAAGTCTTCTACATCAGTCTTCTTCTTGACATGCTTATGGACCCACACTACTGCCACCGTTCTAGACTGCACATGAGCTGTAAATATGTGAGAATTTATTGAAAATCCTTCTTCTATTTGTCTGTCATTCTCCATTTTTTTCTGCTGCAGATCATTCTGGACCAATAGATGAAGGAGAGCCATTAGCTAATACAATCAGAAGTGACTCTGCAGTTATTGGAGGTAATAGGGACTATAACAACTTCACAGGAATCTTTTTTCTAATAACTGAATTTTTCTATGCTGAAGTGAAGTCAGTTTAGTTTTGTGTGCATAATGAAACTAGCAAAATTATTGTATTTATTACAAATGGTAGGCAAAAAATCAAGCACTGTTGTAAAATGCAATCAATAACTCTCACAAGTGTTTCTATTCATTGGAACATTCTGCTAAAACACAAGATGCTAAAGCCAATTTTGTAAACCTGCCTAATGCTAGTGAATGTTTAATGTTCAAGAAAAACTAATATTTACTTCTCAACTACACTAAAAAATGCAATTTGTTACACAATCAGATTCAAAATCTTCTTTAATAGATCTGAATAACAGAGATTTTTCTTGAGAAAATGGCATCTTGAATCAGTCCTTTGACAGACTGAGACAAGTTTTAATTTTATTCTGCAATGGAAAGCAATGTACTCTTGAATGAACTATCACTTGAGTTGAACAACAACTTAAAAATAAAATGTGTGTTAAAATAAAAATAAATAACAAATAATTAGTGTTGGTTTGAAATGCCACTTCTCCATTTTCTTACTATTTCTTTTGGCCATATTTGTAGGCTCAAATACAGCTACAAATTATCATTATGAACATCTTTCAGAACACTTTTTTTTAACAAAGCAATGCATTAAAAAGCATGTACAATTAAATTGTTCCTAAAGTGAACATGTTGACATATTCACCTTTATATTTTTATCAGAACAGATATGGTATAGAGATAAGGGTAGATGTCTTCTGCTTACAATACAGGGCTGATAATCGGGATATGGAGATTTCATTCTTATGTCTCTCCGTCTGACTCTCCTTAAGCCAAGAACCATATCTGTTCTTGTAGGGAAGCCACTATCAGGGATTTAACAGGAAGAGCATGGGGCTGAGAGAGCCTCAGGAGAATTTCAGTTCCTGTCACCAACATTGGAGCAAGTCAATGGTTATTCTATTTCAGCTTTTGAAATTTTTTTCTTTTTTTTTTTTTCTTCTCTTTAAAGAATAATAAATTGTCTTATGAAAATATTTTCTGTGAGAATTTCTTCCGGTATTTAGTCTTAGGATGAGGTGAGAAAAAGAAACTTCCTTTCACTCATGAAGATTATATTTTTGCAGTATAATTCACTGTCTTAATTTCCATTTGTTACTTCAAAAGAAAGAAGGTGGAGGGAGGAAAAGGTCACCCCCTCCATCCTTTAAATTACAAGTTTCTTTCCTTTATAAGAGTTTTCAAAGTCTAAGCAGACAGTTTACATAGTGGGATTTGGGAGAATAAACCTGCTGTGCTTCCTCAACAATTTTCAAACAATTTAGGTCTGTGGAAGGTTGAATTAAGAACTTACAGTCATCTGTGTGTCTGCCATTTAAATAATGGTGCTGCTGCAGTCAGTGCCTTCCAACAGCACACTACATAGTGACATGTAACGAAATAGCGCTAAAGGTACTGAAATAAAAGGTAACTAAACATCAAAGCTCCTTTGCTTGTAAAGTCTACTTTTGTTTGTATAGTTTTATATGCACAAACTTTGAAAATTGTATCATTAAATTCAGTGCACCCAGAATTTAAAAATGTTTTCTGAGTTCTACATTTCTAACTTAGTAAAAAAATTACTGTTTCAAAAGATTAGTATTATCTTACATAAGTATCTGTACATACAGATCACTTTATGTACTAGGAAGTTTAATGTCAATAGGGGTTTTCAAGTACACTTTCAACAAAATATTTGTTGACATTTAAGTTAAAGTATTTTCAGTCTTTTAAGAAAATAGCCTCACTATTTTATTGAACACATTTAGGAATATGCACTCACATTTTTTGTGTGTCTTAACTATGGTTGTTTGAAACATCAACAGAAAACAAGTTGTACAGCACTCAGTAAAAAAACAAAATACCCTTCAGTGAGTATTACTGAGAATTGCACCAATTCAGCTACCTCAGAGAAAGCAAGACTATAGACAAGCCCTTACAGAGATCGTGTACTGTGACTGTGAAACAGAGGAATAAATAAGAATAAGATTTACTTGGATTATAGGATATAGTCCCTATATATATATACATATATATATATACACACACCAAACCAAACAAGCAAACAAACTAGATACATCAGAAAAAAAGATTGTATTTCTACCATTAAGCAGGGCAGCTCATATTAGAGAAAGAAAAAGGATGACAAATGCTGGATTATGGATCATTTGCCTTTATTTACCTATTTAAAGGTGTATCTTTATTTTTCTTGCTGTTGTGGCCAAGCCATCCGTCAGATAGTTCCTCCATCCAGTGCAGCTGCCACTACATTGCATACATTTCCCAGGCTGTCTATAGTGTCTTTCTTCTTTCTGCAGCCTAGGCATATGTTCTGCTCCTTTGATGAGCACTTTCTGCTTCCCTTCTGTTTCGTTTTTCCTCAATTCCTCTCCTGTCCAACCTGTGTTTCATGAACTTGAGGGCTTGAGATCATCATGACAGGATAAATGAGGAAGAGATGAGATTTGCTGAAAATCTGTAAGGTTGTAATTATTTATGTGGGAAGAGTCTGTTTCTTTGCTGTTCGTAATCTGCTGTGCTAGAAACAGTGTGCCCTGGTTCAATAATCTTGAGTAGTCATCTCTAGAACTAAGTATCCGCTCTATTTAGTCTAGTAACACATACAGGATCTTGCATGTCCACTACATAAAGATTATTGTCCTGCCCCTTTGCTTTCTAACTCATCAGCTAGGGCACCCTAATGCAGGTGGATGTGCTGATGAAAATTTTACCCTAGCAGATGGGGCTGCTGAAGCCGTTGATAAAGGAATTTTGCTCATTACCATCTCTATAAGCAAAGGCCTTGCTTACTCATGGACCCAAGGTCATGTAGCAATGACAAGCAAAAATATGCGTAGAATGTTAAAACAAGTGCCACAAATCTGAAAGGAAGAAGTCATATCTGTGTTATTTCACATGTAAGACAGGGAACCCTGGATTTTAGTATTATACTGTTATAACCAGTGTCTATTCATTACAGTGATGCAGCTACAGAAATGTGATCCCTGGCTAATGTAGATCACGAAAACCTCTTTATCTCATTATTAGTCAATAGAGTTGGGATTTTCTTGCATGAGGCAACATAAACACCAACATTTCTGTCCATTTGACCTGACGATAAATGGCTATAAACACTGGCCAATTTATTTTATAAATGCTCCTCATTAACCGATTTCTTTTGTCAGAACCATGTATCTATGGTCTGAGCTAATTTGCATGTGTTACTGAGTATGAATGGGACTAATTCTGTGAAGCCATTTTAACTGCAAAGAGTCTGAAGCTTGAACTTTGAGGTTTATGCAGGCAGACTTAACAAAGGACCTGGCTCAGAATTCCAGACTGGTAGCTGTGTTCTCACCCTATTTTGCTCTGTCTCTGCTATCCAGATTCCTTCCCCACAACTGGAACAATGATAGGAGAGCTGATTGGCAGATGAAAGCTGATGATGGGACAGGTGTCCCCTTCCTTCCTGATGACATATGGCATGAGAAACAGTCCTGAGTGACAAGAATGACTGAACAAAAGGAGAGTTGAGGAAAAGGCAAAGGTCATAATAGTGCCCTTTGTGTCATCCCATTATCTGACAGGAAAGTCTCTGAAGAATAGCTCCACAAATCTGTTGTGGCTTCAGTTCCAAGCCTGAGAGAGCTAGGGGCTAGTGGTGAAGTAGGAAAAACCACTCTCTTATCTAAAATACCCTAAATGCCTCTACTGGGTTTCCATTCAAAAGTTTTTAAAATTGCAATATTCTGTAGAGTTTTGGTTTGCTGTTTTTTTCTGGTTTTGTTTTGTTTTGTTTGGGTTTTGTTTGTTTTGTGGGTTTGTTTTGGTACTAGCTTATGCTACAGCGCTGATCCTGGTTTGAAAGCAGTTATCAATCTCCCCCATTACATGATGGAGTAATTCCTTCTTTGTTCTATTCTATGGCACTTAATTATTATTTGTCCATTCTTTCTCTTAACTTTTTTTCTCTTTTACTCTAGGCATGATAGCAGTCGTGATATTCATCATACTTTGCATCACTGCCATAGCCATACGGATTTATATTAAAAAAGTCACATACTCAAAAAATGAAGCAAAAGGACCTGAAAATGAAGACAGTGGTGAATCTGCCCTGAAAAGTGAGCTCAGCATGCAAAACACAGCCAATGAAAATCAAAAAGAATACTTCTTCTGATCAGCAACCAGAATTTAATTTAATATATTAATGTGACAGTCTGGATTACCTGCTAAGACAGGGGCTCTCAGTGGACTAAAAAGGCTCTTGCACTCTATAGAAAATGCAGTGAATTTGAGACTTATTATATTGCATATGTTCAGTCTCAGTGATTGCTACAGGGGGCCTCTTTAAATTACATGCATTCCTTAGCTATATCGTAAATACATTTTATGTAACAGTGAACTAGATATTGCAATCAATTTCATTGTTAGTAGTTTCCAACTGTTCTGATGTGATCTTCTACAACTGAAGCTTAACATACATATTGAATATGATTTTTGAGTGGGGAAAATGTTATCACTCCTATCCTTTTCCTTAAAAATTTGTTCAAGATGAAAGGTGAATTATAATAGTTTTTTACTAAAAGAATTCTTCTGTGTTATGTTGTGGTGATCCCTCTTACTTCCTCAAACCAAAAATGCCTTTTGAAATACCATTGGCTGATTTCATCATCTAGTTTTGAACCATGGAGATTGCTGTCCAAAACAAGCTTAGATCTTGCCTGTAGGGTTCAGTGAATGCCATTGCTAGCCCTTCTTTTTGCGGAAGCCTAGCAGGGCACAAAACTCGAGTGTGCATTGAAACTCTGTAAAATCCCTTTTGTACTAAGTTTTTGCTCATGATCAAGTGATGACACCAAAAAACTCATGCATATTTTGGGTATGTTAAATAAAATTGGGATCACAAGGTATTTACTTGGACAGATCAAATAATATATTTACAATAGTTAGATTATTGTGACTGAAACTACCAAAACATGATCAATTTTATTGTGCCTGGAAAATAGTAATGCTTCTTCTGTCTAGAAGTAATGTCTTGTAAGCTATTTGGGAAATACTCTCTGAAAACATTGTATCTATCTATGATCTGCTCCAGACCTCAAGATTAAGTTATTCTAAATCACAGAAATTAGTTATGATTATTACGACAATAGAAGTAGGGCATTGAGTCTAGTGCAATGGCTGCTACACTTGTGTTCTTCACCCTGGGTAGTATCTATTTTATCTCTGCAAGTTAAGGTCTGATTGTATAAAATTAAACAAGTCCTTAATAATCCGACACATTAAATGAGAGCTGCCTATGATGTTTAGTATAAACAAATTATGATGTATGAAAGGTAGGTTCAAGTTGTCTAAAGAGATTGTAAAGTTGTTTTAGACACCATAGGGTGTCTGAAATATCCATATGGCTTGGCATTAATGTCACAAGTTTTGTAGAATGTATGTGTCTTTTGAAAGAGACATCTGGGAATCAGTTAGAATACCCTGGGACTTCAAAACAGCACTGGATACAAATATTTAGATAACTAAGCTCCACTCAAGAAATTTGCTTGTTTCTTTTTCTGCTTCCTCTTGTAGGAGGAACAAACTATTTTCTATTTCCTTAAGAAAAATCTATTTCCTTTAGTGCTACCTTGAGGCTCTTCAATCAGAAATTGTTTAGATTAAGATAGAGTTCATCCTTGTTCCACTAATTTTTCCAATTCTGCTTGTATCTGTGGTAGATTAATCAGACTGAGGACCCAGAACCAAGAATTGAGTATCCATATTGTGTATATGTAGGTGCATTTGATAATGTATTTTGGACCATGACAATAGGTGACCTTTAAAAATGACAGAACACGGTCAAGAAATAATACTGGAATGTTGCTGATAAGTGGTAAGGATAAGAATGTCCTGCTTTGTGGATGGAGAGTGCAGGAGATGAAGACCTCACATGGGTCATGAGAAGACCTTGAATTATTATATTTTCTACTCTGTATCCTCTCAGTATAGATAGTTACTTCGGGGTGCGAATTATAGATCCTTCCATTCCAGAATCTCACCTAAATTACAATTAATTGAACAGGACTCCTTCTACAAACTTCTCTGTAACTTACTTATGTGTCTCAAGAGGCTTTCCCTTCTCATGACAGAAATGTCTACATTCACCTTTTTGTATCGCATATAGTAGCAAATCTGTCATCACTGACAAGTCCCAATCCAAGATAATTTTTAACAATATGAGATTTACTAACCACATGGGACAGAACATGTATGATGATTGTAATACATTAGATTACCAAAATGGACTCTTAATTAGAAAGATAAAGGACAGACTATTTCATATGAGAGTTACTCATATAGTGTCTGAAAGGGTACCCACACCAGGGAAAATGAGAAGCATGTTAACCTAGCTTTACAATCACTTGCTTTTTGTTCTCTTTCCTTGCTAATTTTTATTGTGTCTTGATGGAGATAAAAGTCTCTTCCCTTAATTTGTTTTCTTCCAAACAAATAATTATTTTATTTCCTTGTTTCTTCAAACCTTTAAAGCATCAGGATGGGGAAAGCTGAGCAAAAGTCCAATTTCATAGATTAATTTAAAAGTGATTGGGAGGTGGGAAGAGCATAAATACCTGAGTGAATAACACATTATTATATGCAAGACCTTTTAAAGGCTATTTATTATGTTAAGGATTCTAAGGGGAAAAACAGAAAATGCTTTTGTTGAAGGCATACCTATCTGCAGATTTGTAGCATCCAATAATCCATCCTTACAATGCAAATGTTCATTTTCATCCATAGGAAAAATAATGATATATTCATCATCTGAATCAAAATTATAGGAGTTTATAGTCAATGAAGCAGTATTTTCCATTACTTGCAGTATATCTATGTTAGCACCAAAGTGTGCTGAGACATACAACACTGTGCTATCCATTTTTTTATTTTCTGTTTCAGTGTCTGACCTTTCACCTCTCTGTTAATAAATGCTTTTTAAAATAAAGTGAGGAATTTTTTTTAATGTATTTAAAAATACTAAAACTTACAACAGTACACTGATTTTTTTTTCATAATGGTAAAAATATGTAGAAGTCCACACAATCTATTGGTAAGTGTGGGTTTTTATGGATATATTGAGTGCTGACGTAACTAATTTACTACCTGTGGGAACCCAGGGGTGGTAAATAACAAGATGTTTTCATAGAATCAGAATCATAGAGTGCTCTGGGCTGGAAGGCACCTCCAAAGGTCATCTAGTGCAACCTCCCTTCAGTAAATAGGGGCATCCTCAACTAGGCCAGGCTACCCAGAGCCCTGTTGAGCCTTACTTTGAATATCTCCTTGGATAGGGCCCAAACCACCTCCCTGAGCAGCCTGTTCCAGTGTTCCACCAGAATCAGTTCCTAACATCCAATCTAAATCTGCTCTTTTCTAGTTTGAAGCTATTGCCCCTCGTCCTTTCACTACAGACATCTGTAAACAATCTCTCTCCATCCTTCTTGTAGGCCCACTTCAGGTCATGGAAGGCTGCTATTAGGTCTCCCAGGAACTTCCTCTTCTCCAGGTTGAGCAACCCCAGCTTCCTCACCCTGTCCTCATAGTAGAGGTGCTCCAATACCCTGATAATTTCTATGACCCTCCTCTGGAGGGCTCCATGAGGTCCATGTCCTTCCTATATTGAGTGCTCCAGACCTGGATGCAGTACTCCAGGTGAGGACTCACCAGAAAAGAATAAAGTGATAGAATCACCTCTCTGGATCTGCTGGCAATGTGTGTTGATGCAGCCCATGATGTGTTTGGCCTTCTGAGCTGCAAGTACACATTGCCTGCTCATGTCCAGCTTCTCATCCATCAGCACCCTCAAGTCCTTTTCTTCAGGGCTGCTTTCTATCACCTCATCCCTGAGTCTGTATTGATAGTGAGGATTGTTCCAGCCCAAGTGCAGAATCCTCCACTTGTTCTTGTTGAACCTCATGAGGTTCACCTGGGCCCATCTCTCCAGCTTGTCCAGGTCCCTATGAATTACATCCTGTCCTTCTGATATACTGACAACACCACACAGCTTGGTGTCATCTGCAAACTTGCTGATGGTGCCCTCAATCCCACTGTCTATATCAGTGATAAAAACATTAAACAGCAGAGGTCCCAGTACAGACCACAGAGGGACACCACTTGTTACTGTTCTCTATCTGGACTTCAAGACATTGAGCAGAACCCTTTGGATGCAACCATCTGGCCAGTTCCTTACCCACTGAACAGTCCACCCATCAAGTCCGTATCTCTCCAATTTGGCAAGTAAGATGCTGTTGAGTTATGACCATGTCAAAGACCTTGCAGGAGTCCAGATAGATCATGTCTATAGTCTGTCAATTATCCACTGTCCTAATAGTAAGCCACTAGGTTAGTCAGGCAGGATTTGCCCCTAGAAAAGCCATGCCGTATCACTGGAGTGGATGGGAAAGCATGTAGTGAAACCTACTTGTTAGAATGAGAGTGTAAATTGTGGATATGAGGATTGGTAGGCTGTAGCAAAGGGAAATAAAGCATATATGAATATCTTAATAAATAGATGCCTGTTCCACAGCTCAGGGCCATTTGCCCACCTATGGCAGTGGTTACCTCTACACAAACTGGTCCATCAGCTTGTCATGCTGGGACAAGGAGGATGGAGCCCAATATATTTATCAACACTCAGAAACAGAAGCAACAACTACCTTCTGACCATTTTGCATATCAAACATGTACTTTTAAGTACATTATATATAAATTGCACCATGTCCACTGGAACATTTTTAAAAAGTCTTAGTGGCCACTAGCTACAAAAGAATTATAATTATTTATGTACTCAACATTTAGAACATAAATACGATTTATTTAGGTTTTGGGAAAACATTTTCCAGTACATTCACTGTTGCATAGATGATGAATATTTAAGAAACTCTGTGTGTTCCATAACATGAAACATACTAACAGTCAAAAAGAATTTACAGCACCATTACTCTTGTGATTGACATACAAAAATAAGAGATATAAGTGATGGGATTCACAGGAGCAATCAGCTACATAGATTAGCACCTGCAGATTTACATTTAAATGCCAGGAAGCCTGAAGCACTAGTATGAGATAAAATTAGAAGATGCAACTATTACTGTCCAGTAGACGACTGATAAAAAATATTCTTTTGAAATAAAATTAAATACCTTGAGAACAGTAACAATTCACATTCAAGGTAGAGTTGTACCTGTATAAGGTTTGATGTCACAGTGAAAAAAATTGTTCTCTGTAACAGAAAAATATTAGCTAGTCTGATAATATTGAAAAACACTTGCTTTGTTCTCTGGGGTACAATGCATCTTCTCTAGAGTGAGTGCATGCAGAAGTGCCTCATAATTTGATTAAACTGAGCTCCTAATTACATAGACAAAATGTAATGGGTTGGGACAAACCCCCTCCCCACCATGCGCAGAAATAACGACTCAAACAAACAGATTGCAAAAGTGATAGAAAGTTTAAATAGAAAACAGTGAGTGCGTTCAAAGAATTAGAAACACAGTGACAAGAAGAAACCCCAAAACAGACCCAGAGAGATCCCATCCCCACCTGACGGTGCACCCAAAACCCCCAGGGCTCCTTCTTCCCCCCCCCCACTACTAGGCTAGTCTCAGCTGGCCAGATCTGAGACTGCCCATCCCCCCGTGGCCTTGGGCCTAACCAGGCCCATGGCCGGGAGATCTCTCCTTCAGTTACTGGGTGGCGAAGAGGAAGGAAAGAGGAAGTGCCAGACCCCGCTGTGAAACTTACAGTGGTGCAAGGGATCATGGTAGGAAATAAGCTAATTTCCTGTGTCCACCCACTAGGCTGGACTTCTGGACACAGGAAACACCCCTGTAGCAGAGGGCACCCAGCCCAAACTACGACACAAAAGTATAAAGAATATATAGAATTTCTGATCATTTAATGAGATTGTTCATTAGCAAGAAGGAATACAAGTTAAAAACCCTACAGAACTGAATAAAAATTGCAGGTATGAAGATCCTGAAGTAATTTTAGTGGGTTTTTTGATTCTTTAATTCTGAATTTGTTTTGTTTGTTTCCTTAAGTACACATGAGATCGTGCTTAGAAGTGTAAGGAAAAATCATTAAATTCCCTTTAAATTTATTCTTTTCAGAAGCTTCACTTGGGTATTTTTGGTGGGTATGGAAAAGAAGAGTTTAATGAGTTTGTGTATGTAAAGTGCTAAGGCTGCTAATATGAGAGACAGAAACAAAAAAACACAGGTGCTTATAGACTGTGCATTGCTAAGAAGTCAGGGTCATCCTCATTCATTAAAATTTTGAAAAGAACTGGCACTGTCCTTTGTGAGTTTTCCAAACCTCTTCATCTTTGATCTTACCATTTTTCAGAAAGGAATTAAATACCACAACTAGGCTGAAGAGACATAGGTGTTTTTTACTTCAAACACTGATGTAAAATATTGTTTAATGTGAGTTTCTAACTTTCACCTGTGATGCAGTTCTGATGTTGCTAACATTTTATACAAATAACACTGAATAAATAGTGCCTGAATTCCTTGTTAAAGAGCATGGTCAATCCACAGTAAAAATGTCTACAAGCATGTGTACAAATGTGCTCATATACGCACTCAGAGACATATAAACAGAGGTATACATAAATGAGCTTTGTAATCAGAGCTAAGATTCTTTAGATTTTACCATTTCCTTTGAACTATGCCAAAGACAGGAAACCAATTCTGGATTCAGAAATATCATCCTCCCTAATAGTGGGAAAATATCAAGCCCATGTCACAAAATAGTTAATATTTCACAGGGTGTTTTCAAGGAAATAAAAGGATTAGAGCTTGCAGTAACTTGCAGAACAGTAAGACTTTTACAATCAGATTGCTGGTGGTAAGAGTAAAGATTTAAACATCTCTAATACAGGCAGCACTGTGGTACATTCCTTTATTTTTTTTTTCCTTCCCCTGTGGTTAAATCCAGGGCTTGAGAAGCCATTTGACTGACTTCACAGTACAGCGTAATTGTGCCAATACAGGTTGTCCATTGACCAGCTCCATGGAGAGGGACCTGGAAGTTTCAACTGACAGAAATTTCACCATTAAAGAGCAGTATGCTCTTATGTCCAAGGTCAGTTGTATCCCAGAATGTATTGGAAGTGTGAGCATCAGAGGGGTTCAAGAGGGGTTCTCATGTGCCTCTACTCTGCCCTAGTGAGTATTGTGCCCTATCCTGGACTGGAGCAACTTTTTCATGAGGAAAGGCTGAGAAGTAGGGCTGTGTAGCCTGCAGAAGAGAAGATTGAGAGGGGATCTTCTCAATTACTATAAATATGTAAAGGACAGAGATGAAGAAGATATGCCCAGATGCTCTTTAGTACTGTCCAGTGGTAAGACAAAGGACAATGGGAACAAAATAGAACACAAAAGCTCCACCAAAACATAAGGAACATCTTCTTTATTTTAACAGTGATGGAAGCCGGACTTCTGAGGGAAGTTGTGGAGTCTCTTTCTCTGAAGACTTTCCTAGGTGCGTTCCTTTGCAGTCTGACCTAGGAACACCTTCTTTCATGGGAAGATTGGACTATATAATCCCCAGAGGTCCCTTTAAAATCTTAACATTTTGTGATTCTGTGAAAATAAGGTGCTATTTCTCACACATACAAAATTATTGCATTGAACAGCATATGTCAGGTATTGTCTATATCTTGGAAAACATTAATCAATTAATAATATTTTAATGAGCTAATATCTTTTGATGATTCACTTGAGTTGTACTTTTCCCAGACATCTAATTATCTTTTAGGAAGAATCAGGGGTTATTCCTAGAGATTACATGAAGCAGTGGCCAACAACGAAATACTCATAAATCTGCAGAAAAGGAAAAGCTACTCAAAATCCTTCTGAAATCCAAGAAAATGGAAAAGGAATTTTCAACAGGTTACATTGTATTTCACAAGTATGAATTTGAATCAATATTATAGTGGTAACAGCATATAAAGAATAAATAAAATAATGCATATAATATTTAGGAAACAATCAGATACCAAAAAGAACTTGGTAAACTTTGTATATTATAGCTTTAAAAAAACAGTATAGTCAAATCCAGTGCAATTTTTCTGTGGTCTATGAACTGATGATCTTTTTTTGTTGTTTTGAAAAGCTGAAATGCATTGCAAACAATTTATAAGGCCAAAGTTATCATAACTGAAAGCAGCCATCATAAAATCTCCTGGATTTAAAAAATAAAGTTTGTAAAAGCATCTGTCATGTCATGATAGATGTGATAGATGTCTGTGTAGAAATTATTTTGGTAATTAACAGTTTCAGCACACTTTCCACTAATAGAAGTATGTGGATTAAGCTTTAAGGAGCTGAAGAATATCTATCTCATCCCTAAATATACGGCCTTGAAAAAAAGCCATTAACCTTTATACCCTATTTGTACAACACGAATAAAATACTGAAGTTTTGATAACTTGCTTTGGAGGTGGAAGACATTATATAAGTGGACAGCATCATCATAGAAATTAGATTTATCTTTTATTTAGGAAAAAATGGTTAATACACTTGCTTCTGGAGATGGTCTTTCTTTCAGTCATAAATAAAAGAAATTTCAATGCAAAACACTGATTCTATGAACAAATCTCTAGTCTTACAAAATACCTCCTACTAAATGATTACCTTAATGGGAACATCACATTTGTATATTTTAAGTGAAAGTTCACAAGGCAAATGGCTCTGCCAGGCATGTTCTGGAGCAGAAGATTATGGGGGGGGATCTTTCTCAAGGTAGCAAAAACAAAGGCAAAAGAACAGGCAAAACAAGGTGTCCCAGCCCTCTCCTAGAGCAGGATTTGTTGATCCCCTCATGAGAAGAACCTCTGACTCAGAGAGGAGGGCTGTGAGAGAAGGGAACCACACAAGGAGTTCATGAACAGAGTGGGCGAACAAGGTGTGGCACATCAGAGCATGTAGGAAAGGCTTAGTCTCCTGGCAAATTTAAGGATAATGTTCAGCTTAGCAGATATCACTCTTCAAGAAGTGATCTAACTCTGTGTTCCACTTGGCTAAATGATATCCAAATGAGATGTGGTAACCCAGACTGAAATCTCATAAACACACAGCCATACAGATCTCCACCGGCAGAGAGTACCAGAGCCTGTTACTGGGCAGCAGAAATAACACATGTGAGTTACGACCAGGTATAGGATCTGCTCAGCCTGGTGGTAGAGCTGAAAGAAGAAATATGTTGAGGATTATCAGAGACTGTGAGAGGGAGATAAACAGGTGGAACCACTCTCCACTATCCCTGAGACAAATGGAACAAACATGAGAGTATGAAAGGAAATGGCTGAGAAGAACTTCTTCACTGAGAAGGTTATTAAACACAAGAACAGGTTCCAAAGGGAGGTGCTTCAATCCCCATCTCTGGAGGTGTTTAAAAGATGAATAGATGTGGTGCTGAGGAGCATGGTTTAGCACACAACTTGGTATAGTTAGATAAGGATAGTATTCAATAATCTTAAAGGTCTTTGCCAGACAAAATTGTTCCATGATTCTGTGATCTTATGATTCCATGTTCCCATGATTCTATAAGAAGCCAAAGATGTCCAACCCTCTCACCACCAGGCTGAAGGAAGAGAGGAGATGGAAAGAGGTCCCTGCTTAAGGTAACAGGTAAATCCTTTCACAGCCCACCTTGTTCATTTAGGTTCCTTTACACAGAATCACAGAAACTTTCAGGTTGAAAAAGACCCTCAGCATCACCAAGTCCAACACAACAGGCATGAGTCTGACGGTCCATCCAGAGGGCTGCCTGAAAGGAGTCAGTCAAACCAATTCATTGCTAAGAAACTGTAATGGGTTGGGGCAAACCCCCTCCCCACCACAGGGCAGAAACTACGACTCAGACAAAGGAATTGCAAAAGTGATGGAAAGTTTAAATAGAAAAAAAAAAACAATTTAAGAACAAGCAACAATGAAAGCTTTACAGAGAACCACAAGCACCGTGACAAAGAGAAAGATCCCAGACATGCCCAAAACCATCCCATCCCCACCTGGGGGTACATCCAAACCCCCCCAGGGCTCTTTCCTCCCCCCCAACCCAGCCTTGGGCCTAGGCATGCCCAAGGGAGGCGGCTCACACCATTTTACCTAGGCTGCAGCTGGGGACGAAAGAGGAAGTGAAGACCCCACATGGGCATTTTATAGGGGAACAGGGCATTGTGGGAAATGGAATACCTGCCTTTGACCACCCCCTGGGCTGGGCCCACCCCTTGGGACCTCCCAGGTGTGGTCTGTGCATTGGCATCCAGGCCAGCACCCAGCCTAAACCACCACATGCCACCCCTTATTCCATACCATAATCCCTGCACCAAAAACATATCATCAAACTAGAACTCTTCTGATGACATGTCTAGCAACAGTCCAGGTCTTCTTCTGGGCATCCTTCCACACAGTTTCTCATTCATGCTCAAGTATCAGTCCATTCCAGTTCTTCTTCCTCATATGATGGAACCTCCCAGCGACACAGTCATTCTCCTGCAGTGTGAAGTCCTTGTGGACTCGTTGGGACATCCTGGTCACCTGGCAATACCTCACAACTTCTCAGCCGAGCCTTTGTTTGCTTTTACAGTTAATCAGCAGCTTTTTTCCACCCCTGGGGCAAGCCGGTCGGAGCAATGACCGCTTTTCTCCATCCCTCCAGGGAACCTCAGCTGACTGCTTCCAGCTGCGGTCCGAAACTACACAAAGGCACATCACAGGGACATCGTCGGCACATCATAGGCACATCGCCAGCACATCACAGGAACATCGCCGGCACATCATCCCCCCCGGGGGGGTTTGCGTACCGAGTGTCAGGGTCCGGAGACATTAGATGTCTTGGTCCGGAGACACAGTTCTTTTAAATATTCCCGTGTTGTGAAATTAAAGGCACAAACGAGGCCAAAGTATCAACAGCTAGACTATTTATTACATAACTAAAGTGGACATAAGAAAGGGGAGAGGGAGAAAAGAGAGAGAGAGGGACGAGAGATAGAAGAGGAAAGGAATTATATTACCACACCCCTCATCCCCCCCCAAGACAGTTAAAGTCTGTGGAGGCAAGGTGCTGCAGATGTTGGGTTTGTAGAGAGAAACGCTGTTGAGGCTTTTGCTGGAGAACAGCTGTGGTCCTCTGGGGAGATGTTGGGTTGATACAGGAACAGTGCTGAGGCTCCTCTGGGCAGCCTGGGTCTGTAGAGAAGGGGTGCTGAGGATTTGGCTGGAGCTGTGGTCCTCCGGGCAGCTTCTTTTCTCCGGAGCAGCATCGTCCTGGCTTTCTCTTCTCAGCGGCCTGGCCCGTCTCCTGTGTTTTCCTTCATCTCCGTTTTTCTCCCCGTTTTTCTCCTCTGTTTCTCTCCTCTGTTTCTCTCTCCTGTTTCTCTCTACAAACCAGTAGTTGCTCAAGTCTTTTATACAGTTTTTAGTATTCCAGTGGCAGGAAATCTGTGTGTTTAGGCAAGAACCTGGCTGGAGGGGGGGGGGGGAAATCTCCATCCAGACAAGGTTCAGGAAACAGGTGGAGATTATCTTGCCCTAAAGGTGTGATGGCTGGGTCCTTGGGTCCATTGTTGTAGTCCCATGTTATCACGATGCAATCACAAGCTGATTTGCATCCAGAATTGGTAGACAGGATTCACTTTATCTTTGTTGATTTACATTAAGAGAGACAAACTTGTCGTCTTCCACACTGAGGCATAACCGCATCTGATTCACAGTCTTCCCCCGGCAGAGGGGCAGCTGCAGCACAAATCGCTGAGAAGAGAAGAGGCGGAGCCAGGTGCTCGGCGCCATTCTCGGAGCATGTCCGAAAACACCAGGGAAAGTTTTACAGCTGCCGCCGCTGCTGTAAAGCAGCCCGGCTCAACGGTGCCGTTGCCGCTTGAATGCAGCCTGGTCTGGCCCCCGCCGTCTCCGTCACCGCAATGCAGAATCCAAGTCACCTCCACCCCCCCAGGTTTCAGAAGCCGTCACTTGCCCGCTC
Source organism: Melanerpes aurifrons (assembly GCA_011125475.1). Lineage (NCBI taxonomy): Eukaryota > Metazoa > Chordata > Aves > Piciformes > Picidae > Melanerpes > Melanerpes aurifrons. The sequence continues at coordinate 1,312,897 of WWNC01000099.1, forward strand.
GCCGCAGGAGGCTGTCCCCCGCAGCGGCCACAGGCCGACCCCGCTCTGCTTGCCACTGCCCCCTCCTCCGCTCCGCTCCCTGCCGCTCATCGCTCCGCAGAGAACAAGGAGGAGAAGGCAGGTCGCGCCTTCTTAGGCTAGTTGAGCATTCTTAAGCCACCCTGGGCAGAAAGTCGCAGAAAGAGCCACCCCTCGCTGTTCCCAAGCAACACGAGGGACTTCCATGCTATCAGCACGCACCAGGAGTCCTTCTGCAGTCCACAGGAGAGTTCACACAGTCGCCCCGGCAACAAAACTTGAGCCCCAACTTGCAAACCCAAACCGATTCCCAGAACTAAAATTTAAACTCTCCATCTTTTGCAATCGATCTGCAGAGAGGGCACAGCAGCCAGCCCCACATTGGTGCGCCAAAATGTAATGGGTTGGGGCAAACCCCCTCCCCACCACAGGGCAGAAACTACAACTCAGACAAAGGGATTGCAAAAGTGATGGAAAGTTTAAATAGAAAAAAAAAACAATTTAAGAACAAACAGCAATGAAAGCTTTACAGAGAACCACAAGCACCGTGACAAAGAGAGAGATCCCAGACATGCCCAAAACCATCCCATCCCCACCTGGGGGTACATCCAAACCCCCCCAGGGCTCTTTCCTCCCCCCCAACCCAGCCTTGGGCCTAGGCATGCCCAAGGGAGGCGGCTCACACCATTTTACCTAGGCTGCAGCTGGGGACGAAAGAGGAAGTGAAGACCCCACATGGGCATTTTATAGGGGAACAGGGCATTATGGGAAATGGAATACCTGCCTTTGACCACCCCCTGGGCTGGGCCCACCCCTTGGGACCTCCCAGGTGTGGTCTGTGCAGTGGCATCCGGGCCAGCACCCAGCCTAAACCACCACAGAAACAAAGTAAGATAATTATCATAGGCTACTCCCTTCTGAGCAGAACAGAGGGCCTGATATACCAACATGACCCATCCCATAGGGAAGACTGCTGCCCCCCAGGGGACCAGGGCAAAGTGATTACTAGAAAGCTCTTTAGTCTAGTACAACCCTCTGATTATATATTCACTATTGGTTGCTCAGGATAGCAGCAATGAGGTAGCTGAAAGAAGTCCAAAGGTAATCAAAAAGGATTTTAGAGCACAGGGTTGATTGATTGAAGGATCAGGAGCACAGGTAGTGTTTTCCTCAATCCCTTCAGTTATAGGGATATGGAAAGGAACAGGAAGACCCACCTTGTTGTTGTCTCCCCAATTTAGGGGCCATTGGGTGAAAAATGAAGGCACAAACCCCATTGCTGTATAGCAATGAGATTCCAGAAATGCATAGAGCAGAAGATGTCAGAAGTCCTCCCAGAAGTCCTTGATTGCCATGTTGTAGAATCCCCAGCATTACAGAGTCTCATAGTGTCCTTAACAGCAGAAATCCTGGAAGCCCTTAACAGATGAAACAGCTAGCAGAAGTCCCAAGCATATCTCTCAATGCATCCCTACATGAAAGCCCTTGCCAGAAGAAGTAGCAAGCAAACAGAAACAGAAGTCCCTAGCAGCCCAGACTGGCTGTTTATATATTCTTTTTTGTCAATCACTTAACCAGTAAAATCCCACCACATATATACGTTAAAATATTTTCCCAATATTGGTAATGATGAAGTCAAGTGTTTAAGAATAAAGATTAGGCGAAAGGCTCAAAAAGGCAGATACCCTGGTGGGAGTCTGTTACACACTACCTAACCAGAATGAAGAGGCAGGAGAAACATTATGCACTAGTTGGTGAAAGTCTCATGATGGCTAGTCTTTTTTCTTCTGGGGTCTTCAATTCATCAGATATCTGCTGGAAATATGACACATAATAGAGGAAACAGTCTAGAAAGTTGCCAGAGTTTGTGGAAAATAAATTCCTAACACAGTTGGTAAGTGACCCTACTAGGAAATATGTCCTGCTGGACCTGCTCTTTACAAACACAGATGAACTAATGGGTGATGCAGTACTGGGAGGTTGTCTTGGGAACAATAACCATGAAATGACAGAATTTTTGATTCTTGGAGAAGGAAAGAAGGGAATCAGCAAAGCCCCTACCTTGGACTCCCAGAGGGCAGACTTTGGCTTGTTTTGGAGGCTGATTGAGAGATTTTCTTGGGAGGCAGTTATAAAGGAGAAAGGACTCCAAGAAGGCTGGATATTATTCAAGAGGGATCTCTTAAAGGCACAAGAGAAGGCTGTCACATATGCGACCCAAGGTTACTGAATGAACTGTCAGAAAGGCTTTCCAAGACACTCTCATTTATCAGCAGCCTTGGGTAAGCAAGGAGACTCCAGTTGAACAGAAGTTAGATGTGACATCCAGCCACAAAAAAAAAAAAAAAAAAGAGATTCAAGAAACTACAGGCCTTTCAGCCTGATCCTTGGTGCAGAGAAGGTTATTGGATAGATTACATTGAGTTAAATCACACAGAATGTACAGGGCATCCATGGTATCTGGCCCAGACAGCAGGGATTCATGAAAGGCAGGTTCTGCTTGATGAACCTCATCTCTTTCTATGACAAGTTGACACACTTAGTGGATGAGTAACAGGCTGTGGTTTATGTTTACCTGTGCTTTAGTAAACATTCAACACTGTTTACTACAGCATTCTCATGGAGAAACTGGCTCCTCAAGTTGTGGACATGTATACTCTTTACTGGGTAAAAAAATGGCTGGGTGACCAGGCCCAAAGAGTGGTGGTTAAATCAAACTGACACCTGTTCATGAGTGGCTTTCTTCAAGGCCCAGTATTGGGGCCAGTTCTCTTTAATATCTTTAGTGATAATCTGGATGAAAAAAAGGAGTGCACCCTCTGTAAATTTATAGTCAACACCAAGTTGAGTTGGAGTGTTGATCTACATATGCAGAGGGATCTGGACGGGCCAGATTGACAGACATAGGACAATGGTATGAGGTTCAACAAAACCAAGTGTTGTGTCCTGCACTTTGGTCACAATATGCTCATGAAACACTACAGGCTTCAGGAGAAAAGGCTGGAAAAGTGCCTGTCAGAAAAGGACCTGGGGGTGTTGATTGACAGCTGATTGAACATGAAGCGCAATGTGTTCAGGTGGCCAAGAAGGACAACATCATCTTGGCATATATGTGAAACAGTGTGGCCAGCATGACCAGGGAAGCGACTGGGTACCCCACACATGTGAAGCTACACCTTGAATAGTGTGCTCAGTTTTGGCCCCTCACTACAAGGTCACTGAGCTGCTGGAACTTGTCCAGAGAAGGGTGGTGAGGCTGGAGAAAGATCTGGAGGACAAGTCTTATGAGAGGTGCCTAAAGGAACTGGAATTGTTCATTCTGGAGAAACAGAGGCTGAGGGGACACCATGCTCTCTACAATTACTTGAAAGAATGTTGTATTGAGGTGTGTCTTGCTCTGTTTTCCCAAATGATAGGATGAAAGGAAATGGTCTGAAGTTGCTGTTACAGGGTGTTCCCAAACCCCCTTTCCCCCACATCCATCAGCACAGGTTTGAATGTGGAAAGACAAAGGTATGAAATTGCCTTCCCCTTCCCCTGGGGACAGGTGAAAGGCACCCATTCTTCCTGCTAAGGCAGAGATCCCTCAGAAAGAGGTTCGGAGAGGAGAGGAGAGGAGAGGAGAGGAGAGGAGGAGAGGGAGAGGGGAGGGAGAGGGAGAGGAGAGGAGAGGAGAGGGAGAGGGAGGGAGAGGGAGAGGAGAGGAGAGGGAGGGAGGGAGAGGAGGAGAGGGAGAGGAGGGAGGGAGAGGGAGGAGAGGGAGAGGAGAGGAGAGGAGGGAGAGGAGAGGGAGAGGAGGAGGAGGGAGGGAGAGGGGAGGAGAGGAGAGGAGAGGAGAGGAGAGGAGAGGGAGAGGAGAGGAGAGGAGAGGAGGAGAGGAGAGGAGAGGGAGAGGGAGGAGAGAGGAGAGGAGAGAGAAGAGGAGAATTAACCAGGTTGGAAGAGACCTTTGAGATCATTGAGTCCAACCCATCATCCAACACTATCTAATCAACTAAACCATGGCACCAAGCACCCCATTCAGTCTCTTCTTAAACACCTCCAGTGATGGTGACTCCACCACCTCCATGGACAGCCCATTCCAATGGCCAATCACTCTTTCTGTGAAGAACTTCTTCTTAACATCCAGTCTAAACCTCCCCTGGCACAGCTCATGTTCAGCTTACTATCAACCAGTACCCCCAGGTCCCTTTCTGCCTGGCTGCTCTCCAGCCACTCTGAACCTAACCTGTAGAGCTGCATGGGATTATTGTGGCCAATGTGCAGAATCCAGGACTTAGATGTATTAAATCTCATGCCATTGGATTCTGCCCATCTGTCCAGTCTTTCAAGGTCCCTCTGTAGAGCTCTTCTACCCTCTTAACAAAGCAACACCTCCCCCAGATTGGTGTCATCTGCAAACTTACTGATGATGGACTCAATCCTCTTGTCCAGATCATCGATAAAGATATTGAACAGGATGGGGCCCAGCACTGATCCATGGGGCACGCCACTAGTGACTGGCCGCCAGCTGGATGTGGCACCATTCACCACCACACCCAGTGCAAAGTGCTGCTGTTCAAGCCACGGGCTGACAGCTTGGCCAGCAGTTTGCTGTGGGGGATGGTGTCAAAGGCTTGGCTGAAGTCCACATAGACTGCATCCATAGCCTTCCTCACATCGCCCAGGTGGATCACCTGATCATAAAGGGAGATCACATTGGTCAGGCAGGACCTGCCCTTCCTGAATCCATGCTGGCTGCGTGTGATCTTGAAAGATGACCTGTTCCATAATCTTGCCTGGCACTGTGGTCAGGCTGACAGGTCTATAATTCCTTGGCTCATCCAACCGGCCTTTCTGGTGGATGGGCATCACATTGGCCAGCTTTCAGTCTTCTGGGACCTTTCCAGTGAGACAGGACTGTTGGAAAATGATGGAGAGCAGCTTGGACAGCTCATCTGCCAGCTCTCTCAGTACCCTATGATGGATCCCGTCTGGTCCCATGGACTTGTGAGGATCCAAGTATGATCCAAGTATTTATTTGTGGGGGAAGTCTGCTGCATTTGTGAACTATGATTAGTGGGGTGTTTCATAACCAGTATATATTGACACTGGACACATTGTCTAGGAATGTGTGGTGGTGAGAGAAGGCCTAGCTCTCCCTCCCTCACAAAGAAAGAAACCACAGCTGATTTAGTTGGAGAAGCAAAGGGTAGAGCTGTATTCACAAGCAATATGGAATAAAGGTAATATATACACAATATATATAATATTTACAATATATACAGAAATATACAGCAAATAATACAGGAACAAAACTCCCTCTTCCGAACAGAGGAGGGTTCCCCCCCTGTACCCCCTCTCTCCCCCCACCTCCCTTTTTTTCCAAAAAGAGTTAGAGAGAGAGAAAGATAATTATTAAGGAGGAACATTCTTATTAGGCTTCAAAGAGCATGCAGGGATTAGTTTTGCTTATCTCAAGGTCAGCTCCGGCTAGTTGCTCAGAAGCAGACCGGCTGGAAAGGCAGAACAGACTGGACTGAGAAAAATTCCAACTGAACTAAAACTTAAAGTTGCATTCTAGCAATCTACCAATGAAATTCGTTTAGAATATCTGAATGTTTTCAAAATATTCAGCCACAGTGTCTCTTTCTTAAAGGCACAGCCTAAAATGGTCTCAATCCACCCCTTCTAAACAATTTCATTGGCTGTTCATACTGTCCAACCAATCCAAAACAATATTTACAGTTTGTAAACAAAGTTCATAGTCCATTCCAGCTATCCTCAAATGTAAATGATTCAGAAGTCTGTGAACGGTTGATGTTGCCCCCTTAAGAAAGGGAATATGGTGGACGGAAGTTGGTAAACGGAAAGAATAATCTAAACTATTTCATTGGTGAAGTGGGAGGAAGCACCTTCTGAACTGGGAGTGAAATGGGCATTTCCAGCACTTCTCTGTCAGTCTTGCTTCCGCCTCTCCATGGTGCAGCAACTCTCTGTCTATGCTGGGCTTTCTGCCAAGGCCTTGGCCTTGAAGACTTGATAAAAGTCCGGTATTAACTCCCTTCCAATTAACACAAAACTGCTTTTAACTTCTTTCTCTCTCTCTCTCTCTCTCTCTTCTAACCTATTCTGGGGAAAGGAGCGGGAGAGAGGGGAGAGCGGAGGTGGGGAACCCCCTCAGCAGAGGGGAGTTACCCTCATTTCTGTGCTACCTTATTGTATATCTTTGTATATATTGTAGATATTGTAAATTTGTAAATATTCCCCTGCAAATCCTACACTGCTTTGTAAATATAGCTCCACTGTTTTGCTAATTCAGCTTGTGAGTTTTTTTTCCCTTTCCCTTCAATTTTTTTTTCTCTTTTACCTTACAAGGGGGAAGAGGCTTCTCGGCCTTACCCTTCCACCCCACCACATTTTTTTTATTGACGCCCAACGTGGGGCAGATAATTAGTTTAATTTATTACCTGATTGATTTAGTGTTTTCTAGCTGAATTAGCAAACATGAAGGTGTTGTGGTTTGTGGAGCGATTAGTCTTTTCAATTTTTGGGACTCTGGTTTACAGATATTGTTTGGGTTTGATTTTGGATTACCTGGGTAAATATTTGGTGCAGACAATTTATTTGTGGGTTATGTATAGAGTTAGACTATGGTATGGAAAATGTATTAATTTCCTATGGCCAGTGAGATACAGGAATGTTACCTCCACCACTCTCCCAATTGAGATAAAGGGTTTTAAGATTCCACCGGAGGAGAGAGTAACTTTAGGTGATGCCTGGGATCCAAAAGTGATTTATTTGGTGTCTATAATTCTGCTGCTGGTGATAATTATCGTGTATCTCCTGATTTCTTTACGGCGAGAGAGAAAGGTGTCCAGAGCTTGTTTTGTTATTAAAACTAGATCAAAAAGAAAACGCCGTGGCTCGAGATCAGTCCCAGAGTCATCTAGTGACGAGGACTGTGGAGAACCCGTGTCAGTTAAAAAGAAGGCTAAAAAGTCAATTGGTAAAGCAGCTCTAAATGACTTTGCTGATTCTAGCAAGCTGCCAAGGGCATCAGCTGGTATCAACATGGCGCCTACTCCTTCTCCTATTCCTTCTCCTTCTTCTTCTTCTCCGTCAGCCATTAATGGAGCAACGTCACTTCCGCCTACTCCTTCAGTGGGACCGGAAGTCACTGCCCCAGCAGCTGATTTATCTCAGGACCTGTCAGCTTCCATTAAGGTGGCTGTAAATTCAAACACAGCTCCAGTTAAGGTGGCTACTTTAAAGACTAGAAGTGCAAAGGCCAAAGATGGAGAAGAAGAGGAGTTGGAGACTGATCCTGGTGAGGGACCCTCTACTCTAAAAGATCCTGCTCAGGAGGAAGAGGTGGTTTGTTTTAAAGATCTAGCTAACCTAGTGAGATCAAAGCAGGATACAGATGAAGTTAGGAAAGCAGCTGGCAAAGGTGGTTCTCAGCTTAAAGAGATCCTTAGGAGAATGACAGCAGGATTATATGGGCAAAGACTTCAGGGAGACGAGGAGGAAGATAATATTTCAGAGTGTTCTTTTCCCCGCGAGGAATTGCAAATGTCCGTAAAGATTTCACCAGGGCAGATAAGGAGCCAGTTCTAGCTTGGCTTAGTAGGTGTTATGATACAGGTGCTCCAGCTCTAACAGTTGGAGACAAGTCAGCAGCTCAGTTAGGAACTCTCTCAAGGGACAATGGAATAGATAGACATCTAGGCCGAGCTCTCGGTAAGGTTAATTTGTGGATATGCCTTTTAATGGTGGTTGCCCTGAGATACCCCTCCCGAGATGATCTTCCATGGAATCCTAAACCCTGGACTACCATAGATGAGGGAATTAAACACTTGAGGGAATTTGCTGTTAGAGAGCTACTCTATGGTGAACATGAAACTCTGAATCCTGATGACATTCCTGTGGGTATTGGTCTTGCTAAAAAGATTATCAAACTTGCTTCTTCCAATTATGCAAACATTCTGGCAAGCAGAATTGTGTCAAGAAGTTATGGTGGAGCTTCTCCTACGGTTGGCCAATTCAGTGATCAAATGAGACAATTGGAGGATAGCATGACACGTGGTTCTTTGGTTTCGGCCATTAAAACGATGTCTGGTGATATACAGAATTGCATAAGAGAGTTAAAAGATGAATTTAGAAATTCCATATCCCAATTGGCACAAAGGGATAATTTCAATTCTCCCTCCAGGTGGATACAAGTTTCATCTGTGAGGAATACACGTCCTCCAAGGAGGTCATTCCAAAACAGGTCATTCCAAAACAGGTCATTCCAAAACAGACCACCAAGGCAATCACGTAGAACTATTTGGATAACTCTGCGTGATCAGTTTGGTGAGAACATGAACCGCTGGGATGGCCAACCAACTTCTAATCTTCTCAGGAGACTGAGGGAATTGCAAAGTGGCAGAACCTGAAGAAGCAATACCAGAAGGGTAGCTGTTACTTCCACAGTTCCCCAGAACGACTCTTATAGCTCCAACAGTGGCTCCAGTTATAACACGCAAAGCTATAACACTGCAAACTATGTGCAATGCACATGTGCGCATGTTCCCCATAACTAGGGGTGCCCTGCCTCCCGCCAGGGGGAGGAGAGGGATAACAGAGATAATAGAATCTATTGGGATGTGTACATCCAGTGGCCTGGCACTTCACAATTTCAGAAGTACAGGGCCTTGGTTGACACAGGAGCTCAGTGCACCATAATACCATCAAATTATCAGGGATCAGAGTCTATAACTATTCTGGGAGTCACTGGTGGATCTCAAGAGTTAAGTAAGGTAGAGGTTAATATAAGTTTAACTGGTAAACAATGGAGGAAGCATACAGTTGTGACCGGACCTGATGCACCTTGTATTTTGGGAATTGATTTTCTGAGAGAAAGGCGTTTCAAAGACCCTAAGGGTTACAAATGGTCTTTTGGAGTAGCTTCAATAGAAATTGATGGACAAAAATTGAAGCTATCTGCCAGACCTGAACTTTCTGATGAATCTGCAGTTGTGGGACAACATAAGATACAGGACATTAAATTGCCGGTTGCTTCTCAGACTGTGCATCACAGACAATACAGAACCAACCGTGACTCTTTGTTGCCCATTCAGAATCTGATTCGTCAGTTGGAGAATCAGAAAGTCGTCAGCAAAACTCATTCACCTTTCAACAGTCCAGTGTGGCCTGTGCGGAAGCAGAATGGAGACTGGCGTCTGACAGTCGACTACCGAGCCCTGAATGAAGTGACACCACCTATGAGTGCAGCAGTACCAGACATGATGGAGCTACAGTATGAGCTGGAATCCAAAGAGGCCAAATGGTATGCTACCATAGACATTGCTAATGCATTTTTCTCTATTGCCATAGCAGAGGAATGCAGGCCTCAGTTTGCTTTCACCTGGAGAGGAATCCAGTACACTTTCAACAGATTGCCAATGGGCTGGATCCACAGCACAAGCATCTGTCATGCAGTGATCCACGATGCTCTGGAGAAAGGCAGCGCTCCAGAACACATCCAGTTCATGAATGACTTCATTGTCTGGGGTAAAACTGCTGAGGAAGTCTTCGAGAAAGGTAACAAAATCATTGACATTCTTCTGAATGCAGGTTTTGCCATCAAGCGAGACAAGGTGAAAGGGCCTACCACAAAGATTCAGTTTCTGGGAGTGCGATGGCAGGATGGACGCCGACACATTCCAGTGGATGTGGTAAATAGAGTCTCTACCATGGCAAGTCCCACAAACAAGCAAGAGACCCTACGTTTCTTGGGGATGGTGAGATTTTGGAGACTGCCCATTCCTGGATACAGTCAGATTGTGAAACCTCTGTATGATGTGACTCGAAAGAGAAACCATTTCCACTGCGGACCTGAACAACAAGCAGCCTTTGACCAGATAAAGAAAGAGGTAGTTCAAGCGATGGGTCTGGGACCTGTCCGAGATGGTCCAGACATTAAGAACATTCTGTACACGGCTGCAAGTGACAATGGTCCAACCTGGTGTTTGTGGCAAAAAGCTCCAGGTGAGACACGTGGACGACCTCTTGGTTTCTGGAGTCGAGGTTACAGAGGTTCAGAGGTTAATTATACTCCAACAGAGAAGGAAATTCTAGCTGCCTATGAAGGAGTAAAAGCATCTTCTGAAGTGATTGGAACTGAATCACAACTTCTTCTAGCTCCCAGATTACCAGTTTTGAATTGGATGTTCAAAGGCAAAGGCTCCACACCACATCATGCCACAGACTCAACCTGGTCTAAGTGGATGGCTCTGATAACACAGAGAGCTCGAATGGGAAATCTTGAAAGACCTGGTCTAGTGGGGGTGATCTCAAGTTGGCCTGAAGGTATCAACTGTGCTAAACCTCCAGAGGAGAAAGTAACTCGTTCTGAGGAAGCTCCTCCTTACAATGACCTTTCTGATGATGAAAAGAAATATGCTTTGTTCACAGACGGTTCCTGTCGTCTTGTTGGAAAGAAGCAAAGGTGGAAGTCTGCAGTGTGGAGTCCAACACACCGAGTTGCAGAGGTGAAAGACGGAGAAGGAGAATCCAGTCAGTTCGCGGAGGTAAAAGCTGTCCAGCTACCTCTCGACGTAGCTGAACGTGAGAGATGGCCAAAGCTTTATCTCTACACCGACTCATGGATGGTAGCCAATGCTCTATGGGGTTGGCTCAAGAACTGGAAGAAGAGTGGTTGGCAGAGAAAAGGAAAACCCATTTGGGCAGCCAACCTATGGCAGGACATTGCTGATCGAATCGAGAGAATTCCAGTGAAAGTGAGACACATCGATGCTCACATTCCTAAGAGCAAAGCTACTGAGGAACAGCAACACAACCATCAGGCACATCTAGCTGCAAGAGTTTCTCAAGTAGACATGGACTCTAATCTTGATCTCGACTGGAAACACCGAGGTGAAATATTCTTAGCTCGGTGGGCTCACGATTCGTCAGGACATCAAGGCAGAGATGCAACATACCAATGGGCTCGTGACAGATCCATAGACATTTCCATGGATGCTATCACACAAGTCATCCATGACTGTGACATTTGTGCTGCTATTAAGCAGGCAAAACGACTTAAGCCCTTGTGGTATGCTGACAGATGGTCCAAGTACAAGTATGGTGAAGCTTGGCAGATTGACTACATCACTCTACCACGTTCTCATTCTGGTAAGCAGTACGTGCTTACTATGGTAGAGGCAAACACTGGATGGTTGGAAACTTATCCAGTTGCACATGCAACTGCACGCAACACCATTCTCAGTCTGGAGAGACAGGTCCTGTGGAGACACGGAACTCCAGAGAGGATTGAGTCAGACAACGGAACTCATTTCAAGAACAACCTTGTAAAGAACTGGGCAAAAGAGCACGGTATTGAGTAGATATTCCACATTCCCTACTACGCACCAGCTTCAGGGAAGATTGAACGCTACAACAGTTTCTTGAAGATCACTCTTAAAGCCATGGGAGGTGGATCTTTGAAAAACTGGGAAAAACATTTAGCACAAGCAACCTGGCTGGTAAATAGCAGAGGTTCAGTGAACCGAGCTGGACCTACACATTCAGATTTGCTACGGAAAATAGAAGGTGATAGAGTTCCTGTTGTTAGAGAAAAGAATCTGTTAGGTAAAACTGTTTGGGTATTGTCACCCTCAGGAGAGGCTAAAGCTGTCCGAGGGGTGGTTTCAGCTGAAGGTCCGGGTCACACTTATTGGGTAATGCAAGAGAATGGTGAAATTCAGTGTATTCCACAAGGAAATTTAACTTTAGCTGAAAGAGGTTAATTTCAAACTGCTGTACAGCTACATCGCGCCCAAAAGAAGAATTAACGAGGAATCTACGGTGCACGAACCCTGAGATCCCTGAGAGCCCTGAGTCAACTAAGAGACCCTGAGATATCCCTGTTTCCTTTTTTTTCACTTCGTCGGTGAAGAAATGAACTGTTTTCCATTTTTCTCATTTTCTGATTTTCTTGGACTTTTGAATCATCTACATCTGAGCATAGCCGGAATGGACTATGAACTTTACTCACGAACTGTAAATATCGTTTTGGATTGGATGGACAGTGTGAACAGCCAATGAAATTGTTTAGAAGGGGTGGACTGTGACCGGTTGACGTTGCCTCCTTAAGAAAGGGAATATGGTGGACGGAAGTTGGTAAACGGAAGGAATAATCTAAACTATTTCATTGGTGAAGTGGGAGGAAGCACCTTCTGAACTAGGAGTGAAATGGGCATTTCCAGCACTTCTCTGTCAGTCTTGCTTCCGCCTCTCCACAGTGCAGCAACTCTCTGTCTATGCTGGGCTTTCTGCCAAGGCCTTGGCCTTGAAGACTTGATAAAAGTCCGGTATTAACTCCCTTCCAATTAACACAAAACTGCTTTTAACTTCTTTCTCTCTCTCTCTCTCTCTCTCTTCTAACCTATTCTGGGGAAAGGGGCGGGAGAGAGGGGAGAGCGGAGGTGGGGAATCCCCTCTGCCGAGGGGGGTTACTCTCATTCCTGTGCTACCTTATTGTATATCTTTGTATATATTGTAGATATTGTAAATTTGTAAATATTCCCCTGCAAATCCTACACTGCTTTGTAAATATAGCTTCACTGTTTTGCTAATTCAGCTTGTGAGTTTTTTTTCCCTTTCCCTTCAATTTTTTTTTCCCTTTTACCTTACAAGGGGGAAGGGAGGAGGCTTCTCGGCCTTACCCTTCCACCCCACCACAAAGTCCAAGAAAATCACAAAATGGGAAAATGGAAAACAGTTTGTCTCTTCTCAGACAAAGCGAAGAAAAGGCAAAACAGAGAAAGAATACAGGGACTCTCAGTTGACTCAGGGATCTCAGGGTTCTCAGGGTTTGTGCACCATAGATTCCTCATGGATTCTTCCTTTGGACGTGATGTAGCTGTACAACAGTCTGAAAATAAACTCTTTCAGCTAAAGTTGAATTTCTTTGTGGAATACACTGAATTTCACCATTCTCTTGCATTACCCAATAAGTGTGACCCGGACCTTCAGCTGATACCACCCCATAGAAAATATGGAATATCCATAATATTCCATATTTACCATAGTAAATATGGAATATCCACTCAATGCTGTGCTCTTTGGCCCATTTCTTTACAAGGTTGTTTTTGAAATGCTTTCCATTGTCTGACTCAATCCTCTCTAGAGTTCCGTGTCTCCACAGGATTTTTCTCTCCAGACTGAGAATGGTGTTGCATGCAGTTGCATGTGGAACTGGATAAGTTTGCAACAATCTAATCATGAGGTCTGTGGTGACCAGTTGGACTCGATGATCCTCGAGGTCTCTTCCAACCTCAGTGATACTGCAATACTGTGATACTGTGTTTACCTCTACCATAGTGTGATGGGTTGAGAGAGAAGGCCTAGCTTCCTCTCCCCCACAAAGAGGAAGAAAAACCACAGGTAACTCAGCTGGAGAAGCAGGAGGGATGCTATATTTTACAAGCAATGTGGAAAATGCAAGATATGTACACAATATACAGTATTTACAATATATATACAGAAATATACAGCAAAGTAAAAAAAAAAACAAGAATACAGGAACGAAATTCCCTCCTCCGGAGGAGAGTTCCCCCCCTATACCCCTTTCTCTCCCCCTTACCTCACTTTTATTACCAAAGAGGGTTAGAAAGAGAGAAAAAGGCAGTTGTTAATAAAGCAGAATTCTAGTAGGTCTATTAGTAGGATTAGTTGCTTATCTGTTCCAGGTCACTCTGGCAAGGAGTCCAGAAACAGGCACGCTGGAAGAAGGAAGGAAAGGGACAAACTGAGAAAAAATACCAGCTGCACAAAACTTAAAACTGCATTTGACCAATCTACCAATGCAATTAGTTTAGAATATCGATGTTTTCATTTGTCTTAACCAAAACATTCAGCCAGAGTGTCCCAGCACTGTCCCTTTCTTAAGGGGGCAATGCCTCAAATGGTCACAGTCCACCACTTCTAAACAATTTCATTGGTTGTTCATATTTTCCATCCAATCCAAAACGATATTTACAGTTTGCAAGTGAAGTCCATAGTCCATTCTGGCTATACACAGATATAGATGATTCAGAAGTCCAAAAAAATCAGGAAATGCAAAAATGGAAAGCAGTTTATCTCTTCGCCGACAAAGCGAAGAAAAGGGACACAAGTATTCTCAAGGTCTCTTAGTTGATTCAGGGCTCTCAGGGTTCGTGCACCATAGATTCCTCGTAGATTCTTCCTTTGGACGTGATGTAGCTGTACAACAGTTTGAAACTAAACTCTTTCAGCTAAAGCTAAATTTCTTTGTGGAATACACTGAATTTCACCATTCTCTTGCATTACCCAATAAGTGTGACCCGGACCTTCAGCTGAAACCACCCCTCGGACAGCTTTAGCCTCTCCTGAGGGTGACAATACCCAAACAGTTTTACCTAACAGATTTTTTTCTCTAACAACAGGAACTCTATCACCTTCTACTTTCTGTAGCAGATCTGAATGTGCAGGTCCAGCTCAGTTCACTGAACCTCTACTATTTACCAGCCAGGTTGCTTGTGCTAAATGTTTTTCCCAGTTTTTCAAAGATCCACCCCACATGGCTTTAAGAGTGATCTTCAAGAAACTGTTGTAGCGTTCAATCATCCCTGAAGCTGGTGCATAGTAAGGAATATGGAATATCCACTCAATATCGTGCTCTTTTGCCCAGCTCTTTTCAAGGTTGTTCTTGAAATGAGTTCCGTTGTCTGACTCAATCCTCTCTGGAGTTCCGTGTCTCCACAGGATTTGTCTCTCCAGACCGAGAATGGAGTTGCGTGTAGTTGCATGTGGAACTGGATAAGTTTCCAACAATCCAGTGTTTGCCTCTACCACAGTAAGCATGTATTGCTTACCAGAACGAGAACGTGGTAGAGTGATGGAGTCAATCTGCCAAGCTTCACCATACTTGTACTTGGACCATCTGTCAGCATACCACAAGGGCTTAAGTCGTTTTGCCTGCTTAATAGCAGCACAAATGTCACAATCATGGATGACTTGTGTGATAGCATCCATGGAAATGTCTATGGATCTGTCACGAGCCCATTGGTATGTTGCATCTCTGCCTTGATGTCCTGACGAATCGTGAGCCCACCGAGCTAAGAATATTTCACCTCGGTGTTTCCAGTCGAGATCAAGATTAGAGTCCATGTCTACTTGAGAAACTCTTGCAGCTAGATGTGCCTGATGGTTGTGTTGCTGTTCCTCAGTAGCTTTGCTCTTAGGAATGTGAGCATCAATGTGTCTCACCTTCACTGGAATTCTCTCGATTTGATCAGAAATGTCCTGCCATAGTTCAGCTGCCCAAATGGGTTTTCCTTTCCTCTGCCAACCACTCTTCTTCCAGTTCTTTAGCCAACCCCATAGAGCATTGGCTACCATCCATGAGTCGGTGTAGAGATAAAGCTTTGGCCATCTCTCACGTTCAGCTACGTCGAGAGCTAGCTGGACAGCTTTTACCTCTGCGAACTGACTGGATTCTCCTTCTCCATCCTTCGCCTCTGCAACTCAGCGTGTTGGACTCCACACTGCAGACTTCCACCTTCGCTTGTTTCCAACAAGATGACAGGAATTGTCTGTGAACAAAGCATATTTCTTTTCATCATCAGAAAGGTCATTGTAAGGAGGAACCTTCTCAGCATGAGTTACTTTCTCCTCTGGAGGTTTAGCACTGTTGGTACCTTCAGGCCAACTTGAGATCACCTCCAGGTCTTTCAAGATTTCCCATTCGAGCTCTCTGTGTTATCAGAGCCATCCACTTAGACCATGTTGAGTCTGTGGCATGGTGTGGTGTGGAACCTTTGCCTTTGAACATCCAATTCAAAACTGGTAATCTGGGAGCTAAGAGAAGTTGTGATTCAGTTCCAATTACTTCAGAAAATGCTTTTACTCCTTCATAGGCAGCTAGAATCTCTTTTTCTGTTGGAGTATAATTAACCTCTGAACCTCTGTAACCTCGACTCCAGAAACCAAGAGGTTGTCCACGTGTCTCACCTGGAGCTTTTTGCCACAAACACCAGGTTGGACCATTGCCACTTGCAGACATGTACAAAATGTTCTTAATGTCTGGACCATCTCGGACAGGTCTCAGACCCATTGCTCGAACTACCTCTTTCTTTATCTGGTCAAAGGCTGCTTATTGCTCAGGTCCCCAGTGGAAACTGTTTCTCTTTTGAGTCCCATCATACAGAGGTTTCACAATCTGACTGTGTCCAGGAATGTGCAGTCTCCAAAATCCCACTATGCCCAAGAAATTTAGAGTTTCTTGCTTCTTCATGGGATTCACCATGGTAGAGACTATTTACCACATCCACTGGAATGTGTCGGTGTCTGTGCTGCCACCGCACTCCCAGAAACTGGATCTCTGTGGTAGGTCATTTCACCTTGTCTCACTTAATGGCAAAACCTACGTTCAGAAGAATGTCAATGACTTTGTCACCTTTCTCAAAGACTTGTTCAGCAGTTTTACCCCAGACAATTAAATCATTGATGAACTGGATGTGTTCTGGAGCACCTTAAATAGAGTGACCAGGAAATGGTTTGGGCTTGCTCCCATTTTTTTGCTCTCGCTGTCATTTCCTGCTCTCATTTTGGCTCATCTTGGACTTGCTCTGCATTTGTGGTGAAATTTGAGAAACCAGCACTTGGACCTGGCTTCTCCCCAGAGCTGCCTGCCCAACATCCTGCTCTCTACCTGCTGCTTTAGTGACCCTGCCTGCTGTGAAACTGCAGCTTTCCGTGAACTGTTCAGACACTGCTGCTGCATGAGTTACCCCTCGTGGCATCCATGTCTGTGGACACTTTAATTTTGGTGTGTCCCTTTTCCTTTGGACTTGTGCTACGTTATCCACTAATCGGATTACAAAACCTTCAGTTCTGCCACAGAATAAGGACCTAGGAACCATTACCAAATTCCTGCTCCATCCTCATGACTACAACTGGTATTCTCATGCTTTCCCTAGAGTACTGGCTTGCCTCTGATTTTGTTAGTTGGGTGAAATTATTTTGTGGCTTAGCCTTTTCCATTTTCTGAATTCTCTGAATTGTTCTAAAGTTGCCCATACGCATCCTGGTTGAATTCACAATCTAATAGAACCTATAAATAATCTAATAAGTTTTGTACATAATTTTGGGGTGGGAACTTTGGGAAAAATAAAAATAACTATATTTTTATAATTTATATTTTATTAATTTAATCACAATCAAAACAGTTTCTCCAGGGTAGATTTAGTTTGGATGTTAGGAAAAGCTTCACGGTAAGAGTGATTAAGCATCTGAACAGTCTGTTAAAAGAGGTGTTGGAATGGTATGTGGTTTACTAGTGCACTTGGCTGTGGAGTTGTTCATGAGAATTGAGAAAAACATAGTAGGCTCGATCCAGCTCATCCCACCACTGTGAGCAAACTGATAGACAAGTCTGAGAGAAGATGACCATGGCCATAGGGGGGGCCAAAAATGGCCCTGATCTGCGGAGCCAGTGGCTATTTATTGAGGATTTCATACATGATACAATTCACTTTCCCACAGCCGGCCATGCTTAAGCCCACTGTTTTATCTTATTTTAGCAGGTGTCTTTTCCCTTGGTTGTATTTCCCATCCACTTCAAAGATACAGTAATTCATTAGCTTTACTCCTATCCTTTCTCACACAACTCAAGGTACAGCAAAATTTCTCAGCACTTATCAACCTCTGGGGCTCCTATATAGATGTGAAAGCTAACTAAACATCCCGTTAGCTACTCCCTTGGATTCCCACACTTCATAGTATTAGGTCATGATGATCTTAGAGGGCTTTTGCAAGCCTTGTGGTTTATAATTCCATACAGTTTAAGTGCAATTATTTATTCTGTCTCAGAAGCCTCAGTTGCTTCATTACACTAATTTTCTGATAGTTTTAGTTACCAGTTGCTCTTCTGATAACCAGGAACTACTAGGATGACCATATTTTGTTTCTTAGACGACAAGATAAAAAATGTATTTTCGTAGCATCATAGTAGTATCATAGTATCAGTCAGGGTTGGAATGGACCACAAGGATCATCTAGTTCCAACCTCCCTGCCATGGGCAGGGACACCCCACACTAGATCAGGTTGGCCAGAGTCTCATCCAGCCTGGTCTTAAACACCCCCAGGGACGGGACCTCAACCACCTCCCTGGACAACCCATTCCAGGGCTTCACCACTCTCATGGGGAAGAACTTCCTCCTCACGCCCAGCCTGAATCTCCCCACCTCCAGCTTCATTCCATTCCCCCTAGTCCTATCACTACCTGAGATCCTGAGAAGTCCCTCCCCAGCCTTCCTGTAGGCCTCCTTCAGACACTGGAAGGCCACAATTAGGTCACCTCAGAGCCTTCTCTTCTGCAGACTGAACAGCCCCAACTCCTTCAGTCTGTCCTTACAGGAGAGGTGCTCCAGCCCTCTGATCATCCTCGTGCCCCTTCTCTGGACACCTTCCAGCACCTCCACATCCCTCCTGTAATAGGGGCTCCAGAACTGGACATAATAATCCAGGTGGGGTCTCACCAGGGCTGAGTAGAGGGGGAGGATCACCTCCCTCGACCTGCTAGCCACACTTCTCCTGATGCAGCCCAGGATCCGATTGGCTTTGCGGGCTGCAAGTGCACATTGAGAGCTCATGTTGAGCTTCTTGTCCACCAGCACCCCCAAGTCTCTCTCCTCAGGGCTACTTTCCAGCCAGTCACTGCCCAGCCTGGATTTGTGCCTGGCATTGCCTCGACCCAGATGCAGGACCCTGCACTTGCTCTTATTGAACTTCATGAGGTTGGCTTGTGCCCACCTCTCCAGCCTGTCAAGGTCCCTCTGGATGGCCTCCCTTCCCTCCAGCGTGTCTGCTGCACCACACAGCTTGGTGTCATCAGCAAACTTGCTGAGGGTGCACTCAATGCCACTGTCCATGGCACCCACAAAGATGTTGAAGAAGACTGGTCCCAGAACTGATCCCTGAGGGAGGCCACTTGTCACTGGCCTCCAGTGGGTCATGGACCCATTGACAGCCACTCTTTGGGTGCGGCCATCAAGCCAGTTCCTTATCCATCTAGTGGTCCACCCATTAAACCCATGTGTCACCAGTTTGGAGACCAGGATGTGGTGCGGGACAGTGTCGAAGGCTTTACTCAGGTCCAAGTAAACTACATCAGTTCCTCACCCCTCATCAATTAATTTTGTCACCTGCTCATAGAAGGCAGCCAGGTTGGTCAGGTAGGATTTGCCCTTGGCAAAGCCATGCTGACTGTTCCCAATCACCTCTTCACTATTCTTCTGAGTGAGTAGTGACTCCAGGAGGATCTGCTCCATGATCTTTCCAGGCACAGAGGTGAGACTGACTGGTCTGTAGTTCTCTGGTTCCTCCTTCTTACCCTTTTTGAAGATGGGGGCAATGTTTCCCCTTTTCCAGTCTGTGGGGACTTGCCCAGATTGCCATGACTTTTGAAATATAATAGAGAGGGGTTTAGCAACCTCATCTGCCAGTTCTCTCAGTACTCGTGGGTGTATCCCGTCGGGTCCCATGGACTTGTTGGATGAAGTAAAGACAGTTTAACAGAACACCAAATAGAGAGAAGAAAATTATAGTAGCAATAAGACTATTATTATACATAGGCATAAACATATACATTTTTATACATGAAATAAGTAGTATACAACACAGCTGCTTACCACCCAGAAGCTTCCACCTTCCAATCTGACTTCTGGCTGAATTGTGTGTGCCTTGCCTAGCCAGCTCCACCCTTACACACTGAGCATGATTTGGCTATGGTTTAGCTATTCTGTCTGCAGTTTCTCGCAGATTCTTCTGAAAACTAACCCTGTGTTTTTACTGAAAAATTCACAAAGTTTTATTCATACACTGCTAATTTTCCCTATTAAATTAATATTTGATTGTTTAGTGTCATATATGAATTACTGATGTTGTGTTGCTCTGATTTTATCTCTTTGATATTCATGCTCATTTTATGTGAATGTCTGATTCAAAGTAATTCTTTCTTAATTCATGTCATAAGCATGAAATTGATATCTTTCAGATGCCTTAAAGATAAATCCTACTATAAACTAACAGTTAAGTATATAATAGGATGTTTTAAATGTGTCATATATTCCTTTGCATTGCACACTGATCAAATTATTTGTATAGAATATACTGTGTTGGGTTTGTGATTCATTCCCTGAAAACATAATGAGAGTAAAAGGACAAAATTCACAGAAAAGAATATAAAGATAGGAGTTTTCATTCTTGATAAATCTTTGTATAAAAATCCTGAAAATTTGCTTTTATAATGCTCATGTACAGCTATTTTCAATTCAGATGAAGTGCTTATTTGAGATCATGTTATAAAAAAATCTTTTTTTACAAAAACAAACAAATAAACAACTAACAGCAATTTTAGATTCAAGCTGATATTTAGCTGTCTGTTTGCCTCAATTAAGTATTTAAATGTAATTTAAGCACAGCATGAAATACTTACTATGTACTTTGTCTCTGCAAAATAGTATCAGTGTTAACAGTCCCCTGCAGAATTACGATCTTTGAGTGTCTCAATTGCCTTGACAGTCTTATTTTATGATTATAAGTAAGCATATTTTGTTGGAATCCAACAGGGAAAGTTTTAGCAAATGCTTGCTACTCAAAACTCTAAAATGGTTAAGTATACTACATTTGATAACTGAAATATGTTTTAAATGAGTCAAATAGTGAATACTACATTAGTGATGCTGCTGTTGTGCAGTACTTGCTTGCCCACTGTGGCACATACTGGTGATTAATAGTCATTTCTCCATAACCAAATTCACCTGTAGTATACTGCAATATCCTTAAAAATAATATATTTGCAGTAAATATGCCTTATTTCTTCATACACTTTTTAGTTTTATGCTCATAGCCATGTAACTAGAGGAGAATTATAACTGTAATTACATATAAGATTGTTGAGATAGAGGTTGTTTTTTTCATTATATGCCTGATGGTCCATCAGCTCACAACTGTCAAGGTCTGTGAGTATTCTCCTTTACTGTCATCTAGAGTGGCTGTCATATTTTGAACTTGCTGAACTGTCCCCCTCCAAACAGTGTGCTTTTCAGTGCCTCTGGAAAGAATTTCTGGGGAAAAAAATCCTATCATGTGTCTTTGGTACACAGGTCTCCCAAGCCCAGAATGATCCATTCTAGCTGACCAAATATCACTGGTCATGTAGTGCTTTTTCTCTCCAGTTCTAATCTTAGCAGGAAGCTGGGAGGGTTCATCAATGTTGCTGTTCCTACAGAACTTAATGCTGCAGGGCCGCCTACAGAAGTTGCATATGTATACAGCTGACCTTGAGGCTTTTTGCTATTTTATGCTCTGTGAAAAGAATAAGAGAGTCAAGGCTAATAACATCTGCTCAGATTCCAGAAACATAGCACAAGACTTGACATTCAGAAGAATGTCAATGATTTTGTCACCTTTCTCAAAGACTTCCTCAGCAGTTTTACCCCAGACGATGATATCATCGATGAACTGGATGTGTTCTGGAGCACGGCCTTTCTCCAGAGCATCGTGGATCACTGCATGACAGATACTTGTGCTGTGGATCCAGCCCATTGGCAATCTGTTGAAAGTATACTGGATTCCTCTCCAGGTGAAAGCAAACTGAGGCCTGCATTCCTCTGCTATGGCAATACAGAAAAATGCATTAGCAATGTCTATGGTAGCATACCATTTGGCCTCTTTGGATTCCAGCTCATACTGTAGCTCCATCATGTCTGGTACTGCTGCACTCATAGGTGGTGTCACTTCATTTAGGGCTCGGTAGTCGACTGTCAGACGCCAGTCTCCATTCTGCTTTCGCACAGGCCACACTGGACTGTTGAAAGGTGAATGAGTTTTGCTGATGACTTGCTGACTCTTCAACTGACAAATCACATTCTGAATGGGCAACAAAGAGTCACGGTTGGTTCTGTATTGTCTGTGATGCACAGTCTGAGAAGCAACCGGCAATTTAATGTCCTGTATCTTATGTTGTCCCACAACTGCAGATTCATCAGAAAGTTCAGGTCTAGCAGATAGCTTCAATTTTTGTCCATCAATTTCTATTGAAGCTACTCCAAAAGCCCATTTGTAACCTCTAGGGTCTTTGAAACGCCCTTCTCTCAGAAAATCAATTCCCAAAATACAAGGTGCGTCAGGTCCGGTCACAACTGTATGCTTCCTCCATTGTTTACCAGTTAAACTTATATTAACCTCTACCTTACTTAACTCTTGAGATCCACCAGTGACTCCCAGAATAGTTATAGACTCTGATCCCTGATAATTTGATGGTATTATGGTGCACTGAGCTCCTGTGTCAACCAAGGCCCTGTACTTCTGAAATTGTGAAGTGCCAGGCCACTGGATGTACACATCCCAATAGATTCTATTATCTCTGTTATCCCTCTCCTCCCCCTGGCGGGAGGCAGGGCGCCCCTAGTTGTGGGGAACATGCGCACATGTGCATTGCACATAGTTTGCAGGGTTATAACTTTGCATGTTATAACTGGAGCCACTGTTAGAGCCATAAGAGTCGTTCTGGGGAACTGTGGAAGTAACATCTACCCTTCTGGTATTGCTACTTCAGGTTCTGCCACTTTGCAATTCTCTCAGTCTCCTGAAATGATTAGAAGTTGGTTGGCCATCCCAGCGGTTCATGTTCTCACCAAACTGATCACGCAGAGTTATCCAAATAGTTCTACGTGATTCCCTTGGTGGTCTGTTTTGGAATGACCTGTTTTGGAATGACCTCCTTGGAGGATGTGTATTCCTCACAGATGAAACTTGTATCCACCTGGAGGAAGAATTGAAATTATCCCTTTGTGCCAATTGGGATATGGAATTTCTAAATTCATCTTTTAACTCTCTTATGCAATTCTGTATATCACCAGACATCGTTTTAATGGCCGAAACCAAAGAACCACGTGTCATGCTATCCTCCAATTGTCTCATTTGATCACTGAATTGGCCAACCGTAGGAGAAGCTCCACCATAACTTCTTGACACAATTCTGCTTGCCAGAATGTTTGCATAATTGGAAGAAGCAAGTTTGATAATCTTTTTAGCAAGACCAATACCCACAGGAATGTCATCAGGATTCAGAGTTTCATGTTCACCATAGAGTAGCTCTCTAACAGCAAATTCTCTCAAGCGCTTAATTCCCTCATCTATGGTAGTCCAGGGTTTAGGATTCCATGGAAGATCATCTCGGGAAGGGTATCTCAGGGCAACCACCATTAAAAGGCATATCCACAAATTAACCTTACCGAGAGCTCTGCCTAGATGTCTATCTATTCCATTGTCCCTTGAGAGAATTCCTAACTGAGCTGCTGACTTGTCTCCAACTGTCAGAGCCAGAGCACCTGTATCATAACATCTACTAAGCCAAGCTAGAACTGGCTCCTTATCTGCCCTGGTGAAATCTTTACGGACATTTGCAATTCCTCGCGGGGCGAAGAACACTCTGAAATATCATCTTCGTCTTCGTCTCCCTGAATTCTTTGTCCATATAATCCTGCTGTCATTCTCCTAAGGATCTCTTTAAGCTGAGAACCACCTCTGCCAACTGTTTTCCTAACTTCATCTGTATCCTGCTTTGATCTCACTAGGTTAGCTAGATCTTTAAAACAAACCACCTCTTCCTCCTGAGCAGGATCTTTTAGAGTAGAGGGTCCCTCACCAGGATCAGTCTCCAACTCCTCTTCTTCTCCATCTTTGGCCTTTGCACTTCTAGTCTTTAAAGTAGCCACCTTAACTGGAGCTGTGTTTGAATTTACAGCCACCTTAATGGAAGCTGACAGGTCCTGAGATAAATCAGCTGCTGGGGCAGTGACTTCTGGTCCCACCGAGGGATTGGGCGGAAGTGACGTTGCTCCATTAATGGCCGATGGAGAAGAAGAAGGAGGAGAAGGAGTAGGAGAAGGAGTAGGCGCCATGTTGATACCAGCTGCCACCTTTGGCAGCTTGCTGGAATCAGCAAAGTCATTTAGAGCTGCTTTACCAATTGACTTTTTAGCCTTCTTTTTAACTGACACGGGTTCTCCACAGTCCTCATCACTAGATGACTCTGGGACTGATCTCGAGCCACGGCGTTTTCTTTTTGATCTAGTTTTAATAACAAAACAAGCTCTGGACACCTTTCTCTCTCGCCGTAAAGAAATCAGGAGATACATGATAATTATCACCAGTAGTAGAATTATACACATTAAATAAATCACCTTTGGATCCCAGCCATCACCTAAAGTTACTCGCTCCTCAGGCGGAATCTTAAAACCCTTTATCTCAATTGGGAGAGTGGTGGAGGTAACATTCCTGTATCTCACTGGCCATAAGAAATTAATACATTTTCCATACCATAGTCTAACTCTATACATAACCCACAAATAAATTGTCTGCACCAAATATTTACCCAGGTAATCCAAAATCAAACCCAAACAATATCTGTAAACCAGAGCCCCAAAAATTGAAAAGAATAATCGCTCCACAAACCACAACACCTTCATGTTTGCTAATTCAGCTGGAAAACACTAAATCAATCAGGTAATAAATTAAACTAATTATCTGCCCCACGTTGGGTACGCCAATAAAAAAGATGTGGTGGGGTGGAAGGGTAAGGCCAAGAAACCTCTTCCCTCCCCCCCTTGCAAAGTAAAGGGAAAGAAAAATTGAAGGGAAAGAAAAAAAACCTCACAAGCTGAATTAGCAAAGCAGTGGAGCTATATTTACAAAGCAATGTAGGATTTGCAGGGGAATATTTACGAATTTACAATATCTACAATATATACAAAGATATACAATAAAGTAACACAGAAATGAGGGTTTCCCCCTCTGCTGAGGGGGGTTTCCCACCTACGCTCTCCCCTCTCTCCCCCTTTCCCCAGAGTGGGATAGAAAGAGGAAGAAAAGAGAGAAAAAAAAAATTTAGAAGCAGTTTGTGTTAATTGGAAGGGAGTTAATACCGGCCTTTATCAAGTCTTCAAGGCCGAAGCCTTGGCAGAAAACCCAGCATAGAGAGAGCTGCTGCACGAAGAAGAGACCGAAGCAAGACTGAAGATAAAGTTCCCGGAGTGCCCAGTTCACTCCCAGTTCACTCCCAGTTCACTCCCAGTTCAGAAGGTGCTTCCTCTCACTTCACCAATTAAATTAGTTTAGATTATTCTTTCCGTTTACTAACTTCCATCCACCATATTCCCTTTCTTAAGGGGGAACGTCAACCGTTCACAAACAAAAACCAAAATTAGGAACTAAATACCTCAGTTGGGCACAGTTCTGTCATTGTAATTGATTACCGGTAGAGACAGGACAATGATACAACTTGTGTGACACAGTAAGTACAGTACAATTAGTGGATAATTATAGTTGCCTTGTCATCTTTAAATTTCAAAGCTAGGGTAGTGTGGTGGTTTGAGTTTTAACTGGGTCTTAAAAGTTCAGATGGCAGCAAGGCTGAGAATCCCTCCCCTGTTTCCCCCCGCCACCTCTTCCCCAATAGAGAGAGGAAAAAAAAACCAAAAACAAAAACAAGGAGGAGAGCAAATCCACCAAGAAACAATTTGGGTTTGGCTTGGAAGTAGAGAGGCAAAGAATTTTTCTTAAAACGGTGTATATATATATACACTGTTTATATATACACTGTATGTGTATATATATATACACACACTGTTCATATATACACTGTATATATATATACCCACATATATATATATATATATATATGTAACAATGACAGGAAGGGTTCACAAGGAACAAGGACGGATGGGAAATAGAAAAGAAAACTGTGAGATACAGAACCAGTCCTTTGCAAAATGTGGAAGCAGCAGGGAGGACCACATGGCAGGGGAGCAGCAATCCAGCAGCAATCCAGCAGCAATTCTCTTTTGTCCTCATGAAGCAGAAGGAAGAGAGAGAGCAATGGCTGCAATGTCCTCCCTTTTATACTCCTGCTGGACAAGGTGGGGGGGAGTGGAACAGACCAAGTCAGTTTCCCATGGGGAAAACACTCTCCAGGGAGGGCAAAAACTCTCACAAGACCTTCTCCCCTGTTTTCAGGATGGGCATAACCCACCACAGGTAGTGTTAAGAAATTGGGTTAGGCCAACAGCCTTACAGTATGGTGGATACTTCTTGACAAAACTGAGACATTACCCTCAAAACTGTTTGCTCTTGCTCCAGGAGACAAATGTCAGAAAATACCTGACTCGACTCTGCTCTGTCTCTAGAGACAGCAATATGACACAAGAAAATAATACCTCATAATACTTTAAGAACATGCTCCTAGAGTCATTCTTTTTATACAGAACAAACAAGGCTTTCCTCACTTAGTCGATTCAGGAAGCAGATACCTGTTTGGCTTTCTGAAAAAAAATTGTAAATATTCAGTTCACAAAATCTTAGAATGGCTGAAATTGTAATAGACCTCTAGAGGTCATCTGGTCCAACATTCCTGTTCAAGCAGGACCCTCTAAAACTGGTTGCCTAGGACTGTGTCCAGATGGCTTTTGGATGTTTCCAAGGATGGAGAGTCCACAACCTCTCTGGTTAACCTGTCAGTGCTCAGGCATGCGCACAGTAAAAACATGTTTCCTGATGTTCAGGAAGAACATCTCATGTACCATTTTGTGCCCACTGTCTGTAACAGTCCCAGCTCTTTCAGTCTTTCCTCATGGGAAAAATATTCCATCCTATAATAATCTCTTTAGTCCTCTCATAGACACTCTCATGCTGAGGAGAGACTAAGCATCACCTCCCTCAACATACTGACATTGCTTTACTTAATGCAATCACAATACTGCTGACCTTTCCTGCAGCAATTGTAGGCTCATGTTCAACTTGTCTACCAAGACATCCAGGTAATTTTCTGCAAAACTGAATTCCAGATAAACAAACCTCCTTCCCATGAATGGAGTTTGAATCCATAAAATTATCATGTAAATTAATTAGATATTTTGAAAATCACACCATTAACATTATAAACATCATTAATCAGCAAAACATCTTCAGAATGCTCTCCTCAGGCTGAGAGAGTTGGGGTTCTTCAACCCAGGGAAGATTACAATCCTGTGAGATCTTATTGAATAATTTGTATTTGATGGAGGTCTACACAATAACTGGAGAGGGACATTTAACAAAGGCATATAGTGATAGGAGGAGGAGTAATGTCTTCAAACTGGAATCAGTTTTATTTAAATTAAGCATTAGGAGGTATTCTTTTCCTGTGAGGGTGGAGCGGCACTAGAACAAGTTACCCAGAGAAGCTGTGGAGGCTCCAGTCCTGGAGGGGTTCAAAGCCAGGTTGCATGGGGCCTTAAGCAACATATTTTAATAGGAGATGCCCCTGCCCATGGCAATGAGGTTGAAACTGGATAATCTTTAAGGTACTATTTCTATGCAAACCTGTCAATGATTCTGTGAAGGCTCAGTATGTACCTGCTGGTAGTTCTTAGTTGGATGAAAGCAATATGTAGTACTGATTTATCTATTACTACTCAAAAAATGAAAAATATTTATTTATTACAGAGTAATTAGGGTCTGCATTAATATATAACTAGGCTACTTAGGTAATATTTCATCAAAAGTAATCAAAAGAATGTCAACAACAATCAGCTTTCAGAGGTATTTTTGCCACCATTTTCTTACTAGTTTTAGCATATGTCTGTGCAAGACTGAAGAGTAGAGTGAAGAGTAATATTCCCTTTTTTATTTTGACTCTGATCAGATGTCTACCTTTTTGGTTCAATTAAATTGTGGACTATTATTAGAAATTATATACTTGTGAAATGTGTAAAGAACAATGTTGGTCAAATGGCTGCTACGTTTTTCTCTTTGCATAGTTTCTAGATGTCATGTTCTTCCTCACCAGTAGTTATTGAATAGTGTTGCTTTTTGCAGTAAAAATAGTCAACTTGCTGTAAATTCTTGATTGACTTTGTGAATGTATTGCATGTATCATATTTTATGATATTGTTTCAATATGTCATTGTTTCAGTTTGGATCTCATGAGAGCAGAGTAGGGGAAAGAGTCACCTCTTTTGTATTGTTGGTCACACTTCAAGTGATGCATGCTAGGATATGTTTGGCCCTCTGGGCTACTGTGGCAGTTTGGGCTGGGTGCCCCCTGCTGCAGCCACATAAAATACACCTCTGGTGTCCCAAGGGTCCAGTCCAGTGGATGGACGCAGGAAGATACATATTTAATTCCCCTAATGTCCTGCTCCCTATAAAAAACACCAGCAAGGTCTCACACTTCCTCTTTCTTCCCTCGCTGCCCTGTGGGGGATGCTCCCTATGTGGTAATGGAGGGGGAGTTATCTCATGGCCTCTTGGGCCTCGCCAGGCCTAATGCTGGGAGGAGAAGGGGGAAGAGCTAATCTCAGATCTGGCCATCTGAGATTAGTCTAAGAGTGGAGGGGGGGAAGAAAGATCCCTGGGGGTTTTGGGTGCACCCTCAGGTGGGGAGAGGGGAGTGCAGGGATGCTTCTGGGTATGCTTTGGGATCTTCTTTTGTCACTGCGCTTGTGGTTTTCTGTAAAGCATTCACTGCTTTTCCATTTAAAGTTTCCATAACTTCTGCAATCCATTTGTATGAGTCTCATTTTCTTGCCCTGGTGGGAGGCAAGGGAGGATCTGCCTTCCAACCCACCACAGCTACAAGTGCACATTGACTCATGTTATGTTTTTCGTAAACTACCACCCCCAAGTCCTTCTCCTTGAGACTGCTCTTGATCCAGTCCTTACCCAGCCTATATTTGTGCTTGGGATTGCCCCAAGACAGGCAAAGGACTTTGTATTTAGCCTTGTTGAACTCATGAATTTGGATTGGGCCCACCTCTCAAACCTGTGCAAATCCTTCTGGATGGCATCCCTTACCTCCATTGTGTGAACCAGACCATACAGCTTGGTATCATCCACAGACTTCCTGAGGGTGCACTTAGTTTCACTGTCCATATCACTTGCAGAGATGTTAAGCAGCACTGGTCCCAGTACTGAACCTTTGTCACTGGTCTCCATTTGGACACTGAGCCACTGAACACAACACTCCAGGTGATCAAGCAGCCAATTCCTTACCCATAAGGTGGCCCACCGCTCAAATACAGATTCTTCCACTTTGGTGACCAGGATGTCACATGGAACAGTGTCAAGTGCTTTATACAAGACCAGGTAGATGACATGAGTTGTTTTCCCCTTGTCCACTGATGCTGTATCCCCATCATAGAAAGCCACCAAGTTCATAAGTCAAGATTTGTCCTTGGTGAATCCATTTTGGTTACCACCAGTTACGTCTTCTTCATTAAACTAGTAAATCCCTGCAGTGGGTTGAAATTCTGCTCCCCCTGCCCCCCATTAACTTTGCCAGACCAGCTCAGTTGGAAGCAAATGAAAGCTCTATTTACAGGCAAAAGTACAATCTACAATGGCATGCAATGAATATGTACAATATATACGGTATTTACAATATTTTACAGATATTTACAATTAACAAGCAACACAAGAACTCCCCAGTCTCTGCTCCCCTGCCCTGCTCTGTCCAAAAGGGAGAAAGGAGGAGAGAAAAGGTGCTGTTAGAATTAACCAAAACAATGCACACAAGGTCAAGCAGAGGCAGGTTAGTATTCTCTCCAGAGCAATGAAGAGAGAAGTTATGAGAAGCACCCCAATTGTTTTGGTACAACCAGTCTTATGGTAGATATCTCTCTAATGATATTGTTTAGAATTATCTCTATTTTCCTTCTCACACCCACTTTACTGCTCACACACTTTATTTCTCACACACTTTCCTGCTCAAAATCTGTGGCAAAATTTTAAAGGCATAGCCTAAACTACCACAAAGCCATAAAATAGACACTCATAGTTTTAAAAGTGGTGTTCTTTACTATATAAACCACTTAAGAAACTATGACACACAGAAACGGAAATGCATCAAAAGAATAAAATGCTTGTTATGGTCTGGCCAATTAGCAAGAAGATTCCTTCCTGCTTGTGTTAAGGTTAAGCATTTGTGAGAGACTAAATCTTGTCTCTTTTGATGTGACTCAACAAAGATAAAATCACCTTTGCTGCTTGCCCAGATGTTGTGGTTTGGGAGACCAATTCTCCCACCACAGGCAAAAATAATGGCTCAGACAAATGGATTGCAAAAAATGGTGGAAAGTTTAAATGGAAAAACAAAAAAAGCAACAATGAAAGTTTTACAGAGAACCACAAGCACCGTGACAAGAGAGAGACCCCAGAACATACCCAAGAACATCCTATCGCCACCTGGAGGCACACCCCAAACTCTCCCAGGGCTCTCTCCCCCCCACACAAACCCAGCCTTGGGCCTGGGCAGGCCCAAGGGAGGCAACTCACGCCATTTTACCTAGGCAGCAGTGGGGGGACAAAAGAGGAAGTAAAGACCCCACGTGGATGTTTTATAGAGCATCAGAGAATTATGGGTGATATACCTGGTTTGCTGTGACCACCCAGTGGGCTGGACCCTTTTGGGACTTCCGAGGTGTGATCCGTGCAGTGACATCCAGGTCAGCACCCAGCCTAAACCATGATACCAGACAATAGCTGATGGGTACTGGGCAGATGCCACTGGATAGCGACTCTCTGGAATGTGCTTAGATAAAGATTTCTCACCAGATTGCAGCTGCCCTGCAAATAATAAGCAGAGGCCACTGCTATCGATACTCTCTGGAATATGCATATTCACCACCTGGACTCATACATAAAAACTGTACAAAATATCTTAGCAACTACTGGCTTGGGCGAAGGAAAAGACCAGGACAATGCTGCTGGGAAGGAAAACATGAGAGAAGGAAAAGACTAGGACAATGCTGCTTTGAAGAAAAATGGAGAGAATAGGAGAGAAAAATGACAGAGACATCACTATGTAGCCTGGAAGAAGCAGACCAAGAGAAACCTTCTCTCTATGTCCTAAGTTCTGCCTGCTGCAACTCATGGAGCTGAAGAGGCTGCTCAGAGGACAGCACAGCCAACAACGATGGCATCTCCTCCACATCAAAGTTGCAGCAACCTTCCTCCAAAGACCCAAACTGTCTTGGGGGGTGAGGGGTGTGGTAATACAATTCCTTTCCTCTTCTGTCTCCCTGTTCTCTCTCTCTCTATTTTCTCTCTCTCTCCTTCTGATCCATCCACTTTATTCTGTTAATAAATAGCCTCTTTGATATTTTTGGCCTTGTTTGTGCCTCTAATTTCATGACACAGCAATATTCAAAAGAAATTAGTCTCTTTTCCTCTCTGGACTGAGACAGCATCTCCTTTCATTCAGTTTTGTACATGTGTGTATAAAAGGAGGTGAAACTGCAGTCATGAAGTAGTCTTCAGCACATGAGCACAAAAAAACTCTGTATTTTTATTTTACAGAAAAGTCACACTATTGGTTTGATTAAAAATTTGAGATGATCTATCAGCCTTGAAGAAGGGCATATAAAAAGGGTTTTACACAATGATTTTTGCAACATAAGAATTTTCTTAATCTATTAAAATAAAGTTGTCAAGAGTTATGTATACACCAACTGAAAGAATTAATGGAATAAAATTACTTAATCAGTTTTTCTGACACCACAACTATAGCAGTGAATAGGAGCTTGAGGTCTGGAAGAACCTCTTTTCCAGGATCAGAGGCCTTACTCACTGCCTATACTCTACTGAAGAAAATGGAGTCTTGTTGTGATAGGTAGGAAAGAGAAAGACATGATCAGGTGACTGCTGCCATTCTTCACCAAGCCCAGAAGCATTATCAGAGACAGTGGAAAAAAAATTAACAGCCTAAACAGGTCTAAAGAAGGCTACAAGTTTATAATTTTAAGAAGTACTTGCAAATGACATAAAACACAAGACTGTCTTTAGGATTTGGTTCTCAAAGTTTATTCAAGATCTCAGTAATATGCTGTCACATAAATTTTGCATGTAGTATAAATATATATTATGCAAAACAGAGTCCTGTTGTGTCTTAATTTTTTTTGCTCCTGCTGTGCCTTTCTTTTGTGTCTTATTGTTTACATCAAAGGCAAAGTATTTTGGTTTCCCCACTAAAAATATTTAGTAGATAGAGCAGTAATTATGATTTTGTAACTTTTGTTTTATCACTAAATAAACTAATAAATCCATCCATCCATCTTTGCCTCACTCCCACCTCCCCCTCCAAAAAAAATACATTATATTCCTGCAGTGCTTAGTGTGTGGAATTTTAAATGACGTTTTAAATTTCTTAATACTATTAGGACTAATTATTTTTTAAGCAGAATGAAAATCTGAAAAACATCTTGTGAGGTTAGGTTAGAAAAAGCCCATATGTAAAGCACAATGTGGTTGTTTCATTAAGTAGTATCAACAAGTGTATTGCAGAGCATAAACGTAGAATCATATCAACAGAAACATTCTTGTGACATGATTACAATATTAATTTTTTTCATTCAATGTTGTCATATTGTAGTCTGAGCTATAAAACACAGATGGTAAAAACTATGGCAGCATAGCTCATAGAAATTATGTTGTTAGCAAAAGCAGTGTGTGCTGCTAGTATTCTCAAGCCAAAACTGTGTTTTCCTTAGTTCCATTTCCCAATTTTCAAACCTAGAAGAGCAAAAGCCAAAGTAGCATGTCATGGTACAAGGCAAGAGGGAGATGCTCAAGGTAGTAGTTCAGCTGCTTGCTTCACTTGCCAGCAGTCAGGATCTTTTTGCTGTTATCAGAATTGTTGTTCACTACCCCAGAGAAGACCTTGGAAGTAAGAACAGAGGTCACAGGGCTGCCTGCAGGGAGGTAAAAATAATCTGAAAATAAAACTAACCCTTGGAATACAGCTGCTTCCTGCCAGGGGTTTGTCCTTTAATGTTACACAAGTGTAGTGGGTTGAGAGAAAAGGCCTAGCTTTCCCTCCCCCACAAAGAGGAAAAAAGAAACCACATCTAACTCAGTGAGAGAAGTGAAAGGGATGCTATATTTACAAACAATGTGAAAATGCAGGTTGTATATATACACAATATACACATTATTTACAATATATATACAGAATTATACAGCAAGGAAAATAAAGAGAATACAGGAATGAAGTTCCCTCCTCTGGACAGAGGAGGGTTCCCCCTGCTGTACCCCACTCTCTCTCCCTATCTCCCTTTTTTCCCAAAAAGGGTTAGAAAGAGAAAAGACAGTTATTAAGAAAGAATGATTTTAGTAGGCCTCATGCAAATTAATTGCAGGATTAGTGCTTATATTATCCAAGGTCGCTCTGGCTAGGTGCCCAGAAGCAGGCAAGCTGGAAAAAGGGAGAAGGAAAGAAACAAACTAACTGAGAAAAATTCGAGCTGCACTGAAACTTAAAACTGTGTTCTACCAATCTACCAATTAAATTCATTTAGACCTATCTTTGTTTACAAAATATTCAGCCAGAGTGTCCCAGCACTGTCCCTTTCTTAAAGGCACAGCCTCAAACAAACCTAACAAACTGTATGAAAGATCTGAGCAACTACTGGCTCAAGAGGAAAAACACAAGAGAAGGAAAAGACTGGAGCAATGCTGCTCAGAAGAAAAACGGAGAGAATACCGGGAGAGAAAAATGACACAGACATCACCATGTAGCCTGGAAGAAACAGACGAGGAGGAACCTTTTCTCTGTGTCCTAAGTTCTGCCTGCTGCAACTCGTGGAGCTGAAGAGGCTGCTCAGAGAAGGGCTTGGACTTGGACTTTGACTTTGGGATCTATTCCTTCCCTCCTCTGCTGGAGGACAGCTCAACTGACAAGGATGACCTCTCCTCCACACCAAAGCTGCAGCAGCTTTCCTCCACAGACCCAAACTGTCTTGGGGGGTGAGGGGTGTGGTAATATAATTCCTTTCCTCTTCTCTCTCCCTGTTCTTTCTCTATTTTTTCTCTCTCTCCTTCTGATCCATCCACTTTATTCTGTTAATAAATAGCCTCACTGCTAATATTTTGGCCTCGTTTGTGCCTCTAATTCCATAACACAGAAATATTCAAAAGAACTAAGTCTCTTTCCCTCTCTGGACCAAAACAAATCCCTGTAATACCCTACAGTTAGCACTTTCATTTTTGAAGTTGTCATAGTATAAATAACAGCATGCTATGAATAACAGCAGCAGGTTCAATTCAATCCATGACAGCCTTAAAAAAAATAAAAATATCCTGTGATTTACTTGTGTGGTGGTTTTAGGCTATGCCTTTAACATTTGGTACAGATTTTGAGCAGAAAAGTAAAAGAATATAAATAAATAACTATTGGGCATAAAAAGGAAAACTAAAGCTAATTCTAAACAATGTCATTGGAGAAAATGTCTAACATTAGACTTGCTGTACCAAAACAATTCTTTCTCTTTTCCAATCTCTTCTCTGCTTGCTTCACTTGGGAGTGGGGTACCTGCTTCTGGCTAACCTTGGTGGCATTATTTTGGTTTAGTCTAGCCACTGCTTTTACTCTGCTCCTTTCTTCCTTTTGGACAGGGAGTGTGAGAGGAGGGGAGGACAGGGTAACAGCTTCCCTGGTCTTTTTGACCAGGGTGATTTTCGTGGTGTTTGCTGATTGCAAATATCTGTATAATATTGTAAATATTGTATATTTTGTACATATTCATTGCATTCCATTGTAGAGTGTGGTTTTGCTTGTAAATACAGATTCCACTTGCTTCCAACTGAGCTAGTCTGGCAAAGTTAATGTTGGGGGGGAAATTTTAACCCACCACAACTTGATAGTTATCTAATAATACAAATAAACATCTAACAAGTATTTATTACTTTGTTGCTCTTTACCACCCAGAAAATAAAGGAGATGCAAAGATTTTGGGCAGCTTGCTGTGATGCTATGTAGAAATTCACTGCTTGGCAGTTTTTTTCCAGAGCTATATTAATTCTAGGGATCTAAATTTGGTTCAAATCTAATTCAGTTCACATGAGGAGATGTCATCTAGTCACATCTGCTTTTGGATCTGAATTATATAGTGTGTCTTTAGAATCTCAAAAAACACAGAGAACAGGCATTTGTCTCCTTACTTATATCTCCTTTCAGTGACATTTCAGTCATTCATTTAATTGTTAATTTGATAAACTGTTTATAAGTAACAGTATAATCTGCAGAAGCTGGTCTAGCAGTGTTGACCATGGAGTAACTCTGACCATTAGCACCATCACTGGAGCCTGGACAGTTGCAACAGAGAAAACAGAAATGTGGTCATTGCTTCCCTGTCTGATGCACTATAGTACTAGTAATTCTTGAAATTTAGAGAAAAAGACATATTAGGCAGGAAATATTTATAGAATCACAGATTCAATAAAGTTGGAAAAGACCTCAGAGATCATCAATTCCAACCTTCTACCTAATACGTCACGACTTAACTAAAACGTGGCTTCAAGTGCCACGTCCAATCCTTTCTTTGAACACCTCCAGGGACAGCAACTTCACCACTTCCATGGGCAATAAATTCCAATGGCCAATTACTCTTTCTATGAAGAACTTTCTCCTCACCTCAAGCCTAAACTTCCCCTGGTGAAGTTTGGGACTATGTCCTCTTATTTTGTTGCTGGTTGGCTGGGAAAAGAGACCAACCCCCCACCTGGCTACAACCTCCCTTCAGGAAGCTGTAGAGAGCAATAAGGTTGCCCCTGAACTTCCTCTTCTCCAGTCGAAACAACCCCAGTTCCCTCAGCTTCACAGGGCTTGTGCTCGAGACTTCTTACCGCCCTTCTCTGGACATGTTCAAGTGTCTTAAATTGAGGAGCCCAGAACTGGACACAGGACTCGAGGTGCGGCCTAACCAGTGCTGAGTACAGGGGCACAATGACTTCCCTGCTCCTGCTGGCCACACTATTCTTGATGCAGGCCAGGATGCCATTGGCCTTCTTGGCCACATGGGTGCACTGCTGGCTCATGTTTAGCCAGCTGTAAACCACTACTCCCAGATCCCTTTCTGCCTGGCTGCTCTTCAGCCACTCTGACCCCAGCCTATACTGTTGCATGGGGTTATTATGGCCAAAGTGCAGCACCCGGCGCTTGGACTTGTTAAATGCCATCCTGGTGGACTCCACCCACCTGTTCAGCTTGTCAAGGTTCCTCTGCAGAGTTCTCCTGCCCTCTAACAGGTTGGACTTGATGATCTTTGAGGTCTCTTCCAACCTTGGCGATACTGTGATAACAGATCAACACCTGCTTGCAGCTTGGTGTCATATGCAAAACTACTAATGGTGGACTCAATCCTCTTGTCCAGATCATAAAGACATTGAATAGAATTGGGCACAACATTGATCCCAGAATTTTGCTTCTCTCATCAGCTGCAATGAAACGTAAATCACCCAGATCTTTATGACAGCTTTATTTTCAGTGTTATCAAAAGCAAAGGCTTGGAAGTTTTGAACTATTCATTTATTTATTTTTTCCCTTACACATTTCAATATATTCAACTGACACCATAGCAGTGGAGATCAAGTTTACTCTCTCTACCACTTACCCAGATTACCTGGGACTAATCAGATAGCGTACTTTGTAGTCATCTTTACAAGAATAGGAAATAAATAGGAAGTTAACACACATCATCAGATCTCTGAAATGACTGTAGTGTTCCTTAGCAGAAATGGCTGGCCTGGGAACACCTGCATCCCTTCTTGGCCATTTGAAAACTTATTCCACAGACTAATGTAATTCTATATTTTTTTTTTAGGTTCTAGAAAGCATCTGTACCAGAAGTTAACACTGTTGTGCAACTGACTAAAGTGTCCTCAAGAAAAATACTGGCATGTGTTTAATTCACAGTTCATAGAATTGTCAAAGAAAATTCTGATGTTTAAAGAGAAATTACAGTGCTTCAGGAGGTGATTTTCTGCATTCTAATAACTACAAAAACTTTCTTGTAGTTAAATATCCAATGTTAATGTGTTCCTTTGGCCTCTGTACAGTTAATTCTGTTAGCAAATTCCACATACTGTAGTTTCTTTTATTTTTATTACCTCCACAAATCTTCCCTGAATATATCTAAACAACAGATTCAGCATCTTTTGATTTAAAAGTATGATAGGTTTTTCTTTGAAATTCTCAAAGAAAAAAGAGGCCCAGTGGTAGAGCAGCTGAAGGGGCTTAATCCCTGAGATGTTAAAGAAGTTCATACCATGTCACATCACTTTGCATATGGAATCTCTGGCCATGATGTAAAATACAGAGAAGCTACATCATCCCTGTTCAGCTTGATTGCTCATAATGGTCATGATTTATTTGTATAACTGTGCACTCTTTCTATTTATTTACTAGTCACTGTTAAATGACATGGGAACTACAGAAATACTCAATAGTATTGAAATAGTAGTAAAAAAAAATACAAAGAAGTCCCATGTATTAAAATGGTTAATACCACACTATGATAGTTTAACCCACCCACATCCAAGAAAAGCTCAGCTGTACTCGGTCTTGGAAGCAAAATGGAAAGCTGTATTTTACAAGTAATAATGGAATGCAATGAATATGTACAAAAATGTCCAGTGTTTACAATATTGTGCAGGTGTTTACAAAGAGAAAACAGCACAGAAATCCTCCTTGGGCATGAGGACACTGTCCCACTGCTCCCCCCACCCTCTTCCACCCTTTTCCCTCTGGTTAATTAGAAGAAAAGAGAAAAGGAGAGATGTTAGGGAAAATTGAGTTAGTTCCAAAGCGTTGTTAGAAAGCAATAATTTTTATCTCAAGGTTGTTAGATGATAAGCAGTCTCTGTCCAGAAGCAGCATGCATGCCAGCAGAAAGAGACAGAGTGAGACAAGAATGTGCGATATTGCTAGAGTACATCTCACATATGACCAACTAAACTAATTTAGAACAATCTTTTGTTTTCCTTTTTACACCAACTGTGACTTCTAGCTTAAAGGCACAGCCTAAACTGTCACACACAACTATGTGTGGGTGGAATTCAGGTACCAGCCTAGCAAGGTCTGAGACATGTAAGGCTGTACAATAAAAGACAGTCTAAAAGAGACCCTCACCCTTCTGGAATATCATGTTGTGGCAGTGAGAAAAGCAATCCTCCACCACATAAAACACAGCTAACTTAGTCAGAGAAGCAAATGGAAAAGGCTGTATTTGACAAGCAGAATGAAATGCAATGAATAAATACAAAATATACAGTATTTACAGTACATTAAAAAAATATACAGGAAAGAACATACCACAGAAACTCCCTCCGGAGGAGGGTTCCCCCCAAAACCCCTTTTCCCCCTACCTTCCCTTTTCCCAAAAAGGATTAAAGAGAGAAAATGGATATTAAGGGAAAATTTGTTAGTCCAAAGCAATTGTTAAGGGAAAAAAAAAATTAATTTCTTATCTCAGAAGTCCAAGGTCAGCACCACCAAGAACCGAACAGAAAGAAGGCAGCTGCACAGACTGAACTTAGACTAAAATCCTTAAAGTTACATTCCTACTGATCTACCAATGAAATTAATTTAGAATTATCTTTGTTTTCATTTTTGCAACAAAACATTCAGCTAAAGAATTCAGTAGCTGTCCTTTCCTTAAAGGCACAGCCTAAAACTCTCACACAGGTAAAGAATGAGTTGATCGCATGAGCATCTCAATAACTTTAACACATTAGCTTTTAGGTAACTAAATGCCACCTCTATTTTGCATACTGACATGTCTGTCAGATATTAAAGACAACATCTTTCAATTCACATGAAAAAATTTTTTACTTTGTTAAGTACCTAAACACCATTGTTGTATGAAATGTTAATGTTGTTTACTAAGAATGAGTTTATTAAGTATTATATTTGGGACAAACACTTTATTATTTCCTCAGATAATTTCTACTGTTTAACACTGCTAAGGTTTGCTTTCATCCCTTTCTATTTAACACTATTATAAAATTAAGTTCATAATGCCATTTCACTCTTTGCTGATTAAGGTAAATAAAGCTTCTTTGTTAAGAGTTTCATTTGCAGTTTGCTAGTCTAAATGTCTAATATGAGAATGTCAGTGTCATCTCTTATAAGGATATTTGTAAATTAGTTATATTCTCTAGTTGATTGAAATAGCTGATTGAAAAAGCATGCTCTTCAGTTGCTCTTTTGGGGGTGTAAACATTTGAATATTTACCTATGTAGTCATAAAGCAGAGTATTTTTACCTTTACCTATTATTTAAAAAAAAAAAAAAAAGAAAAAAATAACTTTAAGTCTACTAACAGATACATAAAATAGAAATGAATACAGGAATAAATGAAATTTTTATGACAGTGTCCTGACAATGGCATTCTGCATAAAGCAGTGTTCAAAGTCTGTGTTTGCTTGCTAAATAGAAAATAGGTCTCTACAATAGACATCAAGGTGTAAATCTTGGAAATTACATAGTTGTGTATATCTAGTTGTTTAGATGTCCTTCATCAGAAATGACTGAAGGAATTTGTTTGTAAATTTAGCACGAAGAGTAATCAGTTTATCAGGTGTCTCTTTTGGTACCAATTTGGAAGTAAATTATTTGAGAATTTTTGCTGTAGTCATACTCACATATTTTGTGCATGCATGCATGTGTGTGTTCATGTGTGTGAATTTGTGCACAGTGTATAACAACTCTAATCTTTATAGACTTCAATGGCTAGATTGTAAGAACTGATTTTATTTCCAAGAACATGAAAAACAGTTCACTCTTTAAACTCAAAGAGGATAGAGAGAAGTGAAAGCCAACTCTGCTTTAAGATGTGTAGTTATTTGCAGCAGCTGAGAATTTGATTCTTTATAATTTCTGAAGTCTTATTACTTCTATAATAATCTGAAACTATACTTCCAGGTTTGCTAAATTTCGTGTTCTTCTTTGACATGTGACAAAATGAGTCTATGAGGTGCCTGTGGGACCATTGTGGAAGGCAGAGGGTCCCACTGCCAGAGATTCTGAAGCCAGTGGGGTCCTCTCTCTGAGCTAGAAGTACTGTAGTACTTTCCACATGTAAATGAAGGATTGAAAAACTAGAGTTCTTGGCTTCTCAGAATGCTAAAACACTGTTATGAAGAAAAAAGGGGACAAAGGTTGTGTCTCAACAGAACATATAATCAGCTGACCATCTCTAGGGGCCTAAACATATATTTGGGTACCAGGAGATTTAGGCAATGTTGGAGTGATACTGTAACACAGTTTAATGAACACTTACTTAAATTTAACAAGAGAGTGAATTTACCAAACAGGATCAGAGACTTCATCTTCGTCTAAGTAGAAGAAACATGAAAATGAAGAAATTGATCAGGTTAGTGCTACATCTGGTACAGTGACATGAGCTTAACAGTGACAGATCCTCCAGAGGAATGCAAAGCTGACCTGGCTATTGGCAGATTTTCTTGCATAGGCATTTTCCTCTGACAGAAGTGGTAGCGACTGGCTTATGCTCTGAGGTATGAAGATTTACATTTTTATAATATGTAGAGCATTTGTTTATTCTCTTGATTTACATGAATGCCAAATCCCTTTTTTAATGCCTTTAGTCACAATCCCTGTTAGCATTTATTACAGTAAGTCCCATGTGCTGGTGGTACATAACCCAGAAACTGTCCCTACTGCCCCCTGGGCTTCTCTGTTTTACATCAAACTTATTTTCAGTTTCACACAAGGCAAGCAAAGGTGAGTTTATTTACTACAACAAAAAAAACAAAGTCCAAGTTTATGAAGAAGTTAGGTTCAAAGTGATGTAAGTGCTTTGACAACCCTGTCACACAGCTGATGTGACTGGTGAACAGAAAGGGGATTGCTGGAGGGGTTGATGGAGCTGGGGAGGACTTTTACATGCCAGAAGGACCTCTTCTAGCTCACTGCACAATTTTTTGGGCTGGCCAAAAAAATAATGCTGAGTAAAAGTATGGAATTAAATATTTGTTTAACAGTCATGTCATAAACTTGATTTCATCTGGGACTACTGTTTCATTGGACATGGGAATAGGTAGGTTTCAAGGCCCATGTGAAGGCAGACAGGGAATTCCACTGGCATGTTCACATCAGGAAGGTACAGATGTTTGTGTTTTTAGTACAGGAGATCTACTTGTCATGCCTATATAGCATGATGGCACTCAAACACTTAGAGGATTTTATTACCTAAAATTTAGGATCACTAAGATCCTACAGGGTGTCTTGCTCCCTGTAAGAGACCAAGGGAAAGAGACTCAGTTCTTTTTGAATGTTCCTGTATTATGAAATTAGAGGCAAAAATGAGGCCAAAATATTAGCAATAAGGCTATTTATTAACAGAATAAAGTGGATGGAACAGAAAAAGAAACAGAGGGGGGAAAAAAGAGAGAGAGAGAGAGGGAAAGGAATTATATTACCACTCTCTCCCCCCAGTCCCAAAATTATCTGGGTCTGTGGAGGAAGGGTGCTGCTGCTTTTGCTTGGAGGAGGTGTCATCCTTGTTGACTTGTGCTGTCCACCCTGGAGGAGGAGAGGGTGAGATCCCAAAGTCCAAGTCCTTCTCTAAGCAGCTTCCAATGTCTGGTCTCTTCAGGAAAGATGTCTTTTCCCTTCTCCATGAGTTACAGAACTTAGGACACAGTTTTGCAGGTGGTGGTGAAGAGAGGGTGTCTGGGCTGCTTCCAGGCTGCACAGTATATTCTTCTCTGTTTTTCTTCTCCTGAGCAGGCATAGCTGTCGTAGTTTGGGCTGGGTGCCCTCTGCTACAGGGGTGTTTCCTGTGTCCAGAAGTCCAGCCTAGTGGGTGGACACAGGAAATTAGTTTATTTCCTACCATGATCCCTTGCACCACTATAAGTTTCACGGCAGGGTCTGGCACTTCCTCTTTCCTTCCTCTCCGCCACCTGGTAACTGAGGGAGAGATCTCCCGGCCATGGGCCTGGTTAGGCCCAAGGCCACGGGGGGATGGGCAGTCTCAGATCTGGCCAGCTGAGACTAGCCTAGCAGTGGGGGAAGGAGGAGCCCTGGGGGTTTTGGGTGCACCGTCAGGTGGGGATGGGATCTCTCTGGGTCTGTTTTGGGGTTTCTTTTGTCACTGTGTTTCTAATTCTCTGCACGCACTCACTG
This sequence comes from Melanerpes aurifrons, assembly GCA_011125475.1. Taxonomy (NCBI): domain Eukaryota; kingdom Metazoa; phylum Chordata; class Aves; order Piciformes; family Picidae; genus Melanerpes; species Melanerpes aurifrons. Next base: position 1,354,938 of record WWNC01000099.1, read on the forward strand.
CTCTCTATTTAAACTTTCCATCACTTTTCCAATCTGTTTGTCTGAGTCGTCATTTCTGCGCGTGGTGGGGAGGGGGTGGGGGGTCTTTTATGCAGTTTTTCAACACAGGTTTTTTTAGGTATGTGTCCAGATGGTGAACCCATTGTCCTTTTCACCATCCTTCAATTCTAGGGTAGCTGATGGGTAGCAATGATCTTGTCTATGCACATTCCAGGGAGGTGCTATCCAGTGGCATCTGCCCATCACACATTTCTGTTGCCAGAGGGTCTTTTCACCATCCCCTCCCTGGGCAGCTGCAAAGGAGATTTTATCTTTGTTGATTCACATCAAGAGACACAAGATTTAGTCTCTTTTAGAGGATTAAGCAAGTTTTGAGATTTAAGGTACTTGGCATGCTTTACACAACTGGCCCACAGATTTACTTGCCAAAAAAAAAGAAAAAAAAGTCCTCAGGACTGTAATTTACAATATTATACAGGTATTTCCAATCAGAAAACAACATGGAAAGCCCCCTGAGCCCCTTTCTGGGATCCCAAAAAGGAGCAGGGGAACTGCTCCGTTCTTCCCTAACCTCCTCCCCCCCACCCCACCACCTCTTTCTATGTTTAATTAGAAGGAAAAGAAAAAAGAAGTTAGGAGTACTTAGCTCAAAGTGTCCTTAGTCATTAGTGTTCTTATCTGAAAGTCAGTAGTGATAAAATTCTCTCAGCCGAGCTGAGCAGAAGCAGCAGCCAGAGAAAAAAGAAAGGAATGAAGTGGGATGTGTGATGCTAGTGGTACATCTCACACATCTGCCCAGTGAAATTAGTTTAGAATAATCTTTTGTTTTCCTTTTTGCACGCAACTGTGAATTGTTTACACTTCTCCACTTTCTCTGCCCAAAATATGCAGCTAACTTTTAAAAGCATAGCCTGAAACTGCAACAAGAGATCATAGAAAATTAGTCAGGATAACTGTGTTTTCCAATAGGATGTCTTTCTTATAGAGGATAAAGCTTTGGGTCAGGTATTGAACCTTTTAACTTTTAAATGGAATTTCTATCAAATGGGTGGGCATGATTGGAAGGGAATATGTCTGGAATTTCAATTTTGTCATAAAGTTTCATCAAGACAGCATTGAAGCAAAATTACTATAATACAGGAATCAAGATATTCTGTACCACTGAAGGAAAATGAATATAATGCAGAAATCAAGACCCTCAGTAGGTTTGAAAAAAGAAATTTTATTCTCTGAACAGATCATAATGAAATAACTTGGCAAGAAAATTAACATATCATTTTCTATTTCAGTCCTATGAAAGAAAGTTATCATAAAGTTTAACATGTGCTATTTCCTTACTGAATTATTTCAACATACCTACTTTCTATGATGGAATATATTTGCATCTAAAGTCACTGAGCTTCTTCAATCATAGAAGAAAAAATAATTCACCCACACTAAAAAAAAAAAGGAAAAAAAAAAGGAAAAAAAAGGAAAAAAGAGAACAAAAAACAATAAAGAAAATTCAGTTCCTAGTAAACATTTACTGTAAATATGTACCTATATATCTATGATGAAATAGAATAGAATAAACCAGGTAGGAAAAGACCTTCAAGATCATCGCATCCAACCTATCAACTAATCCAACCGACTTAATCAACTAAACCATGTCACCAAGCACCCTATCAAGTCTCCTCCTAAACACCTCCAATGACGTTGACTCCACCACCTGCCCAAGCAGAGCATTCCAACGGGCAATCATTCTCTCTGTGTAGAACTTCTTCCTAACATCCAGCCTAAACACCCCTGGAACAGCCAAAGAATGTGTCCTCTTGTTCTGATGCTGGTTGCCTAGGACAAGAGACCAACATCTGCCAGTCTATGATCTCCCTTCAGGTAGTTGTAGAGAACAATATGGTCACCCCTGAGTCTCCTCTTCTCCAGACTAAGCAACCCCAGCTCCTTTGATCTCTCCTCATAGGGCTTGTGCAGCAAACCCCTCACCAACTTCATTGCCCTTCTCTGGACACATTCCAGCAAGTCAACATCCTTCCTAAACTGAGGGGCCCACAACTGGACACAGTATTCAAGGTGTGGCCTAACCAGTGCAGTGGACAGGGGCACAATGACCTCCCTGCTCCTGTTGGCTGCACTGTTCCTGATGCAGGCCAGGATACCATTGACCCTCTTGGCCTCCTGGGCACACTGCAGGCTCATGTTCAGCCTACCATCGACCAGTACCCGCAAGTCCCTCTCTGCCTGGCCGCTCTCCAGCCACTCTGACCCTAGCCTGTAGCACTTCATGGGATTGCTGTGGCCAATGTGCAGAACCCGGCATTTGGATGTGTTAAATCTCATGCCGTTGGATTCTGCCCATCTGTGCAGTTTGTCGAGAACCTGCAAAGCCCTTCTACCCTCCAGCAGATCAACACCTGCCCCCAGCTTTGTTGTCTGCAAAATTACTGATGATCGACTTAATGCCCTCATCCAGACCTTCAATAAAGATGTTAAAGAGCGCAAGGCCCACCACTGATCCTTGGGGCATGCCACTAGTGACTAGCCAGCAGCTGGATGCTGCACCATTCACCACCACTCTCTGGGCTTGGCCCTCCAGCCACTTCCTAACCCAATGCAGTGTGCTCCCGTCCAAGCCACGGGCTGATAGCTTGGCCAGTAATTCGCCATGGGGGACGGTATCAAAGGCCTTGCTGAGGTCCAGGTAGACTGCAACCACAGGCCGCCCCACATCCACTAGGTGGGTCACCTGATCATAGTATCATAGTATCATAGTATCATAGTATCATTCAGGGTTGGAAGGGACCACAAGGATCATCTAGTTCCAACCCCCCTACCATGGGCAGGGACACTCCACACTAGATCAGGCTGGCCAGAGCCTCATCCAGCCTGGGCTTACACACCTCCAGGGACGGGGCCTCAACCACCTCCCTGGACAAACCATTCCAGGGTTTCACCACTCTCACAGTATCACACTATCACAGTATAACTTAGGTTGGAAAGGACCACAAGGATCATCGAGTCCAACCAATCAACACAGACCCCATGACTAGACCATGGCACCATGTGCCACGTCCAATCTCCCCTTGAACGCCTCCAGGGTCGATGACTCAACCACCTCCCTGGGCAACCCGTTCCAATGACGAATGACTCGCTCGGTGAAGAACTTCCTCCTCACCTCGAGTCTAAACCTCCCCTGGCGCAGCTGAAGAACCTCCTCCTCACATCTAGCCTGAGTCTCCCCACCTCCAGCTTCATTCCATTCCCCCTAGTCCTATCACTACCTGAGATCCTGAGAAGTCCTTCCCCAGCCTTCCTGTAGGCTCCCTTCAGACACTGGAAGGCCACAATTAGGTCACGTTGGAGCCTTCTCCTCTGCAGACTGAACAGCCCCAACTCCTTCAGTCTGTCCTCATAGGAGAGGTGCTCCAGCCCTCTGATCATCCTCGTGCCCCTTCTCTGGACACCTTCCAGCACCTCCACATCCCTCTTGTAATAGGGGCTCCAGAACTGGACATAATAATCCAGGTGGGGTCTCACCAGGGCTGAGTAGAGGGGGAGGATCACCTCCCTCGACCTGCTAGCCACACTTCTCCTGATGCAGCCCAGGATCCGATTGGCTTTGCGGGCTGCAAGTGCACATTGAGAGCTCATGTTGAGCTTCTTGTCCACCAGCACCCCCAAGTCTCTCTCCTCAGGGCTACTTTCCAGCCAGTCACTGCCCAGCCTGGATTTGTGCCTGGCATTGCCTCAACCCAGATGCAGGACCCTGCACTTGCTCTTATTGAACTTCATGAGATTGGCTTGTGCCCACCTCTCCAGCCTGTCAAGGTCCCTCTGGATGGCCTCCCTTCCCCCCAGTGTGTCTGCTGCACCACACAGCTTGGTGTCATCAGCAAACTTGCTGAGGGTGCACTCAATGCCACTGTCCATGGCACCCACAAAGATGTTGAATAAGACAGGTCCCAGGACTGATCCCTGAGGGACTCCGCCTGTCACTGGCCTCCACTGGGACATGGACCCATGGACAGCCACTCTTTGGGTGTGCCATCAAGCCAGTTCCTTATCCATCTAGTGGTCCACCCATCAAACCCATGTGTCTCTAGTTTGGAGACCAGGATGTGGTGCGGGACAGTGTCGAAGGCTTTGCTCAGGTCCAGGTAAATGACATCAGTTGCTCGCCCCTCATCGATTAATTTTGTCACCTGCTCATAGAAGGCCACCAGGTTGGTCAGGCAGGATTTGCCCTTGGCAAAGCCATGCTGACTGTTCCAAATCACCTCTTCACTATTCTTCTGAGCGAGTAGTGACTCCAGGAGGATCTGCTCCATGATCTTTCCAGGCACAGAGGTGAGACTGACTGGCCTGTAGTTCCCTGGTTCCTCCTTCTTACCCTTTTTGAAGATGGGGGCAATGTTTCCCCTTTTCCAGTCTGTGGGGACTTCCCCAGATTGCCATGACTTTTGAAATATAATAGAGAGGGGTTTAGCAACCTCATCTGCCAGTTCTCTCAGTACCTGTAGGTGTATCCCGTTGGGTCGCATGGGCTTGAACACTTTCAGGTTCTTCAGATGATCACGAACCTGATCTGCACTTACAATGGGCAGTTCTTCCTCCCCATCCCTGGCATTGTCTTCCATAACATCAGGAGTATGACTAGAGGCTCTTGCAGTGAAGACTGATGTAAAGAAGTTATTAAGTACCTCAGCCTTTTCCTCATCACTTGTGACCATGTCACCAGTTTCCTTTCTGAGGGGGCCTACACCTTCCCTAGACTTCTTCTTCCCATTAATATACCTGTAGAAGTTCTTAGTGTTCCCTTTAATCTCCCTGGCTAGATTCAATTCAAACTCTGCTTTGGCTTTCCTAACCAGGACTCTTGCTGCTCGGGCAGCTTCCTTACATACCACCTGTTCTACCTGTCCTTCTCTCCACTTCCTGTAGAGTTTCCTTTTAAGTAATAGTGTGTCCAGTATCTCCTTGCTCATCCAGGCAGGCCTCCTAGCATTCTTATCTGCTTTTCTCTTTGTTGGTATACAGAGCTCCTGGACACAGAGGAGGTGGTCCCTGAATACTGACCAGCTGTCCTGCGTCCCTCTTCCCTCCAGGCCTTTGTCCCACGACACTTTGGCTAGCAGATCCCTGAAGCGATCAAAATCTGCACGCCTAAAGTCTAGAGTCGTGAGCTTGGAATACTTCCTCCTGATTGCCCTGAGGATATTAAATTCAACTGCTTCATGGTCACTGCAGCCAAGGCTGTCTCTGAGCCTCACATTGCTTGCCAGCCCTTCCCTGTTGGTGAGAACAAGGTCCAGCATAGCACCATTTCTTGTTGGTTCCTGTACCATTTGGAGGAGGAAGTTGTCTTCTATGCATTCCAGGAACATCCTGGATTGCTGGTGCCTTGCTGTGTTGTCCCTCCAGCAGATATCAAGGTGGTTGAAATCACCCATGAGGACCAGGGCTTGTGACCTGGAAGCTGCTTCTATTTGCCTGTGGAGGGCCTCACCTGCTTGGATCTGCTGGTCAGGTGGCCTGTAGGAGACCCCCACAGTAATATCTCCTTCTCCTGTCCTGCCTTTAATTTTAACCCATACACTCTCAACTAGCTCATCAGCCCTCCCCAGTTGGAGCTCCACTGATTCCAACTGGCTATTGACATAGAGGGCAACACGTCCTCCTCTCCTTCCCTGCCTATCCTTCCTAAAGAGCTTATACCCATCTATCACTACATTCCAGTCATGGGAATCATCCCACCAAGTTTCAGTAACAGCCACTATGTCATGGCATCCCAGCAGCACAGTGGCCCTTAACTCATCCTATTTGTTGCCCAAGCTGCACGCATTCGCATAGAAGCACTTCAGCTGGGCTGGCCCTGTCCTCCTCTTGTGCCAATTCCCCTCGATTTCCACAGAATGTCCTGGTGGATCATTCGTGGCTTGCCTCAGGGCAGCAAGTTGAGAGCCCTTACCAACTCTCCTTCTCTCTACTGCTGGTGAGCTGCCCTTCTCTTTGTCACCGGCCAGCAGGAGACTATTAACCCCTTCCCCCTTCAAATCAAGTTTAAAGCCCTATCAATGAGCCCTGCCAATTCCTGCCCTAGGATTCTTATCCCCCTCTGGGACAAGTGTGTCCCATAAGTTGTTTTCAACTCTGGTGTCTTGAAAACCAATCTATGATTGTGGAACCCAAAGCCCTGTCGATGGCACCAGCCCCTGAGCCATGAATTGACCTGTTGGCCCTTCCTCTGTGTATCCTCATCCATTGCTGACGTTAGAGGGATAGCAGAGAACACGACTTGAGCCCCTGATCCCTTTAGCATTTGCCCTAAAGTTCTGAAGTCTTTTTTAATAGATTGTGAGCCTCTCATTGTTACATCGTCACTACCCACCTGAAAGACCAGAAGTGGGTAGTAGTCTGAAGGACTCACGAGTTTGGGAATTCTATCTACAATGTCTTTTACTTGGGCACCAGGTAGGCGGCTGACCTCTCTATGAAATGGGTCTGGTCTGCATATTGGGCCCTCTGTTCCCCTCAGTAGTTAGTCTCCTATGACGATGACCCTACGAGGTCATAGAAGGAGATCAGGTTGGTCAGGCAGGACCTGCCCTTCCTAAATCCATGCTGGCTGGGCCTGATCCCTTGGCCATCCTGGAAGTGCTGTGTGATTGCACTCAGGATGACCTGTTCCATAATCTTGCCTGGCACTGAGGTCAGGCTGACAGGTCTATAGTTCCCAGGCTCCTCCTTCTGGCCCTTCTTGTGCATGGGCATCATGTTGGCCAGCTTCCAGTCTTCTGGGACTTCTCCAGTGAGACAGGACTGTTGGAAAATGATGGAGAGCGGCCCAGCCAGCTCATCTTCCAGCTCTCTCAGAACCCTAGGATGGATCCCATCTGGTCCCATTGACCTGTGGGGATCCAAGTGGCTGAGAAGATCTAAGTGGCTGAGAAGATCTCTATCTACCTCCTCCTGAAAGAGCAAAAAGCTATGCTGCTCCCTGGCTCCATCTGCCAGCTCTACAGGACAGCTGTCCGGAATACATTCTGCCCTGCTTGTAAAAACTAAAGGAAAGAAGGTGTTAAGTACCTCTGCCTTTTCCTCATCTTTTGTTGCAACATTCCCCTCTGTGTCCACAAAGGGGTGGAGGTTGTCTGTGCCGCTCCTCTTGCTATTATATATTTACAGAAGGATTTTTTGTTGTCCTTCACAGCAGAGGCCAGTCTAAGCTCTAAATGGGCTTTTGCCTCCCTAATTTTCTTCCCACATGACCTAGCAACTTCCTTAAACATTCTATGGGTTGCCTCACCTTTCTTCCAAAAATGATACACCCTCTTTTTTTCCCTTAGTTCTATTAGAAGTTCATTGCCCATCCAGGCTGGCCATCTGCCCTGGTGACTCATTTTCCAGCACATTGGCACAGCCTCTTCTTGTGCCTTCAAGAATTCTTCCTTGAAGCAGGTCCAGCTCTCCTGCACCCCTTTGTTTTTAAGGATTGTTTCCCAAAGAATCTTCTGAGTTAGTTCCTTGAGTAACCTAAAGTCTGCCCTCTGGAAATCCGGAGTGGAGTTCTTCTTGCTGCCCCTCTTAGATTGACCGAGTACTGAAAATTCTATTATTTCATGGTCACTGAACCCTAAACACCCTCCGACCACCACATCACCCACTAGCCCTTCCCTCTTGGTGAAGAGGAGGTCAAGCATAGCCTTACCCCTGGTAGGCTCGCACAGCACCTGGGATAAGCTGTCCACCATGCACTCTAAGAACCTTCCAGACTGCCTCCTTTCTGCTGTGTTGAGATCCCAGCACCTAATGTCTGAAGCTCCTAATGTTAATTAATGCTCTTATAACAGATGTTTTGTGAAATAAAAAATTGAATGAAGGAGAGATTATTTACTTTAGTGGTTATTAAGCAAATGGCTGTCTGTTTCTTACTTGCAGCCATAATTTCCATAATTTCCAAAACAAGTATGTTCTTTGTTGGTACTCTGTATTTGTTGTACCAGTTTGTCAGTGTCTCTTCAAGATCTTCTGGCAACTTGCACTGCTCCTGATCAAAAGATTGTGCTGAATACAAGTGATACCTGCTCATTACCTCCAGATTTTTAACAGTAAAGGAAATAAATGTTTCTTCAATAAACTTCCTAATTTCTGAAGTTTTAAAATGAGCCAGCTTCAAGAAGTGTGAAATGCTGTTTGCTCCAGCACTCTGGGAGTTGAGCAACAATGTGTGGTCTCTTGTAAAAATACAAAAATTGCTTAAGAGCTGCCTCAGATCTTGTCAGAAGCACACTGTGACAGTTTCAGTCTATGCCTTTGAAAAGACAGCTGCAGTTTTTCGAGCAGGAGAGTGAAGAAGTACAAACAAATCCACAGTTGTGTGTAAAGAGGAAAGCAAGAGATTATTCTAAACTAATTTAATTGGTCAGATGTGTGTGATGCATTCCTAACAATCTCAGATTCCATTCCATTCCATTTTCTCTGCTGGCATGCTCATGCTGCTTCACTGGGAGGACCCTTATCAGCTAACTTCGCAGATAAGCATTACTGACTTTTAATGACACTTTGGGCTAACTGAACTCTCTCTAACTTTTCCCCTTTTCTTCTAATTAACCAGAGGAAAAAGGGAGGGAGAGGTTAGGGGGGAAGTGAGGCAGTGTCCTTCTGGACAGCAGGATTTCCTTGCTGTTTTATCTTTGTAAATACCTGTATAAAATCATAAATACTGTATATTTGTACATATTAATTGCATTCCATTGTAGAGTGTAGTTCTTGCCTGTATAATACAACTTCCATTTGCTTCCCCAGATGAGTTTAGCTGAGTTTTTGTTAATGCTGGTGGGTTAAACCATCACACACATGAATAAAAATCATCATGTCCTGGAAGAGCAACTGGGCATTGTAATCCATGATTTAGAAATCAAGTTTGAAATATAAGTGCTTCATCAGAGAACAAATTAGAAAATCTGTGAGAATTGCATTTGCTGTTAGAGTCACTTGAGAGGCAGGTTTGAAAGTACTAGTCATCTTCAAACAATCATCCCTATCATATGCATAAACACAGTTTCTCAGGGACAGTGTAGCCCTGTCATCAGTGACAATCATCTGCCCAGGTGTCCATTGTTTTTTCACAAAGCATGAGTCAGAATGCCTATTACATAAAAAGTAAGGAATAGTCTAATCACCCCAATAGATTTAAGGTATACAAATGAAGATATACTTTCTACTAGAGAAAGTAGAGTATAAATTATTTTCATGTATGAAGGTAGCCATACAATAGAATAGAATAGAATAGAATAAACCAGGTTGGAAGAGACCTTCAAGATCATCACGTCCGACCTATCACCCAACACCACCCAATCAACTAACCCATGTAACCAAGCACCCTGTCAAGTCTCATCCTGAACACCTCCAGTGACGGTGACTCCACCACCTCCCCAGGCAGCCCATTCCAATGGGCAATCACTCTCTCCGTGTAAAACTTCCTCCTGACCTCCAGCCTGAACTTCCCCTGGCGCAGCCTGAGACTGTGTCCTCTTGTTCTGGTGCTGGCTGCCTGGGAGAAGAGACCAACCTCTGCCTGTTTACAACTCCCCTTCAGGTAGTTGTGGAGAGTAATGAGGTCACCCCTAAGTCTTCTCCTCTCCAGGCTAAGCAGCCCCAGCTCCCTCAGCCTCTCCTCATAGGGCTTGTGTTCCAAGCCCCTCACTAACTTCGTTGTCCTTCTCTGGACTCGTTCCAGCAAGTCAACATCCTTCCTAAACTGAGGGGCCCAGAACTGGACACAGGACTCGAGGTGTGGCCTAACCAGTGCAGTGGACAGGGGCAGAATGACCTCCCTGCTCCTGCTGGCCACACTGTTCTTAATGCAGGCCAGGATGCCATTGGCCCTCTTGGCTGCCTGGGCACGCTGCAGGCTCATGTTCATCCCACCATCAACCAGCACTCCCAGGTCCCTCTCTGCCTGGCTACTCTTCAGCCACTCTGACCGCAGCCTGTAGCACTGCATGGGGTTGTTGTGGCCAATGTGCAGAACCCGGCACTTGTATGCATTAAATCTCATGCCGTTGGACTCTGCCCATCTCTCCAGCCTGTCAAGGTCTCTCTGCAAAGCCTCTCTACCCTCTAGCAGATCAACTCCTGCCCCCAGCTTGGTGTCATCAGCAAATTTACTGATGATAGACTCAATGCCCTCATCCAGATCATCAATAAAGATGTTAAAGAGGATGGGGCCCAGCACTGATCCCTGGGGGACACCACTACTGACTGGCCGCCAGCTGGATGTGACACCATTCACCACCACTCTCTGGGTTCAGCCATCCAGCCAGTTCCTAACCCAGCTCAGAGTGCTGCTGTCCAAGCCATGAGCTGAAAGGTTGGCTAGGATTTTGCTGTGGGGGACTGTGTCAAAGGTCTTGCTGAAGTCCAGGTAGACTACATCCACAGGCCTCCCCACATCCACCAGGTGGGTCACCTGATCATAGAAGGAGATCAGGTTGGTCAGGCAGGACCTGCCCTTCCTAAATCCATGTTGGCTGAGCCTGATCCCTTGGCCATCCTCTAAGTGCTGTGTTAATGCACTCAGGATGACCTGTTCCATGATCTTGCCTGGCACTGTGGTCAGGCTGACAGGCCTGTAATTCCCTGGCTCATCCAACCGGCCCTTCTTATGGATGGGCACCACGTTGGCCAGCTTCCAGTCCTCTGGGACCTCACCAGTGAGCCAGGACTGATGAAAAATGATGGAGAGCGGCTTGGCCAGCTCCTCTGACAGCTCCCTCAGAACCCTAGGATGGATCCCATCTGGTTCCATGGACTTGTGGGGATCCAGGCGGCTGAGCAGATCACCAACTACCCCATTTTGGAACAGTGGAAAACTATGCTGCTCCCTGGCTCCTTCTGCCAGCTCTGGAGGCCAGCTGTCTGGAAGACATTCTGTCCTACTAGTAAAAATTGAGGCAAAGAAGGTGTTAAGTATCTCTGCCTTTTCCTCATCCCTTATCACAACGTTCCCCTCCGTGTCCACCAAGGAGTGGAGGTTGTCTCTGCCCTTCCTCTTGCTATTAATGTATTTATAGAAGGACTTTTTGTTGTCCTTCACAGCAGAGGCCAGACTAAGCTCCAACTGCGCTTTTGCCTCCCTAATTTTCTTCCTGCAAGACCTAGCAACATCCTTAAATTTTTCACGGGTTGCCTCCCCTCTCTTCCAAAGGTGATACACCCTCTTTTTTTCCCTTAGTTCCATTAAAAGTTCTTTAACCATCCAGGCTGGTCGTCTGCCCTGGCGGCTCATCTTCCGGCACATTGGCACAGCCTGTCCCTGAGCCTTCAACAGTTCTTCCTTGAAGTAGGACCAGCTCTCCTGGACCCCTTTGTTTTTAAGGGCTTTATCCCAAGGAACCCTCTGAATTAGTTCCTTGAGTAGCCTGAAGTCCGCCCTCTGGAAATCCAGAGTGGAGGTCTTCTTGCTACCCTTCTTAGCTTGACCAAATAATGAGAATTCAATTATCTCGTGGTCACTGGCCCCTAAGCACCCTCCGACCACCACATCACCCACCAACCCTTCCCTATTGGTGAAGAGGAGGTCAAGCATAGCCTTGCCCCTGGTAGGCTCTCGCAGCACCTGGGATAAGAAGCTGTCCTCCATGCATTCTAAGAATCTCCTAGATTGCCACTTCTCTGCTATGTTAAGATCCCAGCAGATATCAGGCAAGTTGAAGTCGCCCATGAGAACAAGGTCAGACGATTTTGAGACAGCCTTAAGCTGCCTATAGAATGACTCATCAACATCCTCCTACTGGTTGGGTGGTCTATAACAGACTCCAACCAGGATGTCAGCCCTGTTGGCCTTCCCTCTAATTCTTACCCACAGGCACTCAACCCGATCGTCCCTAATCTCCGTCTCAATGGCATCTAGTGCCTCCCGGATGTACAGGGCCACCCCTCCACCCCTTCTTCCTTGCCTGTCTCTCCTGAAGAGCCTGTAGCCATCAATTGCAGCACTCCAGTCATGTGAGTCATCCCACCACGTCTCTGTGATGGCAACTACATCATAACTTTCCTGCCGCAGCAGGGTTTCCAGCTCCTCTTGTTTGTTGCCCATGCTTCGTGCATTAGTGTACATGCACTTCAGCCGGGCTGCTGGTTTCACCTCTTGCTCTGGCTTATCACCCCCAGACCCCAGCCTGGGGGGACTGGTTTCAACCCCTTCCCCCTTCAAAACTAGTTTAAAGCCCTATCTATGAGACCTGCCAATTCCCTCCCCAGAATCTTTTTCCCTTTGAGGGTTAGGCCATTCTCGTACACTCTGATCTTACCCCTCCTCTGGGACAGATGTGCTCCATCTGTTGCCAGCTGGCCTGGTGCAGTAGAAAGTTTTTGAAGATCAAAAAACCCAAAATTCTTTTCCCTGCACCAGCCTCTAAGCCACTTGTTGACTGCAGCTGCTGAGCTGTTCCTTATGGTATTCCCACCTGCAACTAAGGGTATAGACAAAAAAATTATTTGTGCCCCTGATCCCTCAACCAGATCTCCCAGGGCCCTGAAGTCATCTTTGATAGCCTTGGGAGTTCTGGTTGCAACATCATCATTCCCTAACTGCATAACTATCAAGGGATAATAGTCAGAGGGCTGCACCATACCAGGCAGTCTTCTGGTAACATCTCCAACCATGGCTCCTAGAAGGGAACAAACCTCCCTGTGAGTAGGATCTGGCCGACATATGGGGCCCTCTGTTCCCCTCAGGAGGGAATCGCCAATAACAATTACCCTCCTCTTTTTTTTAAGGGAGGAAGTCCTAATGCCGGGGGAAGGCTGTTTAAGCTTAGGCTGTTTCACCTTAGGTCGTTTCACCTTGGGCTGTTTTGCCACAGGGAAAACCCCAGATGGCGTGCCCTCCGATATCAGAATCACCTCACCCTCAACCTCCAATGCCCTGTACTTGTTTTCCAAGGGCAGTGGGGGGGTGAGGGGGGGCAAGGAGGTTTAACCTTGCATCTTTTGATAGGAACCTGCATCCATTGCCCTCTTCTTTTTGGGTGACTGGCCTCTGCTGGGGGGGCCTGCAGAGCCTGGTTACTCAGGTTCGTCACCCTTCTGCAATTGCATACATCTCTAAATCTAGCAACCTTATCCTTCAGTCCAGCCACCAGGCTAAGCAGACAGTCGATCTGCTCACACCTAAAGCAGGAGCCGTCCCCTCTACCCTGCATCTCAAGTGCCAGGTTCCAGCACTGTCTGCAGCTAGATGCCTCGACACCTACCTCTTGCTTATGACACCTGCCTATCTGCTTATATTCGCCCTCAGTCTGGGTCGAGACTGACTTTTTAAAGGAGTTATTGCAGTGAGTTACCACCATGGCTAGCCCTGCCCACCGGACCTACTGGAGAATGTTTTTTTTTAAAAAAGTGTGGCGGCGCGCGCGTCCAAGCGAGAAGAGGGGCTGAAACGGAACTGCCCACGAGCTGCCACGGGCTTTGAAACTGCCGCGGCACGCAGGGACCCGAATGATCCCGAACACGTGGAGAATCGGTGAAAGCCGATTCCTGCCGAGCACAGAGGCTGTGTGCGGGTCCTTCAGGTCAAAAACAGCAGCAGTCCGTGCTTTTCTGAGGCCCCTGGTCGATGTGTGTCCCCGATGGAGCTCACCGCTGAAATGGAAGCTGCCGCGAGCTGCCGCGGGCTTTGAAACTGCCACGGCACGCAGGGACCCGAACGATCCCGAACACGTGGAGAATTGGTGAAAGCCGATTCCTGCTGAGCGCAGAGGCTGTGTGCGGGTCCTTCAGGTCAAAAACAGCAGCAGTCCGTGCTTTTCCGAGGCCCCTGGTCGATGTGTGTCCCCGATGGAGCTCACCGCTGAAATGGAAGCTGCCACGAGCTGCCGCGGGCTTTGAAACTGCTGCGGCACGCAGGGACCCGAACGATCCCGAACACGTGGAGAATCGGTGAAAGCCGATTCCTGCCGAGCGCAGAGGCAGTGTGCGGGTCCTTCAGGTCAAAAACAGCAGCAGTCTGTGCTTTTCCGAGGCCCCCGGTCGATGTGTGTCCCCGATGGAGCTCACCGCTGAAATGGAAGCTGCCGCGAGCTGCCGCGGGCTTTGAAACTCTCCATCTACCTAGGAGAAATTTCTTTTCTTTAAACAAATCATGCCACTACTTCTTTCATCCAGATATTTTTTTCCCTCTTTCCAGGAATGAGGTTTTCAAATTCTCAAGCAGGTACAGTCCTAGATATGGAGCTTGTTTGTGTTGCAATATTCTGTGGTTCTCATTATAACTCCAAGAATCCACATGAAAACTTACTTTAGCCCTGACCTTATAAATGAATTGAAAGGCTGAAAATCTCAATTTGTGGCTGGCAGAAGAAGAATCATCTTATTAGTAGCAGTTATCCAGAGTAGGCATTTTAAAATAAATTTAGATGAAAACCATTTTTTTTTTTTCATTTATTGATTTTACTAATATTTTCATAGGCTTAAAATAATACTTTAATATTAAAGTCAGGTTACCAATGAAGGTTACATTTACTAAAGACTCTGCATTTAGAAATTTCCAGATGAGGTTTCTGTTTTCCCTGATAATGAGGTAATTTTCTGTTACAAATTTGGCCACCTGGTGAAAGACCCTGCCAGTCTCTATCCTGGCAGAAACTTTCTTCCTAGAGCTCATTTGACCTTATGTGTCTTCATATGAGTCCAGACCAGCTTACTCTTCCCCTGTTTTTTGCTGCAATTCTAACCTTCCTCTTTCCAAGAATGTCATGGTTCAATTTTTAATTTTTTTTTTTTTAATTTTTTTTTATTAAGGATTCCTTCCTTTTCTTATTTATGTAAATACTTATTAGATGGAGAGTAGTTGACGTTACTTGAGTGATTATTAATCACCCCCTAAATCTTTGAGTTGTTGTTTTAGTATGAAATTACTTTTATGTAGAGCTTTGTATTTCCAAAATAATGAATGCATTAGAAAAGATAAATGATACAAATATATGAAAAGCTGTAAATAGCTGTAGCTCTGATTTGGGCTTTTAGCTGAAATTACTCATCATTGTAAACCATCAGTTTGAGGCAAATTAGCTGCTTTTTCGTTTATTGTAATGAGTTTGGAGGACCAATCTGTTGATACTTTTTATGCTTTTATAACCAATTACAGTGCTGAAACTATAATAGAATATGTATGTAAATGAGTGCTCTAGATTTCAAATAAAACATATTTTCATTATTAGTTCATTGACCTTTACTACTTTGAAAACAATTTTTGAAACAAAAATCTCCCTATTATAACCGGTGACTGAAGGTCTGACTTTATCATGGTGATTTGGGAAATCAGATTTTACCCACTGTAATCCATTATTCATACTTGCCAAGTTATTCTGAAATAAATTTCAGTGCTCTGGAAGATTTTACATAAAGGAATATGACAGAAGTTTTTCAGTGTCAGATTATTTGACTGGCTGTACTGTATAAATACTGAGGATTTTAATAATTGCTGTTCTGCACGCAATGCTTCTTGCAATCATAATTCATCTTTTCCTGAGTGGCCTGTCAGATGCCTGAAGGGAATCTGCTTCTATTTGAAATTGTAATTTGATTCAGGTTTTGGTATTGGGTTGTGTTATTAAGTGTACAAATAATATGTGCCATCAATCTACTAAACTGTTCCATTTATTTTGTGAAATTATGGAATATATGCATGTATGTGTGTGTATATGTGCATGTATGTTTTAAAAAATCAGAGCAAAAAGTCTTACATCACTTGTGCTGCCAAAACGTCAGAAAACAGAAGTAGCTGGACAATACTTCACAAGAACTCGCAATTCCCTATTTATCAAAAGGAAAGACAAGCATGTATTTTTCTCCACCTGTTTACAGATGACAGGCAGATGCTTAGGAATCACAGTCAGCTGGTACAGGTTAGAGCAATCCCCAGGCCATTCTAATTTAGAATATAGAATTTAGAATAAACCAAGTTGGAAGAGACCTTCAAGATCATAGCATCCAACCTATCATTCAACACTACCTAATCAACTAAACCATGCAACTAAGTACCCTATCAAGTCTCCTCCTAAACACCTCTAATAATGGTGACTCCACTACCTCCCTGGGCAGCACATTCCAATGGGCAATCACTCTCTCTGTGTAGAATTTCTTCCTAACCTCCAGCCTAAACCTCCCCTGGCACAGCTTGAGACTGTGTCCTCTTGTTCTGGTGCTGATTGCCTAAGAGACCAACTTCCTCCTGTCAACAACCTCCCTTCAGGTAGTTGTAGAGAACAATAAGGTCTTCCCTAAGCCTCCTCTTCTCCAGGCTAATCAACTTCAGCTCCCTCAGACTCTCTTCACAGGGCTTGTGCTCCAAACCCCTCACCTACTTTGTTGCCCTTCTCTGGACACGTTCCAGCAAGTCAACATCCTTCCTAAACTGAGGGGCCCAGAACTGGACACAGGACTCAAGGTGTGACCTAACCAGTGCTGAGTACAGGGGCAGAATGACCTCCCTGCTCCTGCTGGCCACACTGTTCCTGACGCCATGTTCAGCCTACCATTGACCAGTACTCCAGATCCCTCTCTGCCTGGCTGATCTCCAGCCACTCCGACCCTAGACTGCAGCACTGCATGCTGCTGCTGTGGCCAATGTGCAGTTCCCAGCAGATATCAGGAAGGTTGAAGTCACCCACGAGAACAAAGCCTGGCAATTTTGAGACAGCTTTTAGCTGCATATAGAATGTTTCATCAACATCTTCTATAACTGACTCCAACCAGGATATCTGCCCTGTTGGCCTTCCCTCTAATTTTCACCCACAAGCACTCAACCTGATTGTCCCTGACCTCCAGCTCAATGGCATCTAGTGCCTCGCTGATGTACAGGGCCACCCCTCCACCCCTTCTGCCTTGTCTGATGCTCCTGAAGAGCCTGTAGCCATCAATTGCAGTGCTCCAGTCATGTGAGTTGTCCCACCACGTCTCTGTGATGGCAACTACATCATAACTTTCCCGCTGCAACAAAGCTTCCATCTCCTCTTGTTTGTTGCCCATACTTCATGCATTAGTGTACATGCACTTCAGCTGGGCTGCTGATTTCACCCCTGACTCCAGATTATCACCCCCAGACTCCTGCCTGGGGGGACTGGTTTCAGCCCCTTCCCCCTTTGAATCAGGTTTAAAGCCTTGTCAATGAGACCTGCCAATTGCCTTTCTAGAATATTTTTCCCTTTGAGGGTTAGACCATTCTTGCGTACTTTTCCCTCCTCTGGGACAGATGTACTCCATCTGTTGCCAGCTGACCTGGTGCAATAGAAAGTTCTCCAAGATCAAAACCCCCTGAATTCTTTTGGTTGCACCAGCCTCTAAGCCACTACCAACCTGTTCCTTCTGGTATTCTCTCCTGCAACTAAGAGTATTGAGGAGAAAATTATTTGTGCCCCTGACCCCTCAACCAGTTCTCCTAGGGCCTTGAAGTAATTTTTGTTAGCCCTGGGAGTTCTGGTTGCAACATCATCATTCCTTAACTGCGTAACTATTAAGGGATAGTAATCCAGAGGGCTGCACCAGACTAGGCAGCCTTCTGGTAACATCCCTAAGCTGGGCTGTAGTGAGGCAAAAGATATCCCTGTGAGAAGGATCTGATCAACATATGGGGCCCTCTGTTCTCCTCAAGAGGGAATCACCTATAACAATCACCCTCCTCCTTTTTGAGGGAACAAGTCCTGATGCCAGGAGAAGGCTGTTTAACCTTAGGCTGTTTTGCCTTAGGCTGTTTAGCCTCAGGGAAAACCCCAGATGGTGAGTCCTCTGGCATCAGAATCATCTCACCCTAGACATCCAGTGCCCCAGACTTATTTTCTAAGGGCAGTGGGGAAGGTATCACAGTATCACAGTATCACAGTATCACTGTATCACAGTATCACTTAGGTTGGAAAGGACCTCGAGGATCATCGAGTCCAACCTATCAACACAGACCCCATGACTAGACCATGGCACCAAGTGCCACGTCCAATTTCCCCTTGAACGCCTCCAGGGTCGATGGCTCAACCACCTCCCTGGGCAACCCATTCCAATGACGAATGACTCGCTCGGTGAAGAACTTCCTCCTCACCTCGAGTCTAAACCTCCCCTGGTGCAGCTTGAGACTGTGTCCCCTTGTTCTGGGGCTGGTTGCCTGGGAGAAGAGGCCAACCTCTTCCTGGCTACAACCATCTTTCAGGTAGTTGTAGAGGGCAATGAGGTCACCCCTGAGCCTCCTCTTCTCCAGGCTAAACAATCCCAGCTCCTTCAGCCTCCCCTCATAGGGCTTGTGTTCAAGGCCTCTCACCAGCCTTGTTGCCCTTCTCTGGACACGCTCAAGTGTTTCGATGTCCTTCTTAAACTGAGAGGCCCAGAACTGGACACAGTACTCAAGGTGCGGCCTAACCAAAGCAGAGTACAGGGGCACTATGACCTCCCTGCTCCTGCTGGCCACACTATTCCTAATGCAGGCCAGGATGCTATTTGCCCTCCTGGCCACTTGGGCACACTGCTGGCTCATATTCAGGTGGCTGTCGATCAGCACCCCCAGGTCCCTCTCTGTTTGGGAGCTCTCCAGCCACTCCGATCCCAGCCTGTAGTTCTGCATGGCATTGCCATAGCCAAAGTGCAGCACTCGGCACTTGAACTTGTTGAATGCCATCCCATTGGACTCTGCCCATCTGTCCAGTCGGTCGAGGTCCCTCTGCAGAGCCTTTCTACCCTCTAACTGACTAACATCTGCCCCTAACTTGGTGTCATCTGCAAACTTGCTGATGACTGACTCGACCCCCTCATCCAGATCATTGATGAATATGTTGAAGAGGACAGGGCCCAGCACAGATCCATGGGGGACACCACTAGTGACTGGCCGCCAGCTGGATGTGGCACTGTTCACCACCACTCTCTGGGCCCGGCCCTCCAGCCAGTTCCTAACCCAGCACATAGTGTAATGGTCCAATCCACAAGCTGACAGCTTAGCCAGCAGTTTGCTGTGGGGGATGGTGTCAAAGGCCTTGCTGAAGTCCAGGTAGACCACATCCACAGGCCTCCCCACATCCACCAGGCGGGTCACCTGATCATAGAAAGAGATCAGGTTGGAGAGGCAGGATCTGCCCTTCCTAAATCCATGTTGGGTGGACCTGAGCCCTTGGCCATCCTTCAGGTGCGCAGTTATTGCCGCCAGGATAATCTGCTCCATCACTTTCCCTGGCACTGACGTCAGGCTGACCGAAAAAAATATGGAACGCTTCATGAATTTGCGTGTCATCCTTGCGCAGGGGCCATGCTAATCTTCTCTGTATCGTTCCAATTTTAGTATATGTGCTGCCGAAGCGAGCACTGGGGGGAGGCAAGGAGTTTTTACTTTGTGTCTTTTGAGAGCAACCTGTGTCCATTCCCCACTGCTTTTTGTATAACCAGCCTCTGCTGGGGGACCCTGCAGAGCCTGGCTAGTCAAATTCGTCTCCCTTCTACATTCCCTTACAGATCTAAGTTTAGCAACCTCATCCTTCAGTTCAGCCACCAGGTTAGGCAGATAGTTGATCTGCTCACACTTAATTCAGGAGTTGTCCCCACTACCCTGCATCTGAAGTGCCAGGATCCAGCACTCTCTGCAGCCAGATATCTGGACACCTACCTGCTTATGTTCCACCCCAGTCTGAGTCAACACTGATTTTTTGAAGGAATTTTTGCTACGAGTCACAGCCATCCCTATCTATGGCCACATGACCTACTGGACCAAAAAATTAGAAAAATTGTGGTGGCACGTGCGGCTGGCTGCAGCCGAGTGAAGGCATAGCAGCTGCCTGCTGAAATTCAAGCCCCTGCAAGACCCTCCTGGGTTTTTAAATTTGCCGTGGTGATGTAACAATCACAAGCAACAGGCACTTGAGAAGACGGCTATGCCGATCCTCACTGTGTGCCCGGGGATAGCTGGGGTCCTGCCATTCCTATAGTCTGAAAAGGAAAATAGTGAGGTGTCCTCTGAGGTTGCTTGTCTAGGTGTGGTTCCCAAGAGAGCTTCCCACTGAAATGCGGAACATTTCCGCTTTATACAGAACATAGGTCAAAGCATCAGGGAATGCCATTGATTTTCTCACACAACATGAGGTCTCTTTTTAACAGAAAAGGCCTTCAAATCTGATAAGGAAAAACACTGAAAAATCCAAGGCAATGTATTCTAATGATTTAACTAAATTATTCACTATTATTCTGATACTTAACAGTATCATCGTATCAGTCAGGGTTGGAAGGGACCACAAGGATCATCTAGTTCCAACCCCCCTGCCATGGGCAGGGACACTGTACACTAGATCAGGCTGGCCAGAGCCTCATCCAGCCTGGGCTTAAACACCTCCAGGGATGGGGCCTCAACCACCTCCCTGGACAACCCATTCCAGGGCCTCACCACTCTCACAGTGAAGGACGTCTTCCTCACATCCAGTCTAAATCTTCCCACCTCTAGCTTCATTCCATTCCCCCTAATCCTATCACTACCTGAGATCCTGAGAAGTCCCCTCCCCAGCCTTCTCGTAGGCCTCCTTCATATACTGGTAGATCACTGTGCTGGGTTGAGGCAGCCCCCCTTCCCCACCCCTGGCAACAATAAACACTCAGACAAACGGATTTCAAAAGTTTAAATAGAAAGCAGTGAACTTTCACAGAAAGCCAAAAGCACAGTGACAAATAAAATCCCAAAACAGGACCAAGAGAGATCCCATCACCACCTGAGGGTACACCCAAGACCCCCAGGCCTCCTTCTTCCCCCTCCCACTGCTAGGCTAGTCTCAGCTGGCCAGATCTGCAACTGCCCATCCCCCCGTAGCCTTGGGCCTAGCCAGGCCCAAAGCCAGGAGACATTTCCCCCAGTTACCAGCTGATGGAGGAGGAAGAAAAGAGAGCGTGCTAGACTCCACACTGGATCTTATAGTGGGTGCAAAGTATTCTGGTAGGAAATACTACATAATTTCCTGTGTCCACCCCTCTGGGCTGGACTTCTGAACACAGGAAGTAAACATTGCAGGGGGGCACCCAGCTCAAACTGCAACAGTCACCTCTGAGCTTTCTCTTCTCCAGACTGAACATCCCCAACTCCTTCAGACTGTCTTCCTAGGAGAGGTGCTCCAGCCCTCTGATCATCCTCATGGCCCTTCTGTGGACACGTTCCAGCACGTCCATATCCCTCTTGTAACAGGGGCTCCAGAACTGGATGCAGTACTCCAGTATTAGCATTTGCTTAGAAACACACTGCATTGTGTTTCTGCCTTTGCCTCGGTCATCCTTAAAAAAACACAAAACCAAAAAAGTTCTCATAACAAAGCATGGCAGTGGGCATACAGAAAAATAGGTTGTCTATTTCTCCCTAAGTTCCACACCCCCGCTACCCTACAATGACAATGCAGGTCTTAAGAGAGATGGGTGAGTAAGCGATTAAGAGATGCTCTAAGTATGGGATGTCTTTACCACTGGGGTCTCAATTTAAGAAGGACATTGAGACTCCTGAATATGTCCAGAGAAGGGCAGCAAGGCTGGTGAGAGGCCTCAAGCACAAGCCCTGCAAGGAGAGGCTAAGGGAACTCGGGTTGTTTAACGTGGAGGGAGGAGGCTTAGGGGAGACCTTATTGCTGTCTACAAGTACCTGAAAGGAGGTTGTAGTCAGGAGGGTTGGTCTCTTCTCCCAAGTGACCAGCACCAGAACAAGGGGACACAGTCTCAAACTGCACCAGGGGAAGTTTAGGCTTGAGGTGAGGAGGAAGTTCTTCACAGAGAGAGTTGTTAGCTATTGGAATGGGCCCAGGGAGGTGGTGGAGTCACCATCCCTGGAGGTGTTAAAAAAGGGATTGGATGTGGCACTTAGTGCCATTGCTTAGTAGTAATGAGGTCTGTGGTGACAGGTTGGATTTGATGATCTTTGAGGTCTCTTCCAACCTTATTATTTCTATGGTCAAGTCTCTCAACTGCCACAGCAACCTCAGGGTACAATTTTAGTTCAGGATGGAGCTGTCTGCATAGACACAGTTCAGCAAAGTATTTCTAACCCCAACTTTTCCAGACAGAGGAATAACTCATCTCTGATAAGCAAAACAAAACAAAACAAACAAACCAAAACCAAACACCAAACAAGAAAACTCTTATCACAGACTTTTTTATTCATTCAGTGTGTCACAAGAGGTTTCCATGTGATAAAGCACATTTTTTTTATCCAGCATGTATCAGTATAAGCCTGAAAAACAAGTCCACTTTACATATTATTAGTTTTCTACTTGTTTTTGTCTTTTTCCATCACTGTCTTCATTGTTTTTTTTTTCCGTTTACTGAGCACCAGCCCAAAGTTCAGTTTTTACAGCAATATGTAATCACCTTAATGCATGCATTTTTTTCAGTCTGCATATATAGAGAGAGGTATAGATAAGAATGGGGCCCCAGGTGGATTCAACCTTGAAGTGCAGCTTTTTTCCTTGACTCAGGAATATAAACAACTCCACGCTGAACATCTGTGGATAACAAAGGAAGAAATGACAGAACTCTAGGGGGCTACCAAGAGGGGGAGAGAGTCACAGAAAGCCTATTTGAAGCACTTAAGTAGGGAGGTTGCATGGGGTAGAATATAGAAGCCATGATATGTGTTAATGAAATGGCTAAGGGCTAATACCTGATGGCTGTCGCTGATACATGAGACATCTTGGTGTTGGCCTGTTTGTTCTCTGCTGCTCGGCGCCCCATAATGTAGGTGCACATAAACCAGTTCATTTGCAAGTATGGATGTCCTCCTCATTAGTCCACTAAAAAGATTCTCATCAGTCTTTTAGGCAGTCTCTTGGTTTGATTGCGTAACTACAGTATTGAAAACATGTTTACCAGGAAATACAGTTTTATTTTCAAACCAACATGACACAGAATTAGAATTTCATCTTGTTTTTGTGTTTTCAACCAATATTTTTTTCAAGACTGCTACCAAAAGGTCACATCAAAACATAGTTCCTAATTTTGTATGTATTTTTAAAACTATTGCAAATTATTTAATTGTAATAATTTCTACTATAGATTGCACAGAAAAAAAATCTTTAAGTTATTATTTGTTTTAAGATAAATTATTCAATTCTCCCTATCCACTTCCAGCTTAAAAGAACACCTGTCTTTACAAACACTCAAGAAAGCTATAGGTATATTTTGTGTTAATACACAGAAAGTCTTTGTACCGTGCGATGGGAAAGAGTTCAAATTTCTCTTCTGCTTCAAAGAGTGATTACTTAAATGTCTTCCCACTTGGTACTATGTAGCTATATTTGGCTTGAATGAGCTGGAATTAATTCTCCCCAGATCATCTTTCTAGTGCTGTATTTTCCAGTGCTGTAGTTAGGCATTGATAGAAGAGCAGTGTTTTGGCTACTGCTGAGTTGAGTATCAAGGCTATGCTTTTTCAACATTTCTGCCCCACTCCCCTCCCCCCCCCCCCACCCCAGTCTGAGGCACAAGCAAGATCTTAGGAGGGGACACAGCTGTGACGGCTGTCTCAAACTGACCAAGAGAGTATTCCATAACATCAACCCAGGTATAAAAGCTAAGTGAAAGAAGGAAGTTTGGGGACATTCATTGATGGTATCTAACCTTCAGAGCAACTACTACATGCATTGAAGCTCTACTTCCTGGGATTGACTGAACTTTGTCTGATGATGAGAGTAGAGAATAGCATCTTTTTTTATTTATTTGTTCTTTCTTCCACACATGGACTTTACTTTGAATTTGCATTTTATTAAATTCCCTCTATCTTGACTCTTGCACTTTTGCTGTATTTTCCCTCTCCCCTGACAATTTAAGAAGAGGAGTGATAGAGTGGCTTTGGTGGGCATCTGACCCCCAGCCAGGGCCAAACCACTACAGCAGCCCACCCATTTCTTGGGACATAGGACCCTGCTTCTGACCTTGATAGAGGTAATATCCCCATGGATGAGGTTTTGTCCCCTGTCCTCTTTGTGTCCAGCCACTGTGGCATTATGAAACCTCTCATTCTGTGAAAATGAATAGGAAAGGGGACCTATGTGCTGTGGCTCAGTTGGTAGTGCATAATACCCTTAATGGGAAGGTCATGAGTTCAAGCCTACAGTGAGCAGTAGTGTCCTCCCTACTCTGTGTCTCAGCTCACACTGCTTCTGTAAACTCTTTGTTACCTGTCAGAAGGATTGTACCATATACCTGTTCCTTGTGTACTGGTATCTTTCTTCCACAAATATAGCTTCCCTCCGTGCTCCTCCCAAATTCTCTACATCCATCCTAAAACAAGGACAGGAGAAAACTTTGCAAATTTTTTACATACGGAATAAGAGAGGACAAAATGATCGCAAAGAACATGAAAGGGCCATGTAGATCATTATGCCAGCATTCCATCCTGAAAGCTTGGCCTTATAAATTTACTCACAAAATATGTTTGGCAACCTGCTGTTTGCCACAGTGGTTGTTCTATATACTGTCATATTATGATATAGTTAGTCCACTAGGCGTTTGGTTTAGATGTAATCTCACATAATTGATGGGCTATGTCTTGCCCAGACTAATACAAGTCTTTCCCAAGAATACGACCTGGAGATCTACCCTCAAGTTTGGATAATTATGAGTGGCAGGCTGTGTGGGAGACTATGGGCAAGTGCCCTCATCAAGATAATCAATAAAGATATTAAAGAGCATGGGGCCCAGCACTGATCCTTGGAGCACACCACTAGTGACTGGCCACCAGCTGGATGTGGCACCATTCACCACCACTCTCTGGGCTTGACCCTCCAGCCCGTTCCTAACCCAATACAGTGTGCTCCTGTCCAAGTCATGGGCTGACAGCTTGGCCAAGAGTTTGCTGTGGGGGCAGTGTCAAAGGCCTTGCTGAAGTCCAGGCAGACTACATCCACAGCATGAGTGTGTTATACCAGTGAGGTGTCTAGAGCTTACCAATAAAA
Organism: Melanerpes aurifrons; assembly: GCA_011125475.1. Classification (NCBI taxonomy): domain Eukaryota; kingdom Metazoa; phylum Chordata; class Aves; order Piciformes; family Picidae; genus Melanerpes; species Melanerpes aurifrons. The sequence continues at coordinate 1,379,882 of WWNC01000099.1, forward strand.
GAACTTGTATTTCTACTAGATGATTCATCTTGTTCCAACGTATTTCCTATCCCCAAATTTCCTGTTTCTCTTCACAGGTAATAAATAAATTCAAGATTTTGGACATAGGCATATCCATCTGTACTCATCAATATTGTTAGCTGTAAAGCCAACACTTAACCTGTGATCAGAACTAGCATTAAAAACCTTTCATGTGTCCATGTTTGAAAAATATTCACAGGCAGGTGGACTTTCTATGGCTGTCCTGAACAGAAGAATTTATTTTTTTTTTTTTTGAGAAAAGCACACACACAGACACAAACCAAACAAACCCTACAGCAGGGACAACAACAAAAGTTTCTTTAATTTCTCCAACCTACTCTTTAAGAGTGTGAGCCTGGAACCAGTGAAGCTATGGGGACTACTAGGAAATCATGGTATAAATGCATAAAAAATTTAACTTAAAATTTGAACAAAATTTATATGGATTCATATGTCTCCTCTCCATTTACTGACTGGCACATTTAAATAACATTTCCTTTCTAGCAACACCAACAGAATAATTAATCTGGCCTGGCTTTGTTTAAAAGTTATTTCTGATGGTCCACGTATGTTCCTAATACTGTAGAATGATCAATACATTCTTCTAACTTAGAACATTAAAGATTACTCATATCAGCCAAATACAAATTCCTCAGTATCTTAAACTTATGCTACTGCATAAAATAATCACTCGAAATTTGTCTTTGTGTATTAATGAGAGTCAAGAATCATAGAATCATAGAATGGACCAGGTTGGAAAAGATCCCTAAAGGTCATCTAGTCAATGACCCTCTGCAGTAAGCAGGGACATGGACAACTAGATCTGGTTACCCAGAGCCCTGTCAAGCCCCATCTTGAATATCTCCAGGCGTGGGACCTCAACCACCCCCCTGAGCAACCTGTTCCAGTCTTCCACCACACTCATGGTAAGGAGTTTGTTCCTTACATCCAATCTAAGACTACTCTTCTCTAGTCTGAAACCATTGTCCCTCACCTTATCACTAAACAATCTTTCTAAACAATCTCTCCCCATTCTTCTTGTAAGCCCTTTCTGTTGCTGGAAGATTGATACTAGGTCTCCCTGGAGCCTTCTCTTCTGCAGTCTGAACAAACCCTCCTCCCTCAGCCTGTCTATAGGAGAGGAGTTCCAACCCTCTGATCATATTCATGGCTTTCCTCTAGACCCACTTCATCAGGTCCATGTTCTTGTTGTATTGAAGGCTGCAGACCTGGATGCAGTACTTCAGATGAGGTCTCACTAGAGCACAGTGAAGTGGCAGAATCATCTCTCTTGATCTGCTGGCCATGCTTCTTTTGATGCAGCCCAGGAAGCAATTTGCCTTCTGGGCTGCAAGTGCACATTGTCTGCTCATGTCCAGCTTCTTGTTCATCAGCACTTAATAAGGTTATTAATTTATGATTATGGAAATATGAAAGAGTAACATTAATTTCTATTAATAATAAAAATTTATTAATAACCTTTAAACAATATATATATGTGGATTCTAGTGAATAAACTGGTACAATATAACAATTTGAACCAAATTATGAAAGTACACAGTAGTTATTAAGAACCAAGAGTTGCAATTCTACCACTTGTCCAACAGATGGCAACTTAAAAAGACGCTTGGCAATTATTAGCTAGCGAGAAAAAATGTCAGGCTCATACAACTTAAAGGAACCTTTCAGAATCTCAAATCAATTTATGATCATGAATCATTGTTGGGGAGCTAGCTGCCAAGGTTTGCTAGGATCCAATGGTTCTGTATCTGGTTGCTCCTTCAGCCCAATATCCTGCGGGGACCCAGCCCTGACTCTTGGGGGCAGTATCTTCCAGACAGGTGGGACAAGCCTTCTCCCACAGCTTCAAGGGTGCAGTGTAGGCTTCCAGTAACAGGCAGGATCCCTGGACATGCTCTTGAGCTGCTCCCTCAGCACTGTGGTCCTGTGGAATCTGCAGGGTGCTGTGAGGGTGCAGTTCCCTTTCTGGAGCAGCTTGAGAGTGTATGTGTACGGGGGTGGCACAGAGCGGCATGGCTTTTCCACTGGCTAAGCAAGAGGATTTACCCCTAGTAAAGCCATGCTGGCTGTTTTGAATCACCTCCCTATCCTCAACATGTCTTAACATGTCATCTAGGAGGATCTGTTCCGTGATCTTCCCAGGCACAGAGGCAAGGCTGATAGGTTGGTAGTGGCCAGGGTCCTCCTTATTAAAAATAGGTGTTATGTTTCCATTCTTCTAGTCACCAGACACTTCACCTGATTGCCATGACTTTTCAAATATCATGGAGAGTGGCTTGGCAACTACATCAGTTAATTTCCTCAGGACTCTGGGAGGCATCTCATGAGGTCTCATGAACTTGTGTATCTTCAGGTTCCTTAGATGGTCATGAACCTTATTATTGCTTACTTTGTCTCCCTGGTCTTCGTCTTGTAGGTTACCAACATGAGAGCTATGATGACAGGGGTTTCCCGTGAAGACTGAAGAAAAAAATATTTGAGAATCTCAGCCTTCTCCTTGTCTGTGGTTACTCATTTGCTACTATTTTGGTAAATAATGTTAGAAAAGACAAATGGGTTTTTTTGATTGGGAATAATTTAATAAGGCAGGAATTATAAAAATATAGTTACCTCTATTTTCCAGAAAAACCCGCCCCAAAATTATATACAGACTGGTTAAATTTTATTTACAAGTTCTCTTCATTTGGGAATTCTAGAAAGATGATTATGGGCAACTTTAGTACAATATAGAGAATTCAGAAAATGGAAAAGGCTAAGCCACAAAATAGCTTTACCCCACTTATAAAATCAGAGACAAGTCAGAGAAAGTTGAGAATCAAATTTTGCTCACAAGGTTGAAGTAGGAATTTGGAGATGGTCCCTTGATCTCTACCTTGGTAACAGCCTCCAGAACTGCAAGCTTTATAATCCAATTTGTGGATCACACAGCATAAACCCAATAAAAGGGAACCGCCAAAGTTAAATTGCCCTTAGACACAGCTCCCACAATGCAAATCACATGGAGTAGTGCTGTTTTAGCAGCGCAAGAGAAGTCACATTGCCAGGTAGAGAGAAGGACCCCAGGGTACGCAGATCCAGGCAGAAGCCAGGTCTGTGTGCTGCCAGCTAATCTCTCTAATTTTGCTATAAATGCAGTGAATCTGAGCCTAAAATGAGCCCAACATGAGTTCCATAACCAGTCCAAAAAATGAGCCCCCCAGCCAGTTTCTGGTCACTCTATTTTAAGAATTCACTAGACAATGTGTACCAGTTCCAGTAGATACTAGTTGTGAAGAACCCAGCCAGTCACAATCCCAGATCCTAACGTGGGCTTCCCCACGAGTGAATACATGTAATGGACTTCAGATGCCAGCAGCAGAAAAGGGGGTCATTTTTTACCTTTCCTCACTCAGGCCTCCAGGGCGAGGGGAAAGGAATTTTATGTCTTTGTCTTCTCCCCATTCAAGCCCCCACAGATGGAGGTGGGGGAAGTGGGGGTTTTGAGAACCCTACAACATGCTGCCATCAAAATGTGAGTTTATCTAAATTTCACCCTTGTGCTTTCTACTCTTCAGAATATCTTATTTTAAAGTTCACATTCAATAGAATCATATTTCAGTAAAACAATGATGGAAATATAGGTTAATGGATTGTCAGTAAGCCACACTTTTGGGAATTGTCTTCCTCTTCTTTCTGGAGACAAATTTTAAGACTTTCAAGGAAAGACTGTGTCTTATTTCTATATCAGTCAACTTTATTGTACAAGACAAAGTACATAAAATTGACAATGAAGAACAGGAATAAGTGTATACAAACTTTTAAAATATTATTTTGATCTGAGATAGGAATAGCATTGTTATAAAAAAACACTCAATATATTCTGCAGAAGTTTCTTAGTTCTTTTGTTCCAAATGTGATTTGCTAATGGAACTTAATTAAATAAAATAAATGTGTAATGTTCATTTGGAGAAGAAAAAACTGTAATACTGATACAGTTGTTAATTATATTTACATGACCACATTGGAAGATGTGGTCATTTCCCAAAAAGCACAGCAACTCTGTAATGGTAATCTTAAGTGAAGAAATATTATTATTAAATTAATTATTTATAGTTAATGAAATATTGTTGGAATTTATCTAATCCAGACTCAGGAAGAAGACATAAATTGTCCTTCCATTTGACACTAGGGATTTTGCTAGCTCATAATATTTAGCAATTATAAAATTTTTCAAGAGGTATATCTCAGCAAGTTTAAAAAACTAGTTCTCTGAAAATAGGTATTTGGATTGTTTTACTCATTTAATATACAAATATTTACAAAAGAAAGCAGAGTTAATAAAGATTTAAGAAGTTTATGATGTATAAGTTTAATGATCCCCATATTAATTAAGTAATGATCCCCATATTAATTAAGTAGCTTGTGGTGGTTTTAGGATATGCCTTTAAAATTTAGCTGCAAATTTCAAGCAGAAAAGTAGAAAAATATAAATAAACCACTCTTGGGTGTAAAAAGGAAAACAAAATATTATTCTAAACAAACTCATTGGATAAAAGTCTGGGATAAGAGAAGCTGTATCATAACAATTCTTCACATTTCACTTTCATTCCCATTCCTTTTCTTTTCTCCTCTGATCTTGGCTGTTCTGCTTCACCCAGGAGATAACAATGCTTCTGGTTGACCTTGAGATAAGAACTAACATTACTTTCTCCCAGGTCTTCTCTTTTCTCTCTCTGGTACAGGGGGGTGGGGGAGGTTTGGGGGGCAGTGGAGCAGCTTCCTGGATCTTTTGGACCAGGGTGGTTTCCATTTTATTTGTTAATTGTAAATATCTGTATAATATTGAAAATACTGCATATTTTGTACTCATTGCATTCCATTGTAGAGTGCAGTTTTTGCTTGTAAATACAGCTTCACTTGCTTCTAACTGAGTTGGTCTGGCTTAAAAGCTAATGCTGGGAGAAACTTCAACCCACCACACAGCTGTATAGGGATTAATCAGCTTCTGCCCTTAAATTCAGGTCTTATAATTTTCCACTGCCTTCAAAGGCAGTGGTGAAACTATGAATCATATTATGAGAACATTTCTTGTAATCAAGAGTTCAAAGGCGTGCTAACCTTTCAATTTTTAGAAAGCAAAAACAAATAACATAGAAGAATTTTTTTTCCATATGACACTTCCAAAAATATATGTGCAACATCTATTTCAATGCTTCTATGTACCCTGTTTTGGGAAAACCATTTTTTTGGCGATATTTTGTAAAGTGTGAATTCTCTTGGGGAAATAGTGTGGCTTCCCTGAGAAGCCCAGTATTGAAACAAAAGTTGAGAAGCTTTTGCAAGTGTGGGTTCTCTCAGGGAAATAATGAGATTCTAATTTGAGAAGCCCAGATTGTTTTTTTCTTGTGTGTGACCTCCTCAAGAATACTCAGTACCCTGTTTTGGGAAACCTGTTTTTTTGGTGATATTTTGTAAAGTGTGCGTTCTCTCAGGGAAGTGATAGCATCCATGGAAATGTCTATGGATCTGTCATGAGCCCATTGGTAGGTTGCATCTCTGCCCTGATGTCCTGACTAATCATGAGCCCACTGATCTAAGAATACCTCACTTTGGTTTTTCCAGTCAAGATCAAGATCAGAGATCAAGATCAGAATCCATGTCTACTTGAGAAACTCTTACAGCTAGATCTGCCGAATGGTTGTGTTGCTATTCTTCAGTAGTTCTGCTCTTTAGAATGTGAGCATCAGTGTCTCTCACCTTCACTGGCATTCTCTCAATTTGATCAGCAGTGTCCTGCCAAAGGTCAGCTGCCCAAATGGGCTTTGTTTTTCCTCTGCCGATCATTCTTTTTCCAGTCCTTTAGCCAACCCCACAGAGCATTGGCTACCATCCATGTGTCAATGTAGAGATAAAGCTTTGGGCGTCTCTCACATTCAGCTATGCCAAGAGCTAGCTGGACAGCTTTTACCTCTGCAAATTGATTGGATTCTCCTTCTCCGTCCTTTGCTTCTGCAACTTGGCATGTTGGACTCCACACTGCAGAATTCCACCTTCCAACAAGACTACAGGAACCATCTGTGAGCAAAGCATATTTATTTTCATCATCAGAAAGGTCATTTTAAGGAGGCGCTTCCTCAGCATGAGATACTGTCTCCTCTGGAGGTTTAGTACAGTTGGTATCTTCAGGCAAAGACCAGGTCTTTCAAGATTTCCCATTTGAGCTCTCTGTGTTACCAGAGCCACCCACTTGGACCATGTGGAATCTGCAGTATGATGTGGTGTAGAACCTTTGCCTTTGAACATCCAATTCAAAACTGGTAATCTGGGAGCTAAGAGAAGTTGTGACTGAGTTCCAATTACTTCAGAAGCAGCTTTTACTCCTTCACAGGCAGCTAGAATCTCTTTCTCTGCTGGAATATAATTAGCCTCTAAACCTCCGTAACCTCCATTGCAGAAACCAAGAGGTCGTCCACGTGTTTCACCTGGAGCTCTTTGCCACAAACACCAGGTTGGACCATTGTCACTTGCAGATGTGTACAAAATATTGACGTCTGGACCATCTCAGACAAGTCCCAGACCCCTTGCTTGAACTACTTCTTGCTTCATCTGGTCAAAGGCTGATTGCTGTTCAGGTCCCCACTGGAAACTTTTTTGAGTCCCATCATACAGAGGTTTCACAATCTGACTATATCCAGGAATGTGCAGTCTCCAAAATCCCACTATCCCCAAGAAACATAGGGTCTCTTGCTTGTTTGTGGGATTTGTCATGGTGGAGACTCTGTTTACCACATCCACTGGAATGTGTCAGTGTTCATCCTGCCACCGCACTCCCAGAAATTGAATTTCTGAGGTAGGTCCTTTCACCTTGTCTTGCTTAATGGTGAGACCTGTGTTCAGGACAATGTCAATGATTTTGTTACCTTTCTTGAAGACTTCTTCAGCAGTTTTACCCCAGATGATGATATCATCAGTGAACTGGATGTGTTCTGCAGCACCAGCTTTCTCCAGAGCACCATGGATCACTGCATGACAGATGCTGGAGCTGTGGATCCAGCCCATTGGCAGTCCATTGAAAGTGTACTGGATTCCGCTCCAGGTGAAAACAAACTGAGGCCTGCATTCCTCTGCTATAGGAATAGGGAAGAAAGCTTTAGCAATGTCTAATGCAGCATACCATTTGGCCTCTTTGGATTCCAGCTCATACTGGAGTTCCATCATGTCTAGTACCACTGCACTCATAGGTGGTGTCACTTCATTCAGGGCTCGGAAATTGACTGTCAGACACCAGTCTCCATTCTGCTTTCGCACAGGCCACACTGGACTGTTGAAAGGTGAATGAGTTTTGCTGATGACTTGCTGACTTTCCAACTGATGAATCAGATTCTGAATGGGCAGCAACAAAGAGTCACGGTTGGTTCTGAATTGTCTGTGATGCACAGTCTGAGAAGCAACTGGCAATTTAATGTCCTCTATCTTATGTTGTCCCACAACTGCAGATTCATCAGAAAGCTCAGGTCTAACAGACAGCTTCAATTTTTGTCCATCAGCTTCTACAGATGCTACTCCAAAAGCCCATTTGTAACCTCCAGGGTCTTTGAAACACCCTTCTCTCAGACAATCAATTCCCAAAATACAAGGTGCATCAGTTTCTGTCAAAACAGTGTGCTTCTTCCATTGTTTACCAGTTAAATTTATATCAACCTCTACCTTACTTAACTCTTGAGATCAACCAGTGACTCCCAGAATAGTTATAGGCTCTGATCCCTGATAATTTGATGGTATTATGGTGCACTGAGCTTCTGTGTCAACCAAGGTCCTGTACTTCTGGAATTTTTAAGTGCCAGGGCATTGGACATACACATCCCAATAGATTCTGTTGCCTCTCTTATCCCTCTCCTTCCCCTGGCAGGAGGCAGGGCACCCCTAAATATGGGGAATATGTCTACATGTGCATTGAGCACACTGTCCAGTGTTAGAAGTGAAGCCACTCTTGGAGCTATTAGAGTTGTTCTGGGAAACTGGAAGTAACAGCTACCCTTCTGGTACACTCCTGATGTTATGGAAGACAATGACAGGGACGGGGAGGAAGAACTGCCCATTGTGAGTGCAGATCAGGTTCGTGATCATCTGAAGAACCTGAAAGTGTTCAAGTCCATGGGACCCGACGGGATACACCCACGGGTACTGAGAGAACTGGCAGATGAGGTTGCTAAACCCCTCTCTATTATATTTCAAAAGTCATGGCAATCTGGGCAAGTCCCCACAGACTGGAAAAGGGGAAACATTGCCCCCATCTTCAAAAAGGGTAAGAAGGAGGAACCAGGGAACTCCAGGCCAGTCAGTCTCACCTCTGTGCCTGGAAAGATCATGGAGCAGATCCTCCTGGAGTCACTACTCGCTCAAAAGAATAGTGAAGAGGTGATTGGGAACAGTCAGCATGGCTTTGCCAAGGGCAAATCCTGCCTGACCAACCTGGTGGACTTCTATGAGCAGGTGACAAAATTAATAGATGAGGGGCGAGCAACTGATGTCATTTACCTGGACCTGAGCAAAGCCTTCGACACTGTCCCGCACCACATCCTGGTCTCCAAACTGGTGACACATGGGTTTGATGGGTGGACCACTAGATGGATAAGGAACTGGCTTGATGGCCGCACCCAAAGAGTGGCTGTCAATGGGTCCATGTCCCAGTGGAGGCCAGTGACAGGCGGAGTCCCTCAGGGATCAGTCCTGGGACCTGTCTTGTTCAACATCTTTGTGGGTGCCATGGACAGTGGCATTGAGTGCACCCTCAGCAAGTTTGCTGATGACACCAAGCTGTGTGGTGCAGCAGACACACTGGGGGGAAGGGAGGCCATCCAGAGGGACCTTGACAGGCTGGAGAGGTGGGCACAAGCCAATCTCATGAAGTTCAATAAGAGCAAGTGCAGGGTCCTGCATCTGGGTCGAGGCAATCCCAGGCACAAATCCAGGCTGGGCAGTGACTGGCTGGAAAGTAGCCCTGAGGAGAGAGACTTGGGGGTGCTGGTGGACAAAAAGTTCAACATGAGCTCTCAATGTGCACTTGCAGCCCGCAAAGCCAATCGGATCCTGGGCTGCATCAGGAGAAGTGTGGCTAGCAGGTCGAGGGAGGTGATCCTCCCCCTCTACTCAGCCCTGGTGAGACCCCACCTGGAGTACTGTGTTCAGTTCTGGAGCCCCTATTACAAGAGGGATGTGGAGGTGCTGGAAGGTGTCCAGAGAAGGAAGGGCCACAAGGATGATCAGAGGGCTGGAGCACCTCTCCTATGAGGACAGACTGAAGGAGTTGGGGCTGTTCAGTCTGCAGAGGAGAAGGCTCCAAGGTGACCTAATTGTGGCCTTCCAGTATCTGAAGGGGGCCTACAGGAAGGCTGGGGAAGGACTTCTCAGGATCTCAGGTAGTGATAGGACTAGGGGGAATGGAATGAAGCTGGAGGTGGGGAGACTCAGGCTAGATGTGAGGAGGAGGTTCTTCCCCATGAGAGTGGTGAAACCCTGGAATGTGTTGTCCAGGGAGGTGGTCGAGGTCCCGTCCCTGGGGGTGTTTAAGAGCAGGCTGGATGAGACTCTGGCCATCCTGATCTAGTGTGGGGCGTCCCTGCCCATGGCAGGGAGGTTGGAACTAGTTGATCCTTGTGGTCCCTTCCAACCCTGAATGAAACTATGAAACTGTGAAACTATTGTGTGGTGGAGAGATAAAGTTCATGGTCACCACAGAGTACTTCTCTCACAGCAAATTCTCTCAGACACTTAGTTCCCTCATCCATGGTATTCCAGGGTTTAGGATTCCAAGGAAGGTCATCTTGGGATGGATATCTCATGAGAGCTGCTGAAAAAAGCGTACTCATAGAGAAACCTTACCAAGACACCTGCCTAGATGTCTATCTGTTCCACTATCATTTGAAAGAGTACCTAGCTGAGATGCTGACTTGTCTCCAACTATTAGAGCTGGTGCACCTGTATCGAAACATCTGACAAACCAAGCTAGACTTGGCTCATTCTCTGCTCTGATGTAATCCTTCCTCACATGTCTTATCTCCTCCCTGGGGGCACTAGAGTGCTGAATATCATCCTCTTCCTCATCTATCTCATCTTCCTGAACATGTTGTCCCCACAATCCTGCTGACACTCTCATAAGGATCTCTTTAAGATCAGAAGAACCTCCATTAGCTGCTGTCTTACCAGGACCTGCAATCTGCCCTGCATCTCCATCCAGTGATGGTCTCAATAACTCAGCTATATCTTTAAGACAAACCTTCTCTTCCTCCTCAGCAGGATCGTTTTTTAGCAGAAGTTCCCTCAGCAGCAGCAGTGGGATCTTATTGCTCCCTCCCATCGGCTTCTGGATCCGCTCTGCACCTTTCACCTCTCTTATCTAAAGCTGCTATTTGTTTAATTGGAACTGCGTTTGAATTCACAGCTGCCTTAACAGAAGCTGACAGGTTTTGAGACAAAACAGCTGTTGCAGAGGACACTTCCAGCCCTGCCAATGAAGAGGGAAATGGCTTTGCCCATCTAATGCCTGCCAAGGACATGGGGACCACTATCTTAGGAGCAGCCACTGCAGCTGGCTGATTGCCAGAATCACCAACAGCACCGTTCAAAGCAGCCTTACTGATACCCTGTTTAGACCTGTTCTTAACTGATTCAGATTCTCCACACTCCTCATCACTAGAAATCTCTGGACTTGAGTTAGAGGTATGCCTCCTTTGCCTTGGTCTACACTTAAAAATGAAACAGGTCTTAGAGATCTTCTTTTCCCAGTACAGTGCAATTAACGAGTACATGATCACTATCACCAACAGCAGATTCACACACATCAAATAAATTGCCTTTGGATCCCAGCCATCACTTAGAGTTACTCTTTCACCTACTGGGACCTTAAACTCATGTATCTCGATGGGCAGTGTCACAGCAGTCACATTTCCGTACTTCTTAAGCCGAAAGAATCCCAAAAACCAATTGTAGAGAAGCTGAATTTTATGCTTAAACCATAAGTATAATTTGTACATTAGGTATCTGCCTAAACAATCACACAGCAGTCCCACTAAATATTTGTAGACCAATAAGCTGAAGATTGAGAAAACTAGTTTTTTAAAAATCCGCAACATTTTCATGCTTGCTTCCCCGATCTGAGTAGAAATAAATCAAGCAAATTTTGCCCTGTGTCTGGAAGGCAACTATTCCAAGTCCCACATTGGGCACCAATTATTTATGTGGTAGTGTGAAAGTTTAATCTTCCCACCACATAAAGCACAGCTAGACTCATTCGGAGAAACAAATGAAAAGCTGTATTTTACAAGAAGAATGAAATGCAATGAATAGATACAAAATATACATTATTTAAAAAATATACAAAAATATACAGGGAAGAACGTAACACAGAAACACTCTCCCAAGGAAAATCTCCCCCCACCCCGGCTCCCCCAAAATCCCTATCTCTTCCCCTCTTTCTTATCCAAGGCTAAATGGACAGAAAAAGGATTAAAAGAGAAATGGATATTAAGGGAAATTTCATCAGTGCAAAGCAGTTGTTAGAGAAGTTACAGAAGTTAGTTTTCTTATCTCATAAGCTTCAGTCCAAGGTCAGCGGCATGCACCCTGGCCAAGAACAGAAGAGAAAAGCAGGCCTGACTGAGCTCAGACTAAGTTCTTAAAGTTACAATTCTATTAATCTGCTAATGAAATATGTTTAGAATTGTTTTTGTTGGTCCTTTTTGCATCAAAACATTCAGCTAGAGTATTCTGTAGCCGTCCCTTTCTTAAAGGCACAGCCTAAAACTTTCACAGAAGATTTGGAAACTACCCCCACTATCACAACTAATGAGAAACCTTTCTCCTCCACTGAGCTAGCCAAAATACGCAAAGAATTTGCATGCTCTGCTGGGGAATCTGAGGTGGAATATAGAATCATAGAATCAGTCAGGGTTGGAAGTTGTGGTGGGTTTAAGAGAAAGACTCAGCCTTCTGCCCCCAACAAAGAGGAAGAAAGAAACCACAGCTAGCCAACCAGAGGAGCAAAAGGGAAATGCTATATTTACAAGCGATTTTTAGGGAATGCAGGATATATACACAATTTACAGTATTTACAATATATACACAGGAATATACAGCAAGGTAAAAAAAAAAAACACACTAATACAGGAACGAAATTCCCCCCCCCACTCTGGAGGAGAGTTCACCCCCTGTACCCCCTTCTCTCCCCTTTTTCCCCAAAGAGGGTTAGAAAGAGAGAAAAAGAGTGGTTTTTAATTAAAGCAGAGTATGTTAGTAGGCCTTAGTTTGCTTATCTGTCCAAGGTCAATCTGGCAGGGAGCCCAGAAGTGGACGAGCTGGAAGGGAGAAAAGAAAGGAGCGAACTGAGAAAAGTCCCAGCTGCACCTAAGCTTAAAACTGCATTTTTTACCAATCCACCAATGAAATTAGTTTAGAATATCTGGTTGTTTTCGTTAACATTCCAAAACATTCAGCCATAGTGTCCCAGCACTGTCTTTTTCTTAAAGGCACAGCCTCAAATGGTCACAGAAGGGACCACAAGGATCATCTAGTTCCAGCACCCCTGCCATGGGCATGGACACCTCACACTAGATCAGTCTGGCCAGTGACTCATCTAGCCTGATCTTAAACACCTCCAGGGATGGGGCCTCAACCACCTCCCTGGACAACCCATTCCAGGGCTTCACCACTCTCATGGTGAAGAACTTCCTCTTCACGTCCAGTCTGAATCTCCCCAATATATACTCTCTCTCTCTCTATATATATATATACACATACCAATAATAAGTAAGGTGCACAAGGGCAAGGAACAAGTATGGATGGGAGGGGAAAAAAAAACCAAAACAAGAATACAGAACCAGTCTCTCTGAAGAGGCACAGAGGCAGTAGGGAGAAGGATCAGGCCTGACCATGTGGCAGAGAAGCAGGAAGGTGGCTGCAGTAGTTCTCATCTGGGAAGGCAGGAGCCAAAAAAAGAGAGCTAATGGCTGCAATATCCTCCCTTTTATACCCTAGCTGGGCAGGGAGGGGGGAGTGGCACAGACTCAGTTTCCCAGGGGGAAAAACATCCTGCAGGGAGGACAAAGCACTCGCAAGCCCTCCCCACCCTGTTTTCAGGATGGACATTAACGTATCACAATCTACCCCTCTGTTCCACTTCCTCTATCCTGTCACAGCCCCTTTATCCAATCTTGACACGTGGTATTCGAATTGTCAATGCATGTCCCTCATTATCCTGTCCCTCTCTCTCTCAGGGCAGTCTCTCTCTCTCTCTCTCTGGGGCTGGTCAATGTAGGTGGTGCTTGAACTGGCCAGGGATGTGGAGAAGAATGAGGAATCAGTCTGTCTTTGAAAGGGAAAGAAAAAAATCAGGAACAGTCCTTTGCTGTAGGGAAGCAAGAATACGCGCAGGTGAGATGGTGCAGGAGCAATCTGGATTGGTGTGCTAGGCTGGTATTAAGCTAGGAGGGAAAAACGTAGAACAACTTATAACTATTCACAAAGTGACTGTAATACATTGATGTATGTTGCCCCCTCTGAGTTCATCACCTCTCAGCCAGAGTCATGTTCCACTGTGGAATATACTGAATGTCCCCAGGTTCTAACATGACCCAGTACGTGTGACCAGGCCTCTCAGCCGAGACCACCCCTCAGGCTGGTTTGCCCCCACCAGCAGCAGGAAAAACCCATACTGACTTGCCCACCAGGTTTTTCTCAGCAATCACAGGAACACCATCTCCATCCACCATTTGCAGCAGGTTGGACTGGGCAGGACCAGCTTGGTTCACAGATCCTCTGTTGTTCACTAACCAAGTGGCTTGAGCTAGGTGCTTTTCCCAGTTCTTAAAGGTTCCACCCCCCATGGCTTTTAGGGTGGTCTTTAGTAAGCCATTGTAGCACTCAACCTTCCACACAGCTGGTGCATGGTATGGGATGTGGTAAATCCACTCAATCCCATGTTCCTTTGCCCAGTCCCTTATGAGATGGCTCTTGAAGTGGTTTCCATTGCCTGATTCAATCCTGGTAGGGGCGCTGTGTCTCCACAAGACATGCCTCTCTAGGCCCAGGATGGTGTTGCAATACCGGGTAGGTTTCCAGCCATCCTTTACCTGACCCCACCATGGCCACTACATACTGCTTGCCACTATGAGATTGAGGAAGGGTGATGTAGTCAATCTGCCAGGCCTCTCCGTACTTGTATTTCAACCATCTCCCCCCATACCACAGAGGCTTCATGCACTTGGCCTGCTTCATAGCGGCACAGATGTCACACTCATGGATAACCTGTGAGATGGCCTCCATAGAGAAGTCCACTGATCTGTCCCAAGCCCACTGGTATGTGGCATCTCTCCCTTGGTGGCCAGAAGTGTCATGAGCCCAGCGAGCTAAGAAAAGCTCACCCTTGTGTTCCCAGTCCAAGTCGATTTGGGAGATTTTAGCAGCCAGATCTGCTTGGTGGTTGTACATGTGCTCTTCCGTGGCTCTGCTCTTGGGGATGTGTGCATCGATGTGTAGTACCTTTATTGGCAGCCTGTCTGGGTGGGCAGCGATGTCTTGCCACAGATCAGTGGCCCAAACAGGTTTCCCTTTTCTCTGCTACCCATTCCTCCTCCATTCCTTCAGCCACCCCCACAAAGCATTTGCTACAATCCAGGAGTCAGTATAGAGGCACAGCACTGGCCAGTTCTCTTGTTCCGCTCTATCCAGGGTCAGCTGGACAGCTTTTACCTCTGCATACAGACTGGATTTGCCTTCTCCATCCCTGCTTCCACCATTTGCCTTGTTGGGCTCCAGACAGCTGCTGCCCATCTCCACTTGCTTCCTACAAGCTGGCAGAACCCATCTGTAAATAGAGCATAGCCCTTCTCATTCTCAGGGAGATTGTTGTGTGGGGGAGCCTCCTTAGCATGGGTCACTGCCTGTTCTGGTGGCATTCTGCAGTCAGAACTCTCTGGCCAGTTGGTGATCAATTCCACTATGCCAGGGCATTTGAATCTCCCCGTCCAAGATCGCTGAGTTATCAGGGCCATCCTTTTAGTCCAGGTGGCATCTGTGGCATGATGTGGGGTTGAGCCTCTCCCTGTGAACATCCAGGTCAGGACTGGAAGCCTTGGAACTCAATTACCTCAGAGGCAGCCCAGACAACCTCATAGACAGCTAGGATTTCCTTCTCTGTTGTGGTGTAGTTGGCCTCGGAGTCTTTGTCCCCCTTACTCCAGAAATCTAGGGGCCTACCCCGGGTTTCACCAGGAGCCTTCTGCCACAAGCTCCACATAGGACCATTCTCACCAGCTGCAGTGTACAGCACATTGTTGATCTTTGGTCCAGTTCGAACAGGTCTCAGAGCAATAGCATGGACCACCTCTCATTTTATCTGGTTGAATGCTACCTGCTGCTCAGGTCCCCACACAAAATCACTTTTCTTCCTTGTTACATGGACGAGTGGTTTCACAATTTGCCAGTACCCAGGAATGTGCATTTTCCAGAAACCCTCAAGTCCCAAAAAGGACTGTGTCTCTTTCTTATTCGTGGGTTGCACCATTGTGGCTATGCTGTTCACCACTTCCTGAGGGATATGGAGACGGCCATCTTGCCGTTGAACACGCAGGAACTGGATCTCCCTGGCAGGCCCTTTTACCTTCCTTCTCTTTATGGCAGTGCTGGCCTCCAACAGGATATCAATTATCCTCTTACCCTTCTGGTAAACTTCCTCTGCTGTCTCACCCCATATAATGATGTCATCAAGGAACTGCAGATGCTCAGGGGCTCCACCTTTTCTCTAAGGTAGTCTGGATCGCCTCATGGCAGATGGACCCAGCCCTGAGGCAATTGATTCCATTAGTACTGTACTCCCCTTCAGGAGAAAGCAAACTGTGGCCTGCATACTTCTGCAATGGTAATGCAGAAAAAGGCATTAGCAATGTCAATTGTGGCATACCACTAGGCTGCTTTCAATTCCAGCTCATACTGGAGCTCCAGCATGTATGGAATGACAGCGCTGATTGGAGGAGTCACTTCATTCAGGCCACAGTAGTCCACGGTCAGTCTCCATTCCCCATTTGCCCTCTGCACTGGCCATATTGGGCTGTTGAAGGATGAATGAGCCTTGCTGATCACCTTCTGGCTCTCCAGTCATCAAATCAGTTGGTGTATGGGGTGCAGAGAGTCTCTGTTTGTCCTGTATTGCCTGCGATGTACTACGCAAGAGGCAACAGGTAACTTCAAATTCTGCATCTTATGGCTGCCCACTCCAGAGGGCTCATCCAACAACTCAGGTGTGGTAGACAGCTGTTCTTTGCCTGCAGTCTCTACAGCTGCTACCCCAATGCTCACTTGTGCCCTCTAGGGTCCTTGAAGAATCCCTCCTGCGGAAAGTCAGTGCCAAGAACGCAAGGTGCAAGGGCAACAAAGTTGGTGAGGGGCTTGGAACACAAGCCCTATGAGGAGAGACTGAGGGAGCTGGGGTTGCTTAGTCTGGAGAGGAGGAGACTCAGGGGTGACCTTATTGCTCTCTACAACTACCTGAAGGGGGGTTGTAAACAGGCAGAGGTTGGTCTCTTCTCCCAGGCAGCCAGCACCAGAACAAGAGGACACAGTCTCAGGCTGCGCCAGGGGAAGTTCAGGCTGGAGGTCAGGAGGAAGTTTTACACAGAGAGAGTGATTGCCCATTGGAATAGACTGCCTGGGGAGGTGGTGGAGTCGCCATCACTGGAGGTGTTCAGGAGGAGACTTGACAGGGTGCTTGGTTACATGGGTTAGTTGATTAGGTGGTGTTGGATGATAGGTTGGACGTGATGATCTTGAAGGTCTCTTCCAACCTGGTTTATTCTATTCTATTATATTCTATTCAGTACCCCCAGGTCCCTCTTTACCTGTCCGCTCTCCAACCACTCTGACCCCAGCCTGTAGCACTGCATGGGGTTGTTGTGGTCAAGGTGCAGAACCCAGCACTTGGATGTGTTAAATCTCATGCCGTTGGATTCTGCCCATCTGTCCAGCCTGTCGAGGTCCCTCTGCAGAGCCTCTCTACCCTCCAGCAGATCAACTCCTGCCCCAAGTTTTGTCTCATCTGCAAATTTACTGATGGTGGACTCAATGCAGTCATCCAGATCATCAGTAAAGATGTTAAAGTGCATGGGGCATCGTTGGCATTGTTTCATTGGTTCCCACAAGTGACCACACATCGCACTATTATAGATTATTGGTCCAACTACTAATGGCACGCGAGGTTGTTGATGCAAGTGCGTGTCCTGTTATTCCCAGATAACTCTCTATGTTTATAGCTACCAGTGCCCTGCTTTAGTTACATGCTGCAAGCACAGCACTGTTTTGCTATATTGCTAGCCACTCCTGCACTTATGCTGAGCATGGCTTACCACCATGTTAGGCTCTAGGCCTACACTGCCAGATTGTTCACACTGCTCATTGCTGTCATTGCCATATCTATCTGGGGTTTATGCTCTCTTGATGACTAAAAGTCATTGGCAGAAAACAGAAATGTGAAAAAAAATCACTAGCATAATTTCTCTGGTTTCTTTGTTTCTGTTGTTCAAATAAGCTATTTTTAGTTATGTTCTATTCATTATACAACTGGCATTTTACAGTCAGCGAAAATCAGACTGTGCTTTTACTCTTCCTATTCACTAGGATTGGAAAGATTCATTCTGTCTTCAAATACATGGTGATACTGTCTTTTTTTTTTTTTTTTTCCCCTACTAATTGATTCCTCAGGAATCCTCACATTTCTGACTCTGTGACCCTGTAATAGTGAGACCTGGAACTGTTGCAAAGTTCTTAGCCATTTTATGGGAACGACAAATATCCTTGAACTCTTGGTACTCCAGATAATTGTAATCAAAAGGCAAACTACTTTATCTTAATGAATAGTAGTCATGATTGCCTGGTAACATCACAAATGTAGTGATCTTTGATGACAATTTCAGGAAGCACATATAAAAAATTATATAAAATTACATTTTATTCATTAATATATTTTTGCAATTGTAAAGTGTTGGTTTTGGTTTTGTTCTTTTTTTTCTTTTTCCCATAGGATTCCACTTTTAGTTAATAATAAAAAAATTGTGCTCTAATTTACTTTGGCACTGAAACTAGCTAAGATATCTTTCACAAAAAGAAACCTTTCTTTTGGCCATCCTTACGGTGACCATTTCCATCTTTTAATCTTTTGATAATTCCGCAACTTGTGCATAGATGATATTGTCGTGCTTTGGAAAAGTTGTTCCCAAGAAAAGTCCCAAGAAAACTTGTGTTTTTTAAAGGCCTGAATAACTTGAAGACACATACTGTACACATACCCACAATTGTAAAACTACATTAAATCTCACAAATTATTTATGTGACTTACTTAAATCCCTTTCAGCCCTTCTTTTTCCCCATGATTTTGCAACTCATTGGCTTCTGATACCTGTAAGGTATGGTCTCTTTCATTAAATATTTGCCACAACAATGCTTGCCTTTCCCCCAACCTTTTTCGTTACTGTGTTGTCTATTCAGTGGATAAGGAATTGGCTGGATTATTGCATCCAGAGGGTGGTGTTCAATGGCTTGAAGTCCAGATGGAGAGAAGTGACAAATGGTGTCCCTCAGGGGTCTGTACTGCTAAAGATTTTCATTAGTGATACAGACAGTGGAACCAAGTGCACCATCAGGAAGCTTACAGATGACACCAAGCTGAGTTGTGCTGTCAATATGTCAGAGGGGTGGGATATCATCCAGAGGGAGATGGACAAGCTGGAGAGGTGGGACCAGGTGAACCTCATGAATTTCAACAAAAGCAAGTGCAGGGTCCTGCACCTGCACCGGAACAAACCTCACTAGCAATACAGGCTAGGGGTGAGGTGATAGAAAGCATCCCTGTAGAAAAGGACTTGGGAGTGCTGGTGGACAAGAAGCTGGACATGAGTAGACAGTGTGTGCTTGCAGCCCAGAAGGTCAATCACACCCTGGACTGCATCAAAAGGAGTGTACCCAGCAGATCCAGAGAGGTGATTTGCTACTTTATTGTGCTCTGCTGAGACCTCACCTGGAATACTGTGTCCAGGTCTGCAGCCCTCTATACAGAAAAAACAAGGACCTGGTGAAGCAGGTCTAGAGGAGGGCCACAAAAGTGATCAGGGGACTGGACTACCTCTGCTACAAAGGCAGGCTGAGCAAGCTGGGGCTGTTCAGCCTGGAGAACAGAAGATCCCAGGAAGACCTAATAATAACCTTTTAATTTCTGAAGGGGGTCTACTAGATGGATAGGGAGAGATTGTTTAGAAACATATGTAGTGATAGGGTGAGGGACAATCGTTTCAAACTAGAGAGCAGCAGATTTAGATTGGATGTTAGGAACAAGTGCTTTACCATAAGAGTAGTGTAATACTGGAAGAGGCTGCCCAGGGAGGTAGTTGAGGCCCTTCCCTGGAGATATTCAAGGTGAGGCTCAACAGAGCTCTGGGCAAACTGTCTAGTGGATAAAGTCACTTAGAATTGATAGACCTATAACTTACATTGAGACAGAGATAAATTAAACAAGTAATGAACATTCAAATAAAAATACAATTTCCTAATGTGGTGGGGTTGGAAGGGTAAGGCCAAGAAGCCTCCTCCCTTCCCCCTTGTAAGGTAAAGGGAAAGAAAAATTGAAGGGAAAGGAAAAAAAAACCTCACAGCTGAATTAGCAAAACAGTGGATCTGTATATTTACAAAGCAATGTAGGATATGCAGGGGAATATATACAAATTTACAATATTTACAATATATACAAAGATATATAACAAAGTAGCATAGAGATGAGAGCTCCCCCCTCCGCTGATGGGGTTCCCCACCTCTGCTCTCCCCCTCTCTCCCCCTCCTCCCCAGAGCATGTTAGAAGAGAAAGAGAAAGGGAAAAAAAAAAATTAGAAGCAGTTTGTGTTAATTGGAAAGGAGTTAATACAGGCCTTATCAAGTTTGTCAATTTGAAGGCCGAAGCCTTGACAGAAAGCCCAGCACAGAAAGCTGCTGCCCGAAGAAGAGGCGGAAGCAAGACTGATAGAAAAGTGCTGGAATGTCCAGTTCACTCCCAGTTCAGAAGGTACTTCCTCCCACTTCACCAATTAAATTAGTTTAGATTATTCTTTCCATTTATCAACTTCCGTCCACCATATTCCCTTTCTTAAGGGGACAGGCTCAACCAGCCACACCTAATTATTTAACTAATATAGCTGGTAACAAGCAAATTCTTTGCTGATAGGCATTTATGTAGAGAGGTAGGTTACAGTTCAGTAACAAAAAATGAAATAATTATAGATAGGGATTCGAATTAAAATTATTTGTAGATATGAATATTGGTGTTTTGGAGACATCAAAATTAGTGAATCAATGACTCTGGTAATCTAGGCCATGCAAAGATATCTGGTAATAGAAAATGTAGAGTCTTGCATTCTTAGCACAGTGAAATTAAAACTTCTTCTTGTCCCTAAGGACAGTAATTGCTTAGACCCAGTGTTGGAGCGCACAGTGTTAGAATGCTTTGATAGCTTCTGGCTGTGTTATATCAATGCTCTGTATATAGTACATTAATCTCGCCAAGCTGCTTTCCATCATTTTTCAACAGTCCTGGATCACTGAAGAGGTCCCAGATGACTGGAAACTGGCCATTGTGATACCCAACCACAAGAAGGGCCAGGAGGAGGCAGGGAATTACAGACCTGTCAGCCCAACCTCAGTGCCAGGCGAGGTTATGGAACAGGTCATCTTGAGTGCAATCACACATCACCTACAGCATGGCCAAGGGCTCAAGCTCAGCCAGCATGGATTTAGGAGGGGCAGGTCCTGCTTCACCAGCCTGATCTCCTTTTATCATAAGGTGATCCACCTGGTGGATATGAAGAACGCTGTGGATGTAGTCTACCTGGACTTCAGCAAAGCCTTTGACATCATCCACCATAGCAAACTCCTGGCCAAGCTGTCCACCCATGGCTTAGACAACAACTCTCTGTGCTTGCTTAGGAACTGACTGAATTGCCAAGCCCAGAGAGTGGTGATGAATTGTGCCACTTCTAGTTGGTGGCCAGTCATTAGTGGTGTCTCCAAGGGATCAGTGTTGGGCCTGATCCTGTTCAATATCTTAATTGTTGATCTGGATGAGGGGATTGAGTCCACCATCAGTAAATTTGCAGATGACATCAAGCTGGGAGCAGGAGTCAATCTGTTAGAGGGTAGGAGGTCTCTGCAGAGAAATCTTGACAGGCTGGATGGGTGGGCAAAAGCCAGCGGCATGGGACTTAACATGTCTAAGTGCCAGGTCCTACACACTGGCCACAACAACCATTCTTGGTCTGGAGAGGGAAAGAGACTTAGTTCTTTTGCGTATTCTCGTGTTATGAAATTATAGCCACAAATGAGGTCAAAATATTGACAGTGAGGTTATTTATTTATTAACAGAAGCTATTAACGGAATAAAGTGGACAGAACAGAAGCAGGGAGAGAGAGAGGGAAAAATAGAAATAGGGAGAAGATGGAGAGAGCAGGAAAGGGATTATATTATCATTGGTCAGAGGTAGAGAGAGAGAGAGTTTTCAGAGTCCGAGTTCTTTTGTGTTGCCCCATGATGTTTCCAGTGTGTGGTGTCGTTTTCTTTCTTCTGCTCTGCCAGTATCACTCAACTCTTTTTA
Organism: Melanerpes aurifrons; assembly: GCA_011125475.1. Lineage (NCBI taxonomy): Eukaryota > Metazoa > Chordata > Aves > Piciformes > Picidae > Melanerpes > Melanerpes aurifrons. The sequence goes on from WWNC01000099.1 coordinate 1,401,580, forward strand.
TACAGTTTTTTAGTCCTTAGGTATGTGTCCAGGTATTGTCCCCCAAGAAATCTTCCTGTGCATTCCTTGTGTTTGTAGAGGGGTCAGGAGGAAGCGGGGAGGCCCTCTGCCTCATCCTTCTCCATTTACCTGCCCACACACATAATACACATCAGGGGCCAGATGGTGAATCTGTTCTCACCATCCTCCCTTTCCAGGGTACCTGATAGGTGAAGATGATCCTGTCTTATGTATATTCCACAGAGTACCAATAGCAGTGGCATCTGCCCATTATTTCCAGGGCAGCTGCAGTTTGGTGAGCAATCTTTATCCTTTGTTGGGGCACATCTCAGTTCATGATACAATGACAAGGTGATTTGAATCCAGGATTTGTAGACAGGATTCCTACAGTGTTCCTACACAACCTCATGCATCATTACCGTCTGGGGACAGAGTGGCTGGAGAGAAGCCAGGCAGAAAGGGACATGGGGGTACTGGTTGACAGCTGGCTGAGCAGTGTGCCCGAGGGCTAAGAAGGCCAATACTATCCTGGCCTGCATCAGGAATAGTGTGGCAAACAGGGAGGTCATTCTGCCCCTGTACTCAGCACAAGTCAGGCCACACTTTGAGTACTGTGCCCAGTTCTGGGCCATTCAATTCAAGAAAGATGTTGAGTTGCTCAAGCATGTCCAGTGAAGGGTAACAAAGCTGGTGAGGGGTCTGGAGCACAAATCCTATGAGGAGAGGCTGAGAGAGCTGGGGTTGCTTAGCCTGGAAGAAGAGGATCAGAGGAGACCTTATTGCCATCTGCAACTACCTGTACGATAGTTGTAGCCAGGTGGGGATTTGTGTCTTTTCCTGGGTAACCAGTAACAGAACAAGTGGACACAGTTTCAAGTTACACCAGGGTGAGTTTAGGCTTGATCTTAGGAAAAAGATTTTCACAGAAAGAGTGATTGCCCATTGTGATGGGCTGCTCAGGAAGATGGTTAGGTCAGCTTCCCCAGTTGTATTTAAGAACAGACTGGATGAGGCACTTAGTGCAATGGTCTAGTTGATTAGTTAGAGTTAGGTGATTGGCTGGACTTGATCCTGGAGGTCTCTTCCAAACAGGTTGATTCTGTGATTCTGTGATCTGTAGAGCTGTCAATCTCACTTCTTTATTCTTGTGACCATTTGAGGCTGTGCCTTTAAGAAAGGGACAGTGCTGAGACACTCTGGCCAAATGTTTTGGTGAAGACAAATGAAAACATCAATATTCTAAACGAATTTCATTGGTAGATTGGTAGAATGCAGTTTTAAGTTTTAGAGCAGCTGGAGGTTTTTTTCAGTTTGTCCCTTTCCTTCTCTCTTCCAGCTTGCCTGCTTCTGGGCTCCTTGCCAGAGCGACCTTGAACAGATAAGCAACTAATCCTACTAATAGGCTTACTAGAATTCTGCTTTATTAATAACTGCCTTTTTCTCTCTTTCTAGCCCTTTTTGGGAAAAAAGGGAGGTAGGGGGAGAGAGGGGGGTACAGTGGGGGAGCCCTCCTCTGGAGGAGGGAATTTCATTCCTATATTCTTGGTTTTTTTACCTTACTGCATATTTCTGTATATACATTGTAAATACTGTATAAATTGTGTATCTAACCTGCTTTTCTACATTGCTTGTAAAATATGCCATTCCTTCTGCTTCTCCGGCTGGGTTAGCTGTGGGTTTTTTTCCCTCTTTGTGGGGGAGAGAGGGCTGGGCCTTCTCTCTCAAACCACCACAATTGTCAACCACTAAAATGAAGAGAAAATGTAATTTTCCTGAAAGAGTTATGGTACATTATGTTGCAGTATTGTTCTTAATGACATTGTGCAGTAGTTGGAGGTCTAACAAGCCTTCTGCACTCCTGACCAAAGCTTACTTTTGAGGACAGTGTACTCCAGTGATACAGAAAGTAGGAACTGAAAAGAAAGAAAAAAACGAAACAACTCAACCACAAAGAAAAACCCCAAAACACAAAGATAAAGACAATAAAATACACAAACAACTAAAATTGCATCCAAAAGGAAATGCTGTCAGACTGAAAGTTATACTTCAGAATTATTAAAAAAAATAAAATATATAAATTCTGCTCTTCTGTTGAATAGGTAATTTCAGTGGCAGTTAAGGTTTTTTTTAAAAACTCTTTTAACTTCTCAAAAGTCCCACTAGGAAGAAATCCTGAGCATATCATCTAACTTGAAGAAACTAGGGATTCACAATACAGTTAACCTGAGTATGACCAGTCCGGTACTGTGCTGCATGGGGCTGAACATGCAGTATCACCTTCAGACTGTGTGGTACTGCACAAATCTCTTGACTGTAAGGTAACCTCAAGTACCAGAAAGCAGCAGAGTAGCCTGCAGGCAGCTTTCAGTAAAGGTGACAAAGCTGTCACTGTGACCTTGCCTTTATCTAAAAGCACAGCAAGACCTTGTAAGGATGCAATTTCTCATAAAGTGTACAAATTATGAGCTTGGTCTCCTGTAAAGAAAATCGTATAATATCTTGAAAGACCAAAAATAAGATGTCTCTGCTATGTACAGGGTCTACATGGCAGGCTGCATGTCAGAGTTTGTTCACTGTTAAACTGCTTTGAGTTCCCAGCATATAAAGTTATGCAATATTATCTATGATTCTCTTAATTTTAGTAGCAATAAAAACATTTAAATTGATAACTTACTAAGTGCCTTTCTTACTGGGACCATAATGAAGAAGCTCTTTCCAGTGCAAAACAATCCACCAAATCACAGAATATACTAGTTACCAGGGCATTTTATTTTTTAATCTTATGTCCTTCATATATTTAAATGTCATAGCATATCATATCTAAAACTCCACCTTCAGTTTCAGCTCTACCACTACCTTTTTTATTTTCTGATGATCATATTTACTGAGATGTTGATTAAGGCATGACATTTCTTACCCTTTATATCATGGTGGAAAATGACAAGAAAACTGTTATGTAAGGTTACTTCATAAATGCCTAGGGAGCAAAAATCCTATAAACTTTGATTTTGCTTAGCAGCTAAATGGTAGTCTTATCATTCTGATTTTTGTCTGGTTCAGGAACTTCTTGCTGTTAAAATCACTCTATGAAGATTTTCAGTAGAATCTATCAACCAGAGTAAACATTTTAAATCAATTAAAATTTATTTTTTTGTCCCACTGCTGCAGTTTGGGCTGGGTGCCCTCTGCTACGTGAGGTGCTTCCTGTGTCCAGAGGTCCAGCCCAGTGGGCGGACACAGGAAATCAGGTATTTCCTACCATAATTCCTACACCACTATAAAATTCACGGCAGGGTCTAGCACTTCCTCTTTCCTTCCTCTCTGCCACCCAGTAACTGGGGGAGATGTCTGCCAGCCATGGGCCTGGCTAGGCCCAAGGCCATGGAGGGATGGGCAGTGTCAGATCTGGCCAGCTGAGACTAGCCTAGCAGTGGGGAGGGGGAGGAAGGAACTCTGGGGATCTTGGGTGCACCCTCAGGTGGGGATGGGATGTTTCTGGGTCTGTTTTAGCATTTCTTGTGTCACTGTCCTTCTGCCTTTCTGTACACACTCACTGTTTGCTATTTAAACTTTCCATCGCTTTTGCAATCCATTTGTCTTAGTCATTATTTTTGCCCGTGGTGGGGAGGGGGTTTGCCCCAACCCTTTACACACATTGACAAAAATTACATTTGGTCTTTCATGTTTCTACTATTTCTCTCACCTGTTTAGATTCTGGAAAACTTGAGAAAATGTCTGTGTTGTGTCAGTACTTCCATCTAGTCTTCTGATACTTCTTTTCTCTAATGGTGATCAACCACTAAATCCATACATCTTTTTTTGTAGGACAGATATCATTTATTTTATGGACTGTAATACAGGGTGTGTAACTGTCCAGTGTCAACATGTCAGGGATCAGATAGCTTAAGGTTTAGTGTAAAAAGAAATAAATATACTTATCAAGAGTAAAGCAAGAAAATCACTAATCATAAATAACTAAAATATTAGACAGCAATATGCTAAAAAATTCCTCACTTTTGGCAGTGCTATGTTTTGTAATATATCTTGAAAGAAGAGCTAAGTTTCACTTTATATGAGTTTTCATATATAGATCAGCAAGATATTGGCATAATAAATACTGTATTAGTATAGAATGGAATGTGTCATTAGCATGAGCTATTTGATCTGTTTAACTCTACAAAAGTAGTAGAAGTTCCCGGTTATGGACATTTATTTAATTTATACTATATGGAAAATGGATAGTAATAAAAATATTAATAACTTTTGTTAATATGGAAAATTGCCAAAAATGTATTAAATAGGTCCAATATATGGTTAGAATATATATTTACAGTGGGAATGTGCAGTATTTAGGCAAATATAACAATTTAAACAATTTTATGCAAACTGTGAGGAAATAACAGGGAAAGAGAGAATTCCTGGGAGTGAAATGGTGCTAGACTACAGCAGGGGGAGACTCAACAAGAACTGTTAAGCCAAAGAGTCAATGAATTAGAATAGAATAGAATAGAATAGAATAGAATAGAATAGAATAGAATAGAATAGACCAGGTTGGAAGAAACCCTCAAGATCATCATGTCCAATCTATCATATAATCCAACCCACCTAATCAACTAAACCATGCAAACAAGCACCCTATCAAATCTCCTCCTGAACACCTCCAATGATGGTGACTCCACCACCTCCCCGGGCAGCCCATTCCAATGGGCAATCACTCTCTCTGTGTAGAACTTCTTACTAATCTCCAGCCTAAACCTCCCCTGGCACAGCCTGAGACTGTGTCCTCTTGTTCTGGAGCTGGCTGTCTGGGAGAAGAGACCAACCTCTGCCTGTCTACAAACTCCCTTAAGGTAGCTGGTTCTACCCAAGTGGGCAGTGGTGCTGTTGTGTATTCACTGTTGAGCCTTTTGGGGCACTCTTGTGCACCAGGCACAACTGATTGCAGGCAAGAAGGCCTGCAATCTCAGGGTGGTCTGGCTTCAGCAGGATGGTGGGCTGATACAACGCTACCGTGATGGGCACTTGCTTTGTCCTGGGTAAACTAAGGCATGGCAAAATTCTAGTTGCAAGGGGAAGAAAGGCTTGGCTCCAGCTCCAAGATTCATGGCTTTTCTAGTTTGCAGTGTGTAGCCTTATAGCTTTTATCCCAGGCTCTGGACTGGGCACTCAAGACAGGGCAGGGCAATGTGAGGCAGGGCAATGTGAGGCAGGGCAACATGAGGCAGGGCAACTTCCAGCAACTTCATCATAAGTTTGTGTAATATCATTGTCCTATGAACATGAAAGGAGGTCTTACCTCCACTTGATATTAGAATAGAATAGAATAGAATAGAATAGAATAGAATAGAATAGAATAGAATAGAATAGAATAGAATAGAATAGAATAGAATAGAATAGAATGAATAGGTTGGAAAAGAACTTTGAGATCATCAAGTCCAACCTATCATCCAACACTATCTAATCAACTAAACCATGACATCAAGCACCCTGTCCAGTCTCCTCCTAAACACCTCCAGTGATGGTGACTCCACCACCTCCCTGGGCAGCCCATTCCAATGGCAATCACTTTTTCTATGAAGAACTTCTTCCTAACATCCAACCTGAACCTCCCCTGGTGCAGCTTGAGACTGTGTCCTCTTGTTCTGGTACTGGTTGCCTGGGAGAAGAGATCAACCTCCGCTTGTCTACAACCTCTCACAGGTCCAAGCAGGTTCAAGGAAGGCAAGGCAAGGCAAAGGCAACTCAAAGTTGGCCTATGTATATATCTCTTACCCTAGATCCAATCGCAACAATAGGGCAACTGACGCCAGCACATAGTTACCCAATGAAAAGGGGTTCTGCTAGGCTGTGGCCAGAAACATAGGCCTGGTCAGGTAGGAGCAGTGGCCAGTACACATGCTCTTACCCCAGAACTAAACTTGTTTACCAGGCACACATGGTCCTGTCCCCTTTATTCCTTTCCCTATATTATCCTGACTTTCTGCAGGAAGGGGAGGGGAGAGGGGGACCATGGCTAGACACATCAGGGTCTGTCTGGGTTTGTGATCGGGCCATTTGGCCCTACCATGACAAACTGGTCATCATAATTCACATTCAAACAATAGGGATGCTTTTAACTTTTCCAGTCTTCATTGACTTTCTGAAATTCCTGAAAAGATTATCTGAAGTCCATATGTACTATTACTGCATACAAATAAGATTTTCAGGTTTTGAAATCAGCTTTGCTTTAAAGAATAATTTCAGAAAAAAATTTGTGTTTTTAATGGACAATTCTAAGGGGATATAATCTTCATTATGTGTATATATAAATTTCAGATCACTCTTGAGATTTATTTTTTTCTAAGTGTTTGGAATTATCATTATTATATTTATATATTTTATATATATATGTATCTTGGATTCAGAAAGTAATTAGTGCTTATGGAAAAACTTAATTAAGTATGGTGGACTCAAACTCTCCACTACATCTAAGATATATTGATGTGCTGTTATTTGAATGTGGTACAGAAGAAATATTCACTGATTAGAAAACTGCATTATTTTACTTCATATGAGTTGGATGTGATAAGATGATCAAGAATGAAGTCTTGCAGCCTGCTGGGTTTATGTACCTTGAGAATGGAGAACCAGTGCAGTGATGCACTTGCCAATGAAGGTCCAGTTGCTGCAGGATGCACAGGCAGATTGAATGAATACTGCAGCTCCCAAGCAGCTACTCTGTGGTGAGTTGAAGGAAGGAGAGTTACCTTAGAAAGTATCCAAAACTACCCCAAAGACATTTTTAACTGGAGGCTAATATAAATCTTGAAACATTTATCTGCAAATAGGCAGCAATGAAGCATAAAAGTGAGGTATAACATAGGCCTCTTTGAAGTATATTAGGAAAATGGTGGAATATTTATCTTCATCAGTATATCTTTCATCAGAATTTTGCTAGATAGCTCAATCAGGACTGGCACCTGGGACCAACAAGCTCGACAAGAAAGGCACTTCATTCTACTTCCTTTTTCAGGCTTTCAGGAGCGGAAGGACCTTTGCAATCTCCAAGGCAGAGGGTGAGGTCCAGCATAGCTGTCTTCTTGCATGCCTGCCTGAGATCGTGACGTCAGCTGCGTGAAATTTAACACATGCCCAAGGCTGGTGCAGTTGAGCATTTCACTAGACAGCTGCTGGCTGCTCACTCAGCAGCACCCAGCCATACACACCACAGAAATTATTTTATTATTTTTTCCAGTAGATCGGTGGCCAGGAATAGGGATGGTTGCAACTCACAAGCAAGACAGTCTTCAAAAAAATCAGTGTTGACCCAGACTGAGGTCAAACACAAGCAGGTAGGTATCCAGGCAACTGGCTGCAGAGAGTGCTGGAACCTGGCACTTGAAATGGAGAGTAGTGGAGACAACACCTTCATTAGGTGTGAGCAGATTTACTATCTGTTTAACGTAGTGGCTGAACTGAAGGAGGAAGTTACTAGACTTAGGAATGTAAGGGAATGTAAAGGGAGTTGAACTTGGGTAACCAAGACCTGCAGGGTGCCCTAGCAGAGGCAGGTGATTCAAAAAGCAGTGGGGTATGGATAAAGGTCCCTCTTAGGAGATGTAAAGTAAAACCCCCACACCTCCCATCACCTTCCCTGCTGCCCTTGCAAAACAAATGTGGGGGACTGAAAGTTGAGGGTGAGGTGATTATGATGGCAGGAGACACGCCATCTGAGGTCTTGCCTAAGGCAAAACAGCCTGTCCCCCCCAACCCCAAAAGGGTTGGAGAGGTGGCCCTGTACGTCAGGGAGGCACTAAATGCCATGGAACCAGATATCAAGGATGATTAGGTTGAGTGCCTGTGGGTGAGAATTAGAGGGAAGGCCAACAAGGCTGACATGTTGGTTGGACTCTGTTATAGACCACTCAACCAGGATGAAGAAGTTGATGAATTATTTTACAGGCGGATAGAGGCTGTCTCAAGATTGCCAGACCTTGTTCTTATGGGTGTCTTTAACCTGCCTGATATCTGCTGGGAAGTTAACACAACAGAGAGGAGGCAGTCTAGGAGGTTTTTAGAGTGTATGAAGGACAGCTCCTTATCTCAGCTGCTGTGTGAGCCTATGAGGGGTAAGACTTTCCTCGACCTCTGTGACCCTTTGAGGCTGTGCCTTTAAGAAAGGGACAGTGCTGGGACACTCTGGCTGAATATTTTGTAAACAAAGACAGGTCTAAACGAATTTCTTTGGTAGATTGGTAGAACGCAGCTTTAAGTTTTAGTGCAACTGGATTTTTTCTCAGTTCATTCCTTTCCTTCTCCCTTTTTCCAGCTTGCCTGCTTCTGGGTACCTAGCCAGAGCGACCTTGGATAAGATAAGCATTAATCCTGCAATTAAATCACATGAGGCCCACTAAAATCATTCTCCCTTGATAACTGCCTTTTTCTCTCTCTAACCATTTTTGGGAAAAAAGAAAAGTAGGGGGAGAGAGTGGGGTACAGGGGGAGGAAGCCTCCTCTGTCTGGAGGAGGGAATTTTGTTCCAGTTTTTTTTTTCTTTGCTGTATATTTCTGTACATATATTGTAAAAACTGTATATATTGTGTATATCTAACCTGCCTTTTCACATTGCTTTTAAATATAGCATTCCTTTGCTTCTCCGACTGAGTTAGCTGTGGGTTTTTTTCCTCTTTGTGGGGGAGGGAGAGCTAGGCTTTCTCTCTCAAACCACTACAACCTCCTTTTTACCTATAGAGAAGGGCTGGTAGGAGATGTGGTGGTTGGAGGCTGACTGGGGTTCTGTGACCATGAAATAATTGTTTTCAACATGCACTCAAGCTAAAAGGGGTAGAAACAAAACCTCCCCTCTGGACTTAATGAAGGCAGACTTCAGGCTATTCAAGGAACTAACTCAGAGGGTTCCTTGGGAAACAGCCCTTAAAAACAAAGGGGTCCAGGAGAGCTGGACCTACTTCAAGAAAAAATTCTGGAAAGTGCAGGAACAGGCTGTGCCAGAAGATGAGTCACCAGGGTAGATGGCCAGCCTGGATGGACAATGAACTTCTGGGTAAATTAAGGGGAAAAGAAAAGAGGGTGTATCATCTTTGGAAGAAAGGTGGAGTAACCCATAGAATGTTTAAGGACATGCAGGAAAAAAATTAGAGAGGCAAAAGCCCATTTAGAGGTTATATTAGCCATTGCTGTGAAGGACAACAAAAAATCATTCTATAAATATATTGATGGCAAGAGAAGGGGCAAGGACAACCTCCACTATTTGGTGGACACAGAGGGGAACATAGTAACAAAAGATGAGGAAAAGGCAGAGGTACTTAACACCTTCTTTGCCACAATTTTTAATAGCAAGATAAGTTGTCTTCTGGGCAACTGGCTTCCTGAGCTTGCAGATGGAGGCAGGGAGCAGTATAGTTGCCCTGTGATCAAGGAGAAAGTAGTTAGAGACCTCCCTAGCTGCTTGGATCCCCACAAGTCCATGGGACCAGATAGGATCCATCCTAGGGTGCTGAGAGAGATGGCAGATGAGCTGGCCAAGCTGCTCTCCATCATTTTTCAACAGTCCTGGCTCACCAGAGAGGACCCAGATGATTGGAAACTGGCCAATGTGATGCCCATCCACAAGAAGAGCCAGATGGAGGAACCTGGAAACTACAGGCCTGTCAGCCTGACCTGAGTGTTTAACAGCAAGGCAGGAGTTCAGGACAACTGGCCTCCAGAGTTGGGCGATGGGGTCGGGGAGCGGTGTAATGCCCCGGTAATCAAAGAGGAATTAGTTCAGGAGCTGCTGAGCCACTTGGACACTCACAAGTCCCCTGTGTGTCAGAGGAAATTATGGAACAGATCATCCTGGAGGCAATAACTGCGCTCCTGAAGGATGGCTAAGGGATCAAGTCCAGCCAACGTGGATTTAGGAAGGGCAGGTCTTGCTTCACCAACTTGATATCCTTCTATGATCCGGTGACCCACCTGGTGGGATGTGGGTAAGACTGTGAATGTAGTCTACCTGGACTTCACAGTAACACAGTATCACAGTATCACAGTATAACTTAGGTTGGAAAGGACCTCGAGGATCATCGAGTCCAACCTATCAACACAGACCCCATAACTAGACCATGGTACCAAATGCCACGTCCAATGCCCTCTTGCAGGGCTCCAGGGACGGTGACTCAACCACCTCCCTGGGCAGCCTGTTCCAATGATGAATGACTCGCTCGGTGAAGAACTTTCTCCTCACCTCGAGTCTAAACCTCCCCTGGTGCAGCTTGAGACTGTGTCCCCTTGTTCTGGGGCTCGTTGCCTGGGAGAAGAGGCCAACCCCTTCCTGGCTACAACCACCCTTCAGGTAGTTGTAGAGGGCAATGAAGTCACCCCTGAGCCTCCTCTTCTCCAGGCTAAACAATCCCAGCTCCCTCAGCCTCTCCTCATAGGGCTTGTGCTCAAGGCCTCTCCCCAGCCTTGTTGCCCTTCTCTGGACACCTTCAAGTGTCTCGATATCCTTCTTAAACTGAGGGGCCCAGAACTGGACACAGTACTCAAGGTGCGGCCTAACCAAAGCAGAGTACAGGGGCACAATGACCTCCCTGCTCCTGCCGGCCACACTATTCCTAATGCAGGACAGGATGCCATTGGCCCTCTTGGCCACCTGGGCACACTGCTGGCTCATGTTTAGGTGGCTGTCGATCAGCACCCCCAGGTCCCTCTCTGCTTGGCAGCTCTCCAGCCAAACAGACCCCAGCCTGTAGCGCTGCATGGGGTTGTTGTGGCCAAAGTGCAGCACTCAGCACTTGGACTTGTTGAATGCCATCCCATTGGACTCTGCCCATCTGTCCAGTCGGTCGAGGTCCCTCTGCAGAGCCTTTCTACCCTCCAACTGACTAACATCTGCTCCTAACTTGGTGTCATCTGCAAACTTGCTGATGACTGACTCGACCCCCTCATCCAGATCATCAATGAAGATATTTAAGAGGACGGGGCCCAGCACTGATCCCTGGGGACACCACTGGTGACTGGCCTCCAGCTGGATGTGGCACCATTCACCACCACTCTCTGGGCTCGGCCCTCTAGCCACTTCCTAACCCAGTACAAAGTGTTGTGGTCCAAGCCACAAGCTGACAGCTTAGACAGTAGTTTGCTGTGGGGGAAGGTGTCAAAGGCCTTGCTGAAGTCCAGGTAGACCACATCCACAGGCCTCCCCACATCCACCAGATGGGTCACCTGATCATAGAAGGAGATCAGGTTGGAGAGGCAGGATCTGCCCTTCCTAAATCCATGTTGGGTGGACCGGAGCCCTTGGCCATTCTTCAGGTGTGCAGTTATTGCCACCAGGATAATCTGCTCCATCACTTTCCCTGGCAATCAGGTCAGGCTGACAGGCCTGTAGTTTCCAGGTTCCTCCATCTGACCTTTCTTATGGATGGGGACCACATTGGCCAGTTTCCAGTCATCTGGGACCTCACCAGTGAGCCAGGACTGGAGGAAAATGATGGAGAGTGGCTTGGCCAGCTCATCTGCCATCTCTCTCAGCACCCTAGGATGGATCCCATGCAGTGCCAGGGACTTGTGAGTGTCCAAGTGGCTCAGCAGGTCCCAAACTAATTCCTCATGGATTACCGGGGCACTACACTGCTCCCCAACCCCATCGCCTAGCTCCGGAGGCCACTCATCCTGAACTCCTGCCTTGTTGTTAAAAATTGAGACGATGAAGGTGTTCAGGACCTCAGCCTTTTCCTTGTCTTCAGTCACCGTGTTCCCCTCCAGGTCCAATAAGGAGTGGAGGTTCTTCCTGCCGTTCTTCTTATTGTTAACGTTTATAAAAATGCTTTTTATTGTCTTTGACAGAGGTGGCCAGCTTCAGTTCCAGCTGGGCCTTTGCCTCCCTAATTTTATTCCTACATAATCTGACAACTTCCTTGAACTTACCTCAAGAAACCTTCCCCTCCTTCCAAAGGTGATAAAGCCTCTTTTTCCCCCTTAAATCCTTCAGGAGCTGCTTGCTCATCCAGGCCAGTCGCCTTCCCCGCCAGCTCGCCTTTAGGCACACGGGAACTGCCAGTTCCTGTGCCTTCAAGAGCTCCTGTTTGAAGTAGGTCCAACCCTCCTGAACCCCTTGGTTCATGAGGGCTGGTACCCAGGGGACTTTACAAATAAGTTTCTTGAACAGGCTGAAGTTCGCCCTTCGGAAGTCCAAGGTGAAGGTTCTGTTGGTGCTCCTCCCTATCTCCCTGCATATTGAAAACTTCACTATCTCATGGTCACTACACCCTAGGCAGCCTCCCACTATCACATCTCCCACCAGCCCTTCTCTATTGGAGAACAGCAGGTCAAGCAGAGCCTGTCCCCTGGTAGGCTCACTTAACAGCTGTGTCAGGAAGCAGTCCTCCATTCGCTCCAGGAATCTTCTGGATTGCCTCCTCCTTGCTGAATTAAGTTCCCAGCAGATATCTGGCAGGTTGAAGTCGCCCACAAGGACAAGATCTGATGATCTTGAGACGGCCTCCAGTTGCTTGTAGAATGATTCATCAGCCTCCTCATTCTGGTTGGGTGGTCTGTAACAGATTCCAATCAAGATGTCAGATTTTTTAGGCTGCCCTCTGATTTTAACCCACAGGCTCTCAACTCCTTCATCTTCCACCTCAAGTTGTGTGGCAGAAAGTGACTCCCTAATATACAGAGCCACCCCTCCTCCTCTTCTCCCTCGCCTGTCTCTCCTAAAGAGCCTGTAACCCCCCATTGTAGCACTCCAATCGTGGGTGCTGTCCCACCAAGTTTCTGAGATGGTGACTATATCATAGTCACCCTGATGGATCAGGACCTCCAACTCCTCTTGCTTATTGCCCAGGCTGCTTGCATTGATGTATATGCATCACAGTTGAGCTCCTGACTTCTCAACTGACCCTACCTTGTGCCCTACTCTTTCCTCTGCAGAAGGACCGATTGCCTCACCCACCCCCTTCAGACCTAGTTTAAAGCCCTTCTAATGACCCCTGCCAACTCCAGTGCCAGGACTCTCTTACCCCTTCTAGATAAATGCACTCCATCAGGACCCAGCAGATCGGGTGCAGTGAAAGTTGTCCCATGGTCAAAGAACCCAAAGTTCTGCCGCTGGCACCATCCCCTGAGCCAATTGTTGATGGTATGGGTTCTCCCATTCCTCTCAGTGTACACTCCTGCCACTGAGGGAACTGAGCAGAACACCACTTGAGCTCCTGTCCCATCAATCAATTGTCCAAGGGCCCTGAATTCCTTCTTAATTGCCCTGGTGCCCTTCTTGTCAATCTCATCACTCCCAGCCTGTATTACCAGCAGAGGGTAATAGTCAGTGGGCTAGATTAATTTAGGGAGTCTCCTTGCAATGTCCCTAACCCCTGCCCCTGGTAGGGAGCAGACCTCCCTGTGGGATGGGTCGGGAAGACATATGGGTCCCTCAGTATCCCCCAGGAGAGAGTCCGCAACAACTATAACCCTTCTCCTTTTCTTTATGGAGCTGGTCGTCATAGCTGGTGGGGACCGCTTGGGCTTAGGCTCCTTCCTGCAGCTGGTCATTACAGCTGGTGGAGCTACTTGGCCTTAGGCTCCCCTCTGGATGGCTACTCCTCAGCCTTAGCCCTCTCATCCCTACTGTCCTCAGCCTGCAGGGCCTCATACTTATTATACAAGGGCAGCAGAGGAGGAGGAGAGGGTCGGGGTGGATTTCTCTTGCCACCTCTGGCAGGGATCTGTATCCATCCCTCTTCGTTTCCAGGGACCCTTCCCTCAGCAGGGGAGATCTGCAGAGCCTTCTCCCACAAATCTAATTCCCTTTCACTTTCTCTTATTGTCCTTAGCCTAGATACCTCCTCTTTCAGCTCGGCCACTTCATCCTTTAGCTCTGCCACCAGGCTGAGGAGAAAATTCACCTGGTCACACCTGACACAGGTGTCCTCTCCCTCCCCCTCTATTCCAAGTGCCAGGCTGAAGCACACTCTGCAGGTGGCAGCCTGGACTCCAGCATGCTGGTAAAACAGCTCTGTCTGGGCAGATGCTGCTTTTCTACCCTTCATGTGAGTGACAACCATGGTGGAATGTTTGAGGGGTTTTTTTGTGTGGGTTTTTTGTTTTTTTTCAACCAGCCAATAGGCTAGCTAGCGAACCAAAATGGTGCCGCGCGCACAATCTGGGTGGTATTTAAAACTGCCGCGGCTGACAACAGGCTCCCATTCCCATGTAGGCTCGCGTGAGCACGATCCTGCCAGCTCCCCCCGACCAGGAGTCCTCCCGACCCACAAAACCCCAACAGGAAGGCAAAAAAAACCCCAAGAGAATCTCACAGTTCAAGTGGAGCGGTTCCGAACGAGTGGTCCCAATCGACTAGTGAACCAAAACTTCAGCAAGGTCTTTGACACTGCCCCCCACAGCAAACTCCTGGCCATGATGTCAGCCAGTGGCTTGGACAGCAGCACTCTGTGCTGGGTTAGGAACTGGCAGGAGGGCCGAGCCCAGAGAGTGGTGGTGAATAGTGTCACATCCAGCTGGTGGCCAGTCAACAGCGGCATCCCTCAGGGATCAGTTCTGAGTCCCATCCTATTCAACAACTTTATTGATGATCTGGGTGAGGGGACTGAGTCCATCATCAGTAAGTTTGCAGATGACACCAATTTGGGAGCAGGTGTTTGTCTGTTAGAGAGTTGAAGGGCTCTCCAGTGGCTTCTTGACAGTCAGGACAGATGGGCAGAGTCCAACATAATGACATTAAACAAGTCCAAGTGTCGGGTTCTGCACTTTGGCCACAACAACCCCATGCAGCGCTACAGGCTGGGGTCTGTTTGGCTGGAGAGCAGCCAAACAGAAAGGGACCTGGAGGTGCTGATTGACAGCTGGGTGAACATGAGCCAGGAGTGTGCCCAGGTGGCTGAGAAGGCCCATGCTATCCTGGCCTGTATCAGGAATACTGTGGCCAACAGGAGCAGGGAGGTCATTCTGCTCCTGTACTCAGCACTGGTCAGGCCACACCTTGAGTCCTGTGTCCAGTTCTGGGCCCCTCAGTTTAGGAAAGATGTTGACTTGCTAGAATGCGTCCAGAGACAAGAAAGCTTGTGAGGGATTTGGAGCACAAGCACTGTGTGGAGAGGCTGAGGGAGCTGGGGTTGCTTACCCTGGAGAAGAGGAGGCTCAGAGGAGACCTTCTTGCTGTCTACAACTACCTGAAGGGAGGCTGTAGCCAGGTGGAGGTTGATCTCTTCTCCCAGGAAACCAGCATCAGAATAAAAGGACAGTCTCCAGCTGCACCAAGGGAAGTTTAGGCTTGAGGTGAGGAGAAAGTTCTTCACAGAGAGAGTTGTTAGCTGTTGGAATGGGCTGCCCAGGGACGTGGCGGAATTAGTATCCTTGGAGGTGTTAAAGAGGTGACATGGTTTATTAGTCATGAGGTCTTGGGTGACCGGTTGTCAAGGTCTGGAGACATTAAATGCCTCAGTCCGGAGACACAGTTCTTTTAAATATTCCCGTGTTGTGAAATTAGAGGCACAAACAAGGCCAAAGTATCAACAGCTAGACTATTTATTACATAAATAAAGTGGACATAAGAAAGGGAGAGGGAGAAAATAAAGAGGGAGAGAGAGACGAGAGATAGAAGAGAGAGAGAAGAGGAAAGAAATTATATTACCACACCCCTCATCCCCCCCAAGACAGGTAAAGTCTGTGGAGGAAAGGTGCTGCAGGAGATGTTGGGTTTGTAGAGAAACGGTGGTGAGGCTTTTGCTGGAGAACAGCTGTGGTCCTCTGGGGAGATGTTGGGTTGATACAGGAATGGTGCTGAGGCTCCTCTGGGCAGCCTGGGTCTGTAGAGAAGGGGTGCTGAGGCTTGGTCCTCCGGGCAGCTTCTTTTCTCTGGAGCAGCATTGTCCCGGCTTTCTCTTCTCAGCGGCCTGGCCCGTCTCCTGTGTTTTCCTTCATCTCCGTTTTTCTCCCCGTTTTTCTCCTCTGTTTCTCTCTCCTGTTTCTCACTACAAACCAGTAGTTGCTCCAGTCTTTTATACAGTTTTTAGTCCTTAGGTATGTATTCAAATATTGTCCCTCAGGAATTCCAGTGGCAGGAAATAATCCTTAGGTTCTGTGTATTGCTGTGTGTTTGGGCAAGATCCTGGCTGGAGGAATCTTTGTCTACCCTGTCTCCATCCAGACAAGGCTCCCCACATTCCTTACACGTCAGGAAACAGGTGGTAAAACCCATTGTATCACCCTGTCCAGGGTACTTGATGGGTGGAGGTCTTGCCCTAAAGGTGTGATGGCTGGGTCCTTGGGTCCATTGTTGTAGTCCTGTGTTATCACGATGCAATCACAAGCTGATTTGCAACCAGGATTGGTGGACAGGATTCTTTCCACCTACTTTCCAGTGGCTCTGCTATCATTTTATCTTTGTTGACTCACATAGAGAGAGACAAACTTATTAGACTCTCACACCAGTTGGACTGGATGATCTTTGAGGTCTTTTCCAACCTTATTGATTCTATTCTTTCTACTCTACTCTACTCTACTCTACTCTACTCTACTCTACTCTACTCTACTCTATTCTATTCTATTCTATTCTATTCTACTCTACTCTATTCTACTCTACTCTACTCCTATTCTATTCTATTCTATTCTATTCTATTCTATTCTATTCTATTCTATTCTATTCTATTCTATTCTATTCTATTCTATTCTATTCTAATTTGAAGTGGAGTTGAGATCTCCTTTCATGTGCATAGGCCAATGATACTACACAAACTTGTGATGAGCTTCAGACACTGCCACCACAACAGAATCATCTTTAACTACTTAAAACAGTTACAGTAATTCTACTTGTAATACATTAACTCACCTTCCCCAGCAGAGTGCCGGAAAGAGTTGGAAAAACAAATACAAGAGAAGCTCTTGGATTTAGACATTTTAGTAAGTGAAGAAAAGAGGGGTATGAGGGGGTTGAGTCAGTCGTCAGCAAGTTTGCAGATGACACCAAGTTAGGGGCAGATGTTAGTCAGTTGGAGGGTAGAAAGGCTCTGCAGAGGGACCTCGACCAACTAGACAGATGGGCAGAGTCCAATGGGATGGCATTCAACAAGTCCAAGTGCCGAGTGCTGCACCTTGGCCACAACAACCCCATGCAGCGCTACAGGCTGGGGTCTGTTTGGCTGGAGAGCTGCCAAGCAGAGAGGGACCTGGGGGGGCTGATTGACAGCCACCTAAACATGAGCCAGCAGTGTGCCCAGGTGGCCAAGAGGGCCAATGGCATCCTGGCCTGCATTAGGAATAGTGTGGCCAGCAGGAGCAGGGAGGTCATTGTGCCCCTGTACTCTGCTTTGGTTAGGCCGCACCTTGAGTACTGTGTCCAGTTCTGGGCCTCTCAGTTTAAGAAGGACATCGAAACACTTGAAGGTGTCCAGAGAAGGGCAACAAGGCTGGGGAGAGGCCTTGAGCACAAGCCCTATGAGGAGAGGCTGAGGGAGCTGGGATTGTTTAGCCTGGAGAAGAGGAGGCTCAGGGGTGACCTCATTGCCCTCTACAACTACCTGAAGGGTGGTTGTAGCCAGGAAGGGGTTGGCCTCTTCTCCCAGGCAACGAGCCCCAGAACAAGGGGACACAGTCTCAAGCTGCACCAGGGGAGGTTTTGACTCGAGGTGAGGAGAAAGTTCTTCACCGAGCGAGTCATTCATCATTGGAACAGGCTGCCCAGGGAGGTGGTTGAGTCACCATCCCTGGAGGCGTTCAAGAGGGCATTGGACGTGACACTTGGTACCATGGTCTAGTTATGGGGTCTGTGTTGATAGGTTGGACTCGATGATCCTCGAGGTCCTTTCCAACCTAAGTTATACTGTGATACTGTTATCCACAGTGAAATCCTGGTAGTATATTTTTAAATTCATACTAATTCTTTTCTTTTTATGATTATTTTCTATACACAAGTTATTTACCTTGAGTTTTTTTTAGTAGATTTAGGGAATTTCTTCAAAACCATGTAGTAGTTAAGTAATCTGAACAGAAATTTGCTGAGCTTGCTTTCTTACCTACTATACCTAGCAGTACTTGAAAAATTATTAAACAGTGACAAATACAATAGACTATTTATACATCAAAATTAAAGACGATAATGTTTAGATAAATACTTGCTTTCCTTATGCTTGCAGTAACATCTATAATTTCAGAAATATTACAAAACCCCTAGCTATGACATATGTATCTGAAAGGACAGGTAGTTGAGACTGTTATTTTGCTGACATGTTTGCTTGTCTTCTCAAATATGCCAGAATTGACCTTTTCAGTGTTCATAGTTCATGTTTTATCAAAGAACACTGCCTCAACTCTTACAAGATATTTCTCACAAGTATAGGCTAGGAACTCTAATTTTTGCAAAGTCTTTGAAATTGGAAATCTCAGCGTTACACAGCAGTGTAGTGCAGCTTTCAGCATGCCTAAGAGATCTGATAACATTCCATGTCCTAAGGCCCAAGAGTCTAGCAGACTAGCATTATGGGAACCTGAAGAAGATTTGTACCAGGGAAATGAAAATACTCAAAATAAATTCTGTGAAGTTGGAGCATCTTGATAAGGTCATTTATCATCTTTTAAAGTAAGTGGCCTTGTGGAGCAATAGCTGTTTTTCTTGATTTTAAACTTTGATCCAATAGACTTTGTATGTCCTTTTTTGCTGCCTCACTGCTCATTCATGCATTTTCTATTTTTTTTTTTTTGAAAACTTAAAAAAATTAAGTAAATGCATATCCTTCATCTTCTTATTCCACTCCATTGCCTTCTTATTATCATACTGATTGATTACTTGTTAGGTGTATAACTGAAACAAAGCATGATAATAGTTCATATCTTTCTTTCATATAGTATGTAAATTAGGACAATAAAATGTATTTCACCATATCAGAACCTATCTTTAAAGAGACAGTGAAATATGATGGTCTTTTTGACCTTCATGGAGGTGGATTTCACCTACTCTTCCACACCACAGAGAAAATATGTTCAGGACCACAGCATGTCTCTCAACAAATCAGTGTATTTTTTTTAAATTTTTCTTTAATATATTTAAAAAGCCTTTTGGTATTATATGATGATTCTGTTTCCCCTTTATGATCAGTCCTTGATCTTTTTGCTGAGACATCATCTGTGTAGCAATTTGTATCAGTTTCATTATGCTAGAAATTTCCCAGACATGGGCCACCAGCACTGCAAATAAACTCAGTTTATTTATTAGTTCCTGGAAGGTCAAGAAATATTATCGATGAAGAGTCACTAAGCAATGACACAGACTTGGACAAATTCAGACATGCCACACAGAACTGGAACCCATGACTTAATAAACAAAGTCAGTGGCACTTAGTAGCAACTTGTGTCCTTTATTTGCATAGTGCCAAATCCCCCAAATCTGCCTGAAACAAAGTTGGGGTCAACCCACTCTTTCGAGAAACTTAGTTCTATGACTTACTGCTAAGAGTACAAGACTTTGTGGGTTTAAAAAAAAATATCAAAATGTACTGGTAAACCTATCTCTGTGCACTAATTTATTCAGTAACCTGTAAAAGTACTTTACATTTTAACTTCTATTTTCAGAATGCGTGTGCAGTCTCTTCTCCACCAGTTTTTGACAAGAGACTATGAGTGCAATGGAATCTACTTTGTGTTTCCAAAACTTGTTCTTCATTGCTAATAAAAAATAACCTTAAAGTAATAAATAACAATTTAATTGTAGTATAAGGAAAGGAAAAATAAGATAACAAGACCTATTTATGGAGATATACCAAAATAAATGCATATATTTAATTACAAACAATACGCTTGGAACATATGTCTATAAAATAGAGTAGACACTAGGTGGAGATGTACATTAGCTATTGTTAATTTCTTTTGAGTCCAATTATTGAATTTCTCTATTCTGTTGCAGTCAGTGTCTCTTGCAACAACCTATGTGTATTTTTTTCCTTCACATTTTATGATTATGAAAGTTCTTAGCATTTTTCTGGGTTCTCAGTTGTGTATTTTACATGTTGGCACATGCACTTCCAAGTAACAATTATCAAATATGCCTTTATTAATACAGTTTAAATATTGATAAAATCTGGACTTAATAATCAAAATACTGAGGACAAAGTTTACTGTATACATCCTCAAGAACTGGTATTCTGTTTGATCATTGGTTCAAATTTTCAGAAAGATGAGCAATTTCTACCTCCCCCCTTTTCTTCCCCTAGTTGTTTTTGACTCTACCATTGGTCTTTAAGATGTATACGTCTACCATAGTGTCAAGGGCTATAGTCCCTCCATATTACAACACAAAATATAGCTGCAGGCTTAAAATCTGACCTGTGTAATGTATCTATGGTTATATCTCCCACCAATAATAATCACTTTGGTAATCAGCTGTGGGCACTGAAAACACTTGTGGTAACTTCTTGGTATTTCCAGTGCAATAACTGCCAGTTATTGTGCTTCTGGAATGAAGCTGGTGTAGCAAGATGACAATGATGTGACAAATTGTCAGTGATGTGATAAATGTATTATGTTTTTAAATTGCTGAAAACACACTGTTTTAGTCTGCAAATTTCTCCCAATACCACGTAAACAAAACAATATTCCTCCTAAAGAACAGAATTGCAGCACTTGTTTCTGTGGGAAATGCTAGCTTTAACATTTTTAGAAGCTGCTAACAGTCTAAATAGAGGGATTCAACCACCCTGACATCTTCTGGAGGGACAACACAGCAAGGCACCAGTAATCCAGGATGTTTCTGGACTGCATAGAAGACAACTTCCTCCTCAAATGGTAGAGGAACCAACATGAAAAGGTGTGATGCTGGACCTTGTTCTCACCAACAGGGAAGGGCTTGTAAGCAATGTGAGGCTCAGAGACAGTCTTGGTTACAGTGACCATGAAGCAGTTGAATTCAATATCCTCAGGGCATTCAGGAGGAAGTATTCCAAGCTTACCAACCTAGACTAGGTGTGCAGATTTTGATCACTTCAGGGATCTGCTAGCCAAAGTGTTGTGGGACAAAGCCCTGGAGGGAAGAGAGACCCAGGACATCTGAACAGTATTCAAGGACCACCTACTCTGTGTCCAGGAGCTATGTATACCAACAAAGAGAAAAGCAGGAAAGAATGCTAGGAGGCCTGCCTGGATGAGCAAGGAGCTACTGGACACACTATTACTTAAAAAGAAACTCTACTGGCAGTGGAGGGAAGGACAGGTAGAACAAGGGGTATATAAGGAAGCTGCCCACGCAGCAAGAGACCTGGTTAGGAAAGCCAAAGCAGAGTTTGAATTGAATCTAGCCAGGGAGATTAAAGGGAACAGTAAGAACTTCAACAGGTATATTAATGGCAAGAAGACTAGGGAAGGTGTGGGCCCCCTCAGAAAGGAAACTGGTGATATGGTCACAAGTGAGGTGGAAAAAGCTGAGGTACTCAATAACTTCTTTACCTCACTCTTCACTGCAAGGGCCTCTAGCCACACTCCTGGTGTCATGGAAGACAATGCCAGGGACAGGGAGGAAGAACTGCCCATTGTAAGTGAAGATCAGGTTCATGATCACCTTAGAAACCTGAAAGTGTTCAAGTCCATGGGACCCAACGGGATACACCTACAGGTACTGAGAGAACTGGCAGATGAGGTTGCTAAACCCCTCTCTATTATATTTCAAAAGTCATGGCAGTCTGGGGAAGTCCCTACAGACTGGAAAAAGGGAAACCTTACTCTCATTTTCAAAAAGGGTAAGAAAGTGGAACCAGGGAACTACAGGCCAGTCAGTCTCACCTCTGCCTGGAAAGATCATGGAGCAGATCCTCCAGGAGGCACTACTAACTGAGAAGAATAGTGAAGAGGTGATTATAAAATAAGAAAATTAAAGAAGTAATCTATTATTTTTGTTATGAGACCAGATGAAATACTAAAGCATATAGCATTATACTAAGAATGTATTTGAGGTATGGTTTTGTTCCTGTGAAACTATTCCCATTTCAAGATGCATGCAGAGATATATCTTCTAACCATGATTGTGAATAAACAGAAAAAAACTTGTACTAAAATTTGCATCAGAGGTAGTATCTTTATTAATGATATTTAGCAGTCGTGAGACCATAGCATTAAAAATTTCTTAGAGATTATTTGTTGTTCATTTGTTGGGTTTTTTAATATTTTAGATTTTATTTTATTGTCCTATCAATAGCAGCAAAACAAACTCTGAATATTTTATCTTTTTTTTTTTTAACTGTAGACATACATAGATTTCTTTTTGTTAACACACGTTTTAGTAATACTGGACTATTCCTATGTTGATCCCAGCATGTGCTGATTTTCTCCTTGGGTTTCCTTATCTTATATTATGTAGAAAATATTATTTTTACTATTTCTATTATTAATTTAATAAAATGCTAGTACAAAGTACAAGGAGAATAATAATAATTAAAAAAAAAAGCTTAATTTCTATAATCTAAATTCATTAATGGAAGTTTTCAATTTCATCACAATACCAGAGCATAACTGAGCCTTTTTCACTGTGTCTAGAACAATAAAATGCAGTTATATTTCCTTCTGCTTTTTCAGTTTAAAAATATGGTAGGAAATAATAAGTTGACACTCTGTTTATTCTTAAAGTTGTTCAATAACATTAGTTTTGGGAACTATTCAGGAAGTATTTTCACTGAAAGACATGAGACAGTGTCTTAGAAGACTCTACTGCTTTGTGCTGAATCATGATACAGCTGTGAAATGGCTGACGTGATCAGTATGAATTCTTTTACAAGTGTTGACATTTTTACAGGCATATTTTTGGACAGGTAATTCTATTCTTGTGAAGAAAGGAAATCTATAAAAATGGCTCTAACATTTCCTATCACTTGATAATTTGTTGCTTGTTGTTTTGATCTAAATTTCTGTGTGATACTTGTTCAACGATTTTCAGATTCATGAAGACAGAGAGAGAGAGGGAGAGAGAGAGAGAGAGAGAAACTAGATAAACACACATAGATATGCTGGCTTCGAGTGCCCTGCCAGAGCTTTGTAGTCACTCTTCATCTCTATATCCTCCCATCAGGAAGCTAGTCTCTTTATACACCTATTGAGCTTTATTTAAATGCTATTTATGATCATGTTAAATATTGTGCCACTTTATCCCATCCATATAAGTTCAACAAGGAACAAAGCATTCAGTCTAAGACCTTTACTAAAGGATTCTTTGTTCAAATGCACTTTTCCTCCAGCAGGGACAAGTTTAATCTACTCCCTCTACTCCTAAGAATTTGCTATCTTTGGTAGTCCCAAGAGGTATGGTGAAACACTGAGATTTGTTTTGAAGGACAGCAAATCTTTACAGAGGGAAAATAACAAATAACTAGAAAACAAAAGTTTAAAGAATATAGGTAAATATTAGGAACACAGAACTTCAAACTATAGCTTGAAAAAGAGAAATAAATGAAGAAGCAAGAATCATAAACAGAGTAAAGGAAGTATTAATAATTTCATATTTTCACAAACTGAACAGAAAGAGAAAAAAGGCCTGGCCTGAGTTTCAGAGCAGATTTTTTTATCTTGGACTAACAACACCTAAATGTGAGTTGGAATTACTGATAGGCTTTCTTATGAATATATGATTATTTTTGTGGTTTAGAAAGCCATTGAGTGATTCACAGCATCATAATATTAGTGATCTTAACTGTGTCCAATTTTTTCCAAGTCACTCAGGGCTATTAGAGTAGAATCATCATGTTTGGTTTCTTTAAGTGTAAATCATCATACATAAATAAAGAGAAGATTGTTTTGTTTAGAAATTTATTAGTTTGGATGTATGAGAAACATACCTTAGTCTGATTGTATAAATACCCTATCAATAATGGAACTATTTGTATTTTACATATTTATTCTTCCACATTCTTGTATCTGCTTTCTCCATTTCAGACATCACTCATTTCTGGTTTATATTCACTGGTATATAACCCACAGATATAAAGAGAAAATAGAGGGCCAAATATTTCAGTTCCAAACCCTTCAAAAGGCAAACTGTTCCAATATTCAGAAATTTTGTTTATGTTATCACTATCCTACCTTCATTTTTGTAACTCCTTGTTGCAGTTTGGGCTGGGTGCCCCCTGCTGTGTTTACTTCCTGTGTCCAGAAGTCAAGCCCAGAGGGGTGGGCACAGGAAATTAGGTATTTCCTACCATAATTCTCTGCACCACTATAAGATTCAGTGCGGGGTCTAGCACTTCCTCCTTCTTCCTCACCATCACCCGGTAACTGGGGGAGATGTCTCCTGGTCATGGGCCTGGCTAGGCCCAAGGCCACAAGGGGAAGGGCAGTCTCAGATCTGGCTAGCTGAGACTAGCCTAGCAGTGTGGGGAGAGAAGAAGTAGCCCTGGGGGTCTTGGGTGTACCCTCAGGTGGGGATGGGATGTTCCTGAGTCTGCTTCGGGATTTCTTTGGTGACTGCGTTTCTGGCTTTTTGTAAACATTCACTGTTTTCCATTTAAACTTTCCATTGCTTTTGCAATCCGTTTGTCTGAGTTGTTATTTTTGCCCATGGTGGGGAGAGAGGTCTTCCTCCACCCATCACATTCTTGGTAGCAGAGGATGGTTGTGGTGGGGAGGGGGTCTGCCTCAAACCCATTACATTTCTAATTCCTGAAGATAAAAGGTTGAAAAAAAAGAAAAGGTGTAAACCAAAATAATTGATAGTGAAAGATAAAAATCGATTATTCAGCCAAGGATCCACTGTAAAAATGATACCAGTCAATATTTCTATCTTCCCCATATTTTCCTCTCCCACTCTTTCTTCATTATTTCTGAACATTCACAACTGCCATAGCTGCCCTTCCTTTTGATTCAATCTGTACTTCAAAGATCATGTTATCATATACCCCTGTCTTGACTAATTAGACTACCTGAAGCTAGTGTTTTGCCTTCCTTCCAACAATGTTCCAGACTTAACACATTTTTATTGTATTTTGTTCCAACAATGTGATGATGAGCTTCCTTGTACTTGCCTGACATTTCCCTTGACATCCTAACTTACTTTTTGTTCGTTTGTTTTATTGGGTTTGGGTTTTAATGTGGATTTTGCCTCCTTGTCCACGTGTAACCAGTGTCTTTGATGGTTCCTCCACATTATGTCTGTTTAAGAGTGTAAAGGACTTTATCCTTCTTGGTCTTGCTTCTTCCTCAACCCTTCTTATAAACTTGTCAACACATTTTTGCATGTTAATGTGTGGTGAAGGCACATTATGCCCAAATATTGAATCTTGTCCCAGCATGTGGACAAGTTCCCCCTCCTTCAGGAGGAAGACAAAAGTCAAGGCATTAACCAGGCCACTACAGCCCATCACATGCAGTGTTTGTGCTAACACCAAGTATGGGCATAATTCTAGCTTCATACTTTCTATAGGCTGAAGTCAGTTTTTTACAAGGGTACCCCAGCCTTGAGGACTCTATAAGTATCACCCCAGTTGGTAAACAAGCTGCCCCTTCTTTCACTTTGTCTCTGTCCTTGCTCAAGAAGACAACACTCAAGCTGTAGTCTCTGCCATTGTGCTCATTGATATCAAGCTTCACTCGTACATGCACACATACTGAAAGCCTCTGCATTGTGAGAAGCATTCCGGAGAATTATCTCCAGAGGGAGGACCTTCACTGAGCCTGAGAAGCCCAGCTTCATCACAGCCAGTCACATCGACCGGGAGAACCCACCGTGCCACCAGAGGACTGGACCTCCCGAGAGTAAGACCTACCCAGTTGCTGGGGAGAAGGGATTTGCCCGAGACCAAGTCAATACATCTGCCTAGTTGCCACTATTGTGGAAGAGAAGCTGCCACCTGTGCCACTCTGAGCCCTGTAAACCTCAGGGAAGATCCAAAGGACCATTCATGCCTGTCCCATACCATACTCGGGACTGCTCTGAGAGTCCCACTGTCCCTTTCTGCCAAATAAATGGGAAGTTGCCGCTAGGCAGCTGCACTTCTTTCCTGAGGCCCCTCCGTGCCAGCCCTGGAGCCCATTGCAGCTGGGCCATCCACTGCAGGGTCTGCTCCGCCTGCTGCCATGCCTGATTGGAAACCTTCAAGCCTGCCTCTTGGGAACCATTGCCGAGCCATGTGAGATGACTCTGAGGGCCGGCCCCACAGGTCAACCACACCAGGACTGCTCCATATAGCCTGGAGGGAGCCAGCCGAGTCCTGAAGGGAACCTGCTTATGGGCTAAGCCCAGGTTCTATTTCCCTCTCCACTGCTGTGGAGAGAGGAGACAGCCACACAGCGCCACCATCCGGACCTGCCCAGGAACCAGTCCCGTGGCAGTAGTCTGCCGGAACTCAACCTTGCCACAAACAACAGCTACAAAGTATCTTTCACATGCTTTCCATCCGCTAACTCTCAGTTCAAAGTATCCACGTCTAGCAGAGTAATCTCTGACACATAGAAACATTGTAATAGCACTGTACATAGCCAGAAACCACCCGCGTCGCCATCTAGTGGCCACGTGGCAGAACTGCACCCCTTGTTACATAAATATAGAAATAATTCTATAAATAGTTCAATTGAGTTCTAATTAAAACACTAAGCTACATATGGAATCTATTTCATGAATGTGCACTAGAACATGTATATAAATTAGTGATTAATTGGTTATTAATAATTTTATACTTCATAAAATACTATTTTCATAATTCATATTTCATACTAATAAATTTAATAACCTCTTCATCACATAATGGAATGATCATTTGCTACTTATTCTGTGTTGCAGTAACAGCAACAGCAGCTACACATTTTTTTATCAAAGTACCACATAAAAAGGCATATCAAAGCTTAGCAGTTGGTTATACGCAGAATATCTAGCAAGTTGTCTCACACAGAGTTCTAATCTTGCATTCATGTTTAGCTTATTATGCATTTAAGATAAAGTAAAATGTAAAGTAGTTCAGTATAGGAAATGAAGTGAATTCTAGTCAAGAAATTCAACCATAATTTCAATCTATCTTCACACAAAGACAACAGACTTAGCTTCTCATCTGAAGATCAGCAACATAATACATAGGTATTCATATATTCTAAAGTTTCCTCAACATGTTTTAGGTCTACCTTTATGTGGTGAGACGAAATTCCCCCCAAACACCCCAACATTAATTTTGCCAGACCATCAGAGCTGGAAGCAAATGAAAGCTGTATTTACAAGCATAACTACAATTTACAATGGAATGCTATGAATATGTACAAAACGTACAGTATTTACAATATTTACAGATATTTGCAATTAACAAACAGCACAAGAACTCCCCTGGTCTTTGACCAGGGGAAGCTAGTAGCTTATTCTTCCCTGCCTACCCCTGACCCCCTGCACAAAAGAAGGGATAAGAGAAAGGAGCAGAGAAGTTATTACCAAAACAATGCAGTCAAGGTCAAGCAGAAGCAAGTTAGTATCTCTCCAGAGCGAAAAAGCAAGAAGAGAAGAAGAAATTGGTTTTGTACAATCAATTTTATGGTAGAGATGTCTCCAATGGGATTGTTTAGAATTATCTTAGTTTTACCTTTTACACCCAATAATGATTTATTTACATTTTACTACCTTCTGCTCAAGATATCAGAAAAAATTTAAAGGTATAACCTAAAACTATCACACTGTATTGTGGCAATGGCAGCAATGAGAAGTGTGAGCAATCTGGCAATGTAGGCCTACAGCCTGACATGGTGGTAGGCCATGCTCAGCATAAATGCAGAGCCAGCTAGCAGTGTAGCAAAACAGTGCTGTGCCTGCAGCATGTAACTAAAACAAGGCACTGGTAGCTATAAACATAGAACATTATCTTGGGACAACAGGACATGCACCTGCATCAACAAACCTCACGTGTCATTAGTAGTTGGACCAATAATCTATAATAGTGCGATGTGTGGTCACTCATAGGGAACCAATGAAGCCATGCCAACAAGACATTCCAAGTTTATATAAATTGTAGAAGTTCCCTTGTTACGCACTTCTGCCTTTCCTTTCTCTTCTTCTTCTATGCTTTACTTTACTGTGCTATACTTGCACCATAGGCCTGCACCATAGGCCTGCCATACTGGAACAATAAAAGAACAATATTCAGTCATATTGGTCAGCTTCATTGACTCCAATCTCCGTTGTCAATAAGTGGCAGCCAAATACATGCAAACTTGTGGACAAGGGATCCTCGGAGTACGATGCTGCTCAACTCAGCATAAAGAGGTATGTCCAAGCGATACGGAAAGCCGATCGAACAAGCACTGCCCCTGTGCGGAAAAAATTAGCAGCGCGCACGCTCTAAAAGCAAGCCTGTGTTCTCGCTCAGACACACGTGCTGCCACACTTTTTCTAAAACTTTGTCCAGTAGGTCATGTGGGCAGGGCTAGGTATGGTGGTAACTCGCCACAATAACTCCTTTAAAAAAATCAGTCTTGACTCAGACTGAAGGGAAATATAAGCAGGTAGGTAGGTGTCATAAGCAAGAGGTAGGTGTCCAGGCATCTGGCTGCAGAGAATACTGGATCCTGGCACTTGAGAGCCAGGGTAGAGGGGGCAACTCTTGCATAAGGTGTGAGCAGATTGGTGATCTGCTTAACCAGGTGGCCAGACTGAAGGACGAGGTTGCTAGTCTTAGAGATGTAAGGGAATGTAGGAAAGAGATGAACCAGAGGAGGAAAGAGATGAACCAGAGTAAGCAGGCTCTGCAGACGCCCCCAGCAGAGGCTGGTTATTCAAAAAGCAGAGGGGAATGGAAGCAGATTCCTCTCAAAAGACACAAAGTAACACCTCATTGCCTCCCCTCACCTTCCCCACTGCCCTTGGAAAACAGGTATGGGGCACTGGAGATCAAGGGTGAGGTGATCCTGATGCCTGAGAACACACCACCTGGGGTTCTCCCTGAGGCTAAACAGCCTAAGGTTAAACAGCCTAAGGCAAAGCAGCCTAATGGTAAGCAGCCTTCCCCCGGCGTCAGAACCTGCTCCCTCAAAAATAAAGAGGAGGGTAATTGTTATTGGTGATTCCCTCCTGAGGGGAACAGAGGGCCCCATATGTTGGCCAGACCCATCTCATAGGGAAGTATGTTGTCTCCCAGAAGCCCAAGTTAATGATGTCACCAGAAGGCTACTTAGCCTGGTACAGCCCTCTGACTACTATCCCTTACTAGTTAGGCAGTTAGGGAATGATGATATTGCAACCAGAACTCCCAGGGCTATCAAAAAGGACTTCAGGGCCCTGGGAGATATGGTTGAGGGGTCAGGTGTGCAAGTAATATTTTCATCAATACCCTTAGTTGCAGGAGGGAATACTGTAAGAAACACGTCAGCAGCTATAGTCAACAAGTGGCTTAGAGGCTGGTGCAGTCAAAAGAATTTTGGGTTTTTTGATCTTGGAAAACTTTCTACTGCACCAGGTCAGTTGGAAACAAATGCAGTACATCTATCCCAGAGAGGAGGGGAAAGGTCACAGTATATGAGAATGGCCTGTCCCCCAAAGGTAAAAAGATTCTGGGAAGGCAATTGGCAGTAGTCTGCCGGACCTCCACTTTGCTACAAACAACAACTAAAGAGTATCTTCCACGTGCATTCTACCCCCTAGCACTCAGTTCAAAGTATTCACGTCTAGCAGAGTAATTGCTGATGCATAGAAAGATTATAATATTGCTGTATATAGCCAGAAGTCAACCGAGTCCCTCCAAGTCGCCATCTAGTGGCCAAGCAGCAGAACTGCACTCTCCATTATATAAATATAGAAATAGTCTGTAGTTAGTTCAATTAAGTTCTAATCATAACACTAAGCCACTTATGGAGTATATTTCACAAACGTGCACTAGAACATGTATATATGTTAATGATTAATCAGTTATTAATAATTTTATAATTAATAAAATAATATTTTAGAAAGTAATATTTCATGTTAATAATTTTAATAACCTCTTCACAACAAAAGGAGCTCCATGTAATATAGTTAAGGTTTGTAGTAAATAGGTATTAATTTTTAAAAGTATTCCTTAGCTAATGTAACATCTTTCTATTTCCTTCTTAGACATTGACTAGACAAAAATATAAATGCAAAAAATAGTAAAAAAGAAAATAAGTAAAAAAAAAATTTAAAAATACAAATAGATATAACAAAACAAAACAAAATTATTAAAACCTAGATACAAAAACTACAATAAAAAACAACAAACTAACAAAAATATTGTTAGAGAACAAATTAAACACAAACAAAACTAATTAAAATAAAAACTATAGGACAGAAAAATAAATACTAAAAGCTAGATAAAAAATAAATTTAAAAAATTGATTAGGATAAAAAATTGAAATAATAATTTTTTAAAATTATAATAACAAAATAAAAATAATAATAAAAAGGTAAAAAAACCAAATAGATTAAAAAAATTTAAAAACTAAATTAAATATAATAATAAAAAAATAAATTAAAAAATTCAAATAAAATATAAAAATAACAAAAAAAAAAAGATTAAAATTAACAAAAATAATTAAAAAGTATAGATAAAAAACAATTAAACACAATGGAAAAAATACATTAAAATGGTATGAAAATAATTTAAACCCCCCCAAAATAAAAAATTAATTAAAAATTACACAAATAAAATAAAAACTAGATTAAAAAATAAAAATAGAAAATGTAAAAACTATAAAAATGAAAATTACTAAATTTTAAATAAAATAAAAAATAAAATAACAAGAGAAAAATAAATTACAGAAATTAGAGAGGAAAAATATATTTAAAAAATTAAAAATAAAAATTCAAATAAATTAAAAATTAAAAGAAAATTTTTAAAAATTAAAAATTAAAAATATATAATTAAACTTAAAAATAATAAAATCAAAACAAAATGAATAAAATTTATTTAAAATAGACTTAAAAAAAATACAAAAGTAATTAAAAATGTAAATTAAAAAATAGATTACATTAAAACCAAAACAGAATTAATTTAAAAAAATAATTAAAAAATATATGGAATCATAGACTCATAGAATGTCAGGATTGGAAGGGATCACAAGGATCATCTAGTTCCAACCCCACTGCCATGGGCATTGACACCTCACACTAGATCAGGCTGGACAGAGCCTCATCCAGCCTGGTCTTAAATACCTCCAGGCATGGGGCCTCAACCACTTCCCTCGACAACCCATTCCAGGGTTTCACCACTCTCATGGTGAAGAACTTCTTCCTCACGTCCAGCCTGAATCTCCCCACCCTCAGCTTCGTTCCATTCTCCCTAGTCCTGTCACTTCTTGACAAGCTAGGAAGTCCCTCCCCAGTATTCTTGTAGGTTCTCTTCAGATACTAGGTGGCCACAATAAGGTCACCTCAGAGCCTTTTCTGTCAACTGCAATCATCACAATAAACAACGCCAGAAGAATCAAGACTATGAGGAACCAATATTTCCCATGAAGTCGAGCATCAATCACAATAACTGTTATGATAATCTGGGATCACAAACATCAATCAGAAGAATGTACCACAGCACCATGTGAATTAGGACTGAATATTATGGTTGGTTGGTTGTTGTGTGATTAGAGAAATTGTTCGTATGGACTTATATGTTATCTCACCAGTTTGCCATAATTTTACACACTTAGAGGGAAAATCAAAATTCATTATAACACAACATGCATTTTCATTTTAGACTGGAAACCATTCTAGAGAAAATAAACATGCAACATACTCCTAAAACAGATTATAAAAGACAGTGCTAAGGAATGCATTTGTGTCTTAATCTCTGTGTTCAGGCATTATGAAGTCTTCTCTGTCAATAAGAGCAGTAAAATGTAAAGGTCGGAACTATTAAGATCTAATTTCTTCTGTACAATGTCTGTTATCTTTGATCATGTATTATGCCAGCTTTGTTAGAACATTCTAACTAGCTCAGCTTAAGCTTCGTGCCTTGTATGGGTTACATCAGTCTATTAGACATGTTGTGCTAGAGAACTCTTGATTTTGTTCTACAGCTTAGTTTTAACTCTGTAATGGGTTGGGGCAAACCTCCTTCCCACCACGGGCAGAAATAGTGACTCAGACAAACGGATTGCAAAAGTGATGGAAACTTTAAAATGGAAAACAATAAAAACAACAATTAAAGTTTTACAGAGAACCACAAGCACTGTGACGAAAGAGAGAGATATCCCAGAACATACCCAAGAACATCCCATCCCCATCTGGGGATACACTCAAACCCCCCAGGGCTCTTTCTCCCACCCCAACCCAGACTTGGGCATGGGCAGGCCCAAGGGAGGCGGCTCACGCCATTTTACCTAGGCAGCAGCAAGGGAACGAAAGAGGAAGGGAAGACCCCATGTGGATGCTTTATAGAGGAGCAGGGCATTATGGGAATGAAATACCTGATTTCCTGTGACTACTCCCCTGGGCTGGGCCCACCCCTTGGGACCTCCCAGGTGTGGTCTGTGCAGCAGCATCCAGGCCAGCAACCAGCCTAAACCACCACAAACTCACTTGCTTCTGTGTATGCAAGTAGTGTCTTGTATGGGATAAGAACAACTCCCACGACCAGATTGCTCACAAAAACAAAAAGGGGATTTGTGGCAATGCCAGCTATGAGCAGTGTGAGCAGTCTGGCAGTGTAGGCCTACAGCCTGACATGGTGGTAAGCCATGCTCAGCATAAGTGCAGGAGTGGCTAGCAGTGTAGCAAAACAGTGCAGTGCCTGCAGCATATAACTAAAGCAGGGCACTGGTAGCTATAAACATAGAAAGTTATCTGGGAATAACAGGACACGCACTTGCATCAACAACCTTGCGTGCCATTAGTAGTTGGACCAATAATCTAAGAATTAGATAAGAATTAGGTAAGAAATAGAGGGAAGGCCAACAGGGCTGACATCCTGGTTGGAGTCTGTTATAGACCACCCAACCAGTAGGAGGATGTTGATGAGTCATTCTATAGGCAGCTTAAGGCTGTCTCAAGATCGTCTGACCTTGTTCTCATGGGCGACTTCAACTTGCCTGATATCTGCTGGGATCTTAACATAGCAGAGAAGTGGCAATCTAGGAGGTTCTTAGAATGCATGGAGGACAGCTTCTTATCCCAGGCGCTGCGAGAGCCTACCAGGGGCAAGGCTATGCTTGACCTCCTCTTCACCAATAGGGAAGGGTTGGTGGGTGATGTGGTGGTCGGAGGGTGCTTAGGGGCCAGTGACCACGAGATAATTGAATTCTCATTATTTGGTCAAGCTAAGAGGGGTAGCAAGAAGACCTCCACTCTGGATTTCCGGAGGGCGGACTTCAGGCTACTCAAGGAACTAATTCAGAGGGTTCCTTGGGATAAAGCCCTTAAAAACAAAGGGGTCCAGGAGAGCTGGTCCTACTTCAAGGAAGAACTGTTGAAGGCTCAGGGACAGGCTGTGCCAATGTGCCGGAAGATGAGCCGCCGGGGCAGACGACCAGCCTGGATGGTTAAAGAACTTTTAATGGAACTAAGGGACAAAAAAGAAGGTGTATCACCTTTGGAAGAGAGGGGAGGCAACCCGTGAAAAATTTAAGGATGCTGCTAGGTCTTGCAGGAAGAAAATTAGGGAGGCAAAAGCGCAGTTGGAGCTTAGTCTGGCCTCTGCTGTGAAGGACAACAAAAAGTCCTTCTATAAATACATTAATAGCAAGAGGAAGGGCAGAGACAACCTCCACTCCTTGGTGGACACGGAGGGGAACATTGTGATAAGGGATGAGGAAAAGGCAGAGATACTTAACACCTTCTTTGCCTCAATTTTTACTAGTAGGACAGAATGTCTTCCAGACAGCTGGCCTCCAGAGCTGGCAGAAGGAGCCAGGGAGCAGCATAGTTTTCCACTGTTCCAAAATGGGGTAGTTGGTGACCTGCTTAGCCACCTGGATCCCCACAAGTCCATGGGACCAGATGGGATCCATCCTAGGGTTCTGAGGGAGCTGTCAGAGGAGCTGGCCAAGCCGCTCTCCATCATTTTTCATCAGTCCTGGCTCACTGGTGAGGTCCCAGAGGACTGGAGGCTGGCCAACGTGGTGCCCATCCATAAGAAGGGCCGGTTGGATGAGCCAGGGAATTACAGGCCTGTCAGCCTGACCTCAGTGCCAGGCAAGATCATGGAACAGGTCATCCTGAGTGCATTAACACAGCACTTAGAGGATGGCCAAGGGATCAGGCTCAGCCAACATGGATTTAGGAAGGGCAGGTCCTGCCTGACCAACCTGATCTCCTTCTAGTATCAGGTGACCCGCCTGGTGGATGTGGGGAGGCCTGTGGATGTAGTTTACCTGGACCTCAGCAAGGCCTTTGACACCGTCCCCCATAGCAAACTCCTGGCCAAGCTGTCAGCCCATGGCTTGGACAGCAGCACTCTGAGCTGGGTTAGGAACTGGCTGGATGGCCGAACCCAGAGAGTGGTGGTGAATGGTGTCACATCCAGCTGGCGGCCAGTCAGTAGTGGAGTCCCCCAGGGATCAGTGCTGGGCCCCATCCTCTTTAACATCTTTGTTGATGATCTGGATTAGGGCATTGAGTCTATCATCAGTAAATTTGCTGATGACACCAAGCTGGGGACAGGAGTTGATCTGCTAGAGGGTAGAGAGGCTTTGCAGAGAGACCTCGACAGGCTGGAGAGATGGGCAGAGTCCAACGGCATGAGATTTAATGCATCCAAGTGCCGGGTTCTGCACATTGGCCACAACAACCCCAGGCAGTGCTACAGGCTGCGGTCAGAGTGGCTGGAGAGTAGCCAGGCAGAGAGGGACCTGGGAGTGCTGGTTGATGGTAGGCTGAACATGAGCCTGCAGTGTGCCCAGGCAGCCAAGAGGGCCAATGGCATCCTGGCCTGCATTAAGAACAGTGTGGCCAGCAGGAGCAGGGAGGTCATTCTGCCCCTGTCCACTGCACTGGTTAGGCCACACCTCGAGTCCTGTGTCCAGTTCTGGGCCCCTCAGTTTAGGAAGGATGTTGACTTGCTGGAACGAGTCCAGAGAAGGGCAAGGAAGTTAGTGAGGGGCTTGGAACACAAACACTATGAGGAGAGGCTGAGGGAGCTGGGGCTGCTTAGCCTGGAGAGGAGGAGACTTAGGGGTGACCTCATTACTCTCCACAACTACCTGAAGGGGGGTTGTAAACAGGCAGAGGTTGGTCTCTTCTCCCAGGCAGCCAGCACCAGAACAAGAGGACACAGTCTCAGGCTGCACCAGGGGAAGTTCAGGCTGGAGGTCAGGAGGAAGTTTTACACAGAGAGAGTGATTGCCCATTGGAATGGACTGCCTGGGGAGGTGGTGGAGTCGCCGTCACTGGAGGTGTTCAGGAGGAGACTTGGTAGGGTGCTTGGTTACATGGGTTAGTTGATTGGGTGGTGTTGGGTGATAGGTTGGACGTGATGATCTTGAAGGTCTCTTCCAACCTGGTTTATTCTATTCTATTCTATTCTATTCTATTCTATTCTATTCTATTCTATTCTATTCTATTCTATTCTATAATAGTGCGATGTGTGGTCACTTGTGGAAACCAATGAAGCTATGCCAACGATGCTCTCTGAGTTTATATTAGTTGTAGAAGTTCCATTGATACGCACTTCTTTTTTCCTTTACTTTACCTTCTTCACATTGCTATACTCACTATGCTCGCACTATAGTCCTACAAAACTGGAACAATAAAGGAACAATACTCCATCATATTGGTTGTCTGTATTGACTCCAGTCTCCGTCACCGATAGATAGATGCCAAATTTTATTCTCCTTCCATGAGATTGGAGCAGTAGAAGAGAAAACCACAACAGAATAGTAACATAACTGCTCCCATAGTTTCTTCTTTGCCCATGGAACAATGTTAAATTTACAACAGAAAACATATCATATCACATAAATTGACTGTAATTAACACATACATTAAATAAGACTATTTCAAATGCATTTACACACTATTCTCATTGTCCATATTGAAGGAGTGATATAAATTATATAGACTGAAAGACACACTAAATTTCTGTATGTACAAGATATTAATCAAAGTAATTTCAGCTGTATTCCATACCACATGAGTAGGGATAATAAATAAGTAAGTAAATAAATAAAATCCCCTGTAGCTTCTAGCAGAGCAGCACATTGTGAGGCAGTTTTTCAGCTCTGCTTTTGCTGTGCTGAAGTGGTGGAAATAAAACACTGCCCTCTGTTAAATCATTAGAGAGACTTATGCATTTTTAATAATTTGTTCTTGGAAAAGGATTTTGTTATTATGATTTTTTTATGCACTATATAACACCACAGAGGCAAAGCAAAAGACATTTGCTCATTTGCTGTGACAGAACTCGGGTATCACTGCTACCTCTCCAGAGAAAAAAAACTTCCATATAGATTGAAATAATTAAACTAAAGAAATATAACAAGATCAAAACTCAGCAGTTATTATTTTCCTCACTCATGTAACTTTTGCAATATATACTTATTATTTTAAGAAAATCACATCTTTCACTTTTGTTTTCTGGAGTTTTTAATGTCTCAGAGTACTGTTAGGTGATAGTTCATGTGAGAACCTGAGGACAAGTGCTTAAGTCTTTTCCTACACTATTCCTTCCAGCCACTATCACATGCACACTGACTCAAATACAAGGAACTCAAGGTTTTTATTTGCTATTACTAACAGGGGTGTTTTTCTCCCTAATACAATCCTTTAAAGTCTACTTTGAGCAAGGAATCACCTCACTTCACATTTGCTAAGTTACTACATCATAGTATTTTTGAGATTGGATGGTTTTTGAAACTTTGGGCTTATGTAAGTTCCCTCAGCAGCACATTTCTTCCTCTGCCTCATCGCAGCATAGCAATATTCTGCTGATCCTATAAATGATACAATATTATCAAATTAATCAGTGACTCAGAAACAGTTACTGAATCAAGTCTATGAAGGTATCTGCCCTCTTTCATTTACATCCTCCAAGGTAGCAGCTGTCATACAGGCTGCTTTATTCCCACATTTCCAAACTGAGTGCCTATTGTGGCTTCACTGAACAGCTAATTCAAGATATCTGAAATCAGCACCAATGGAAACACCAGAAGAATGCATAGAGAGGAAACACAGATTTGGGGAGATGGAAAAAGTCAAGAGAGAGAATGCATGGGGGAAAAAAAACTCAGAACGAATAATCTTATAGCCAAAGTCTGAAATTTCAGGAAAACAATTATTCTCTTCAAATAAAAGTGTAACTGATTGGACACAATACACAAGGCAGAGTACATAGTTTATTTTGAAAGTTATTATGTTATTATGTGAGTAATAAATCGTCTGTGCTTCACTCAGCTCAACCTTATCTAAATTCCAAAGAATAAATGGAATATGAGACAAAAGTATCATTTAAGTGTACATTCATAGATTCCCATTTTCAGTTATATCACCAGAGGGGCTCATAAAGTAAACCCCTATCTAATATTCTATTTAAGGACAAAACTTTCTAAACTCACAGCCAGCGTTTTGCCAGTATCTCAGTAAAGTTTTAAGAATACCTGCATTCATTTAATAGACCATTTTAACAATTTTTCAGGAAAGCAATATTGTTCTCCTGTAGCATATACTATCCTTTTGCAGTTAGCCTGTTGCTCAAGGTTTATTATAAGTAATTTTCACTACCAGTGATTTTCTAGCTCCACACTCTCTATCTTCCTTTACTTTTTAGATGCTTCATACATAGTTTTCCTGCATTTTTGTTAGGTCTTCTTTGAGGTTTGCTAACTCTTTTACTACACTGTCAGACAACAATGATACTGTTTATATCACAATTTAGGGCAAAATTTGAAAGACAATTTCAGCTACTTCCAAAGAAAATATATTTACTTTCTTCGGCAAAGTCTGTACAAAATTTCCAATCATTATGAGATAAAGTGCCAATTTTGAGTAGGGATGGAAAGAAAGCTATCATAAAGAAAGCTATCAGAAGACTAAGGTTCTAGTAAAATCACATCATATTAAAGCTAATCTGAAATGAACACTACACAAAGGAAAGCCTTTCCCACAGAGATAGAATGCTTCCAGCCAAATACCACTGAAAGGCTAGAATCTGTTTTCCTAGTTCTGTCCTTAACAACTGATTTATAAAATAGAATTAAAATTCTGACTTTACAGTCACTTTGCATCACACGCTATGTTGCATAATAATAGCATATGCATATGATGCAAATTATGTTTAAAAACCAGAAGGCCAACTACAGTTGAAGTAATTAAATGTATGGTGTGTTATTACTGTGAAATACTTCTGATAGAAATGTAAAATATAGGAATGAATACAAATACAAAGCAAG
This sequence comes from Melanerpes aurifrons, assembly GCA_011125475.1. NCBI lineage: Eukaryota > Metazoa > Chordata > Aves > Piciformes > Picidae > Melanerpes > Melanerpes aurifrons. The sequence continues at coordinate 1,439,839 of WWNC01000099.1, forward strand.
CAATTTAATGATCAAGGTAATGCTCACTTTGGCAGCACATATACTAAAATTGGAACGATATGGAGAAGATTAGCATGGCCCCTTATTTTTTTAGTGATGGTGAATGGTACCACATCCAGTGGGCGGCCAGTCACCAGTGGTGTCCCCCAGGGATCAGTGCTGGACCCCATCCTCTTTAATATCTTCACTGATGATCTGGATGAGGGAATTGAGTCAGTCATCAACAAATTTGTAGATGACACCAAGTTAGGGGCAGATGTTAATCAGTTAAGGGGTAGAAAGGCTCTGCAGAGGGACCTCGACCAACTAGACAGATGGGCGGAGTCCAATGGGATGTTGTTGAACAAGTCCAAGTGCTGAGTGCTGCCCTTTGGCCATGGCAATCCCATGCAGAGCTACAGGCTGGGGTCAGAGTGGCTGGGACCTGGGGGGGCTGATCGACAGCTGCCTAAACATGAGCCAGCAGTGTGCCCAGGTGGCCAAGAAGGCCAATGGCATCCTGGCCTGTATTAGGAATAGTGTGGCCAGCAGGAGCAGGGAGGTCATTGTGCCCCTGTACTCTGCATTGGTTAGGCCACACCTTGAGTACTGTGTCCAGTTCTGGGCCTCTCAGTTTAAGAAGGACATCGAAACACTTGAAGGTGTCCAGAGAAGGGCAACAAGGCTGGGGAGAGGCCTTGAGCACAAGCCCTATGAGGAGAGGCTGAAGGAGCTGGGATAGTTTAGCCTGGAAAAGAGGCGACTCAGGGGTGACCTCATTGCCCTCTACAACTACCTAAAAGGTGGTTGCCAGGAAGGGGTTGGCCTCTTCTCCCAGGCAACCAACAACAGAACAAGAGGACACAGTCTCAAGCTGCACCAGGGGAAGTTTAAGCTCGAGGTGAGGAGAAAGTTCTTCACTGAGAGAGTCATTAGTCATTGGAATGGGCTGCCCAGGGAGGTGGTGGAGTCACTATCCCTGGAGGTGTTCAAGAGGAGATTGGACGTGGCACTTGGTGCCATGGTCTAGTCATGGTTCTGTGGTGACAGGTTGGACTTGATGATCCTCGAGGTCTCTTCCAATCTTGATTATGCTGTGATACTGTGATACTGTAATTCTTATATCTCACCTTGGTAGAAGTGCTTGTTTTTAACCTATATAAAGAATGATGTTTTTAAAACTATTAGATGTGCAGCATCTTATCTAACCATTAACACTACCTATAAAATAATCTACAGTTTATGAATTGAGAAGATATTAAATAGAAAAGAAAAAAATGGTGGGGGTGGGTGTCTTTTTTTCCCCTCTTTTTTTTTTCTTTTTATTTTGAGGGTCCTATTTCAACAAGTCCTGGAGCCAAATAAGTAATTTAAAGTCAAACCGAGTTCTTAAGTCCCAGTTCATGTTGTGTTGACAGCCTGATCTCTATTATGTACTCTTCAAAAATTCAGCACATTTGCACTGTAAAATACCTGGTGTAAAATATACACCATACACTTCCCTGGGATGCCAGTGTTTGTGTAAATATAACAAATTTTCTAAGCCTTCTGAACTCACACGGAAGTACCTACTTTTTAAACTTTGTGTTTATTAATAGCTTTAATGTATATTACTATTTGATGACCAAAATAAATGAACAGAAAAACAATAAAGACCTTTAGACATGAACATATACGATTATTTTTTATTTATTTAATTATATGTGTCTATTTATTTGTTATATGTGCACATACTCTACAGGTATATGTTTACTTACAACATTTCAATATCTGTTTTGAAACAAGACACTTTTCCTTTAAAAGATTTAGTCAAACACTTGCGGTGCTACTTAAAAATTATCATAGAATCATAGAATCAGCTGGATTGGAAGACACCTCCAAGATCATCCAGCCCAACCTATCACCCAGCCCTATCCAATCAACTAAACCATGACACTAAGTGCCTCATCAAGTCTTTTCCTGAAGATCTCCAATGACAGCAACTCCACCACCTCCCTGGGCAGCCCATTCCAATGGCAAATCACTCTCTGTGAAGAACTTCTTCTTAATGTACCCTGCACTGGTTAGGCCACACCTTGAGTACTGAGTCCAGTTCTGGGCCCCTCAATTTAGGAAGGATGTTGACTTGCTGGAACGAGTCCAGAGAAGGGCAACAAAGTTGGTGAGGGGCTTGGAATACAAACACTATGAGGAGAGGATGAGGGAGCTGGGGCTGCTTAGCCTGGAGAGAACGAGACTCAGGGGTGACCTTATTGCTCTCTACAACTACCTGAAGGGGGGTTGTAGACAGGCAAAGGTTGGTCTCTTCTCCCAGGCAGCCAGTACCAGAACAAGAGGACACAGTCTCAGGCTGCACCAGGGAAAGTTCAGGCTGGAGGTCAGGAGGAAGTTTTACACAGAGAGAGTGATTGCCCATTGGAATGGACTGCCCGGGGAGGTGGTGGAGTCACCATCCCTGGAGGTGTTCAGGAGGAGACTTGACAGGGTGCTTGGTTGCATGAGTTAGTTGATTAGGTGGTGTTGGATGATAGGTTGCACGCGATGATCTTGAAGGTCTCTTCCAACCTGGTGTATTCTATTCTATTCTATTCTATTCTATTCTATTCTATTCTATTCTATTCTACTCTATTCTATTCTATTCTATATCCAGCCTGAACCTCCCCTGGCACGACTTGAGACTGTGTCCCTGCATTCTGTTGCTGGTTGCCTGGGAGAACAGACCAACCCCCATCTGGCTTGTATATGGCAATGAGGTCACCTCTGAGCCTCCTTTTTCCTCTTTTTCAACTACAGCTCGCTCAGCCTCTCCCCACAGGGCTTGTTTTCCAGGCCCCTCACCAGTCTTGTCATCCTTCTCTGGACATGTTCCAGTACCTCAACATCTCTCTTGAATTGAGGGGCCCTGGACACAGTACTCAAGGTGTGGCCTAACAAGTGCTGAGTACAGGGGAAGAATAACCTCCTTTGTCCTGTTGGATGCACTATTCCTGATTCAGGCCAGGATGCCATTGGCCTTCTTGGCTACCTGGGCACACTGCTGGTTCATATTCAGTCTACTATCAACCAGTACCCCCAGGTCCCTCTCTCCATGGCCACTCTCCAGCCACTCTGTCCCCAGCCTGTAGCACTGCTTAGGGTTGCTGTCACCAAAGTGCAAAACCTTGCACTTGGATGTTTAAATCTCATCTCATTGGCCTCTGCCCACTCTTTCAGCCTTACAAGGCTGAAAGAGCCTTGTACCTTCCAACAGATCAACACCTGCTCCTAACTTGGTGTCATCTGTAAACTTACTGATGATGGATTCAATCCCCTCACCCAGATCATCAATAAAGATATTGAACAGGATGGGGTCCATCACTGATCCCTGGGGGACACCACTAATGACTGGCTGCCAACTGGATGTGGCACCATTCACCACCACTCTCTGAGCCTGGCCCTCCAGTAAGTTCCTAACCCATTTCAGAGTGAATCTGTCCAAGCCATGAGCTGCCATTTTGACAGGAGTTTGCTATGGGGATGGTGTCAAAGGCTTTGCTGAAGTCGACGTAGACTACATCCACAGCCTCCCCCACATTCACCAGGCGGGTCACATGCTCATAAAAGGAGATCCGGTTGGTCAGGTGGGACCTGCCCTTCCTATATCCATGCTGTCTGGGCCCAAACCCTTGGCCCTGTAAGTGCTGTGTGATTGCACTCAAGATGACTTCTTCCATAATCTTTCCTGGCACTGAGGTCAGGCTGACAAGTCTGTAATTTCCCAGTTGTCTCTCTGGCCCTTCTTGTGGATGAGCATCACATTGGCCAGCTTCCAGTCATTAGGGACCTCTCCAGTGAGCCAGGACTTCTGAAAAATGATGGACAGTGGCTTGGCCAGATCATCTGCCAGCTCTCTCAGTATACTAGGATGGATCCCATCTGGTCCCATGGATTTGTGAGGATCCAAGTGTCTCAGCAGGTCCCTTACAGCTTTCTCGTGGATTTCAGGGGGATTGTCCTGGCCCCTGACTCCATCTGCCAGTTCAGGAGGACACTTGTCCTGAAGATAACCTGTCCCACTATTGGAGATTGAGACAATGAAGATATTAAGTACATCTGTCTTTTCCTCATCTTTTGTCACTATATTCCCCCCTGCATCCAATAAAGAGTGCAGGTTGTCCTTGCCTCTTCTTTTGCCATTACAGCAGTGGCCAGTCTAAGTTCTAAATGGTCTTTTGCCTCTCTTATTTTTTTTTTTCTGGAATGAAAAATGAAATGTTTTTTAGTATTTTTCACCTGAGAAGCAAGAAGAGTCAGAACATTAAGGATATTAAGGAGGTAAATCTTGTGCTGGAACAAAACTATTCATAAGTCCCAGAAAACAAGTAGAAATGTAAAACTGGATTTCCATAAGGAACAGAATGAATATGATCAAAAGACAAAATGTTGCAAATTCTGTGTTGCATCTTCTGCATCTTCAATTTAAGGAACGAAATCTTGTCCTTTGGTTTGGTTTTTTTTTTTTTCTTTTTAACTCATGCAAAAATAAGTATTTATTTTTCCTGTAATTATATACAGTTCATTATTTTTTACATACCTCCAAAGAAAGGCTGGCAACTTGAAAAGAAAGACACTGTTCTAACATGCAAAATTTTTATCATATTTTCTCTGATGCAGTTACAGAAGCAGAGAAGAAATAGAATAAATCTGTGTCAAGAACAGGTGCTCTGTTGTAGTTATCCATGCCAAAGGATGCTTACGATGAAATCAAAATCATGAATTTGTAAGTAGAACTCGAGAACCAAAACAAAGAGTTGGTGCTTGTATTTTCCCTGAGCCATCTGTGAAAAGAAGAGCTGGAAGTTACAGATTTATGCAGTTTTGTTGGTTGTTTTCTCTTCCATAGAACTAAAACAAACAAAAATAGTTCAGGAAAATTCGCAGCTATCTGTGGTTACATTCTTTTCCCCTATTTCTTTACATTTAGGCTTCTCATCTTCTTATCCTACACCCTCTTTTTTTAACTTTTCTTTCCCAGTAACCAGGCAGTGACAGGAATCACTAAATTCAGGACTGAACAGCAGCTCTATGTATATTTTAGTCCTTGAAATTAAACTTCACTCTTTTATTTAGGAATATCATTATCACAGCTTAGATCATTAAATAATAATGTCTCTCCTTCCATGCCCCTATCAAAACTTAATTCCTTTCTTTTTTTAAGTTTTCTTCAGAGTTCCACCCTTGATTTTATGAGAAGTAATATTGCTTAATTAATAGTACTACCATTAGATTTTCCTTGGTTTATGAGGACTCAGAGAACAGTTAAGTCATTTGGACATCCATAAATCCATGGGTCCTAATGGTATGCACCCAAGGGTGTTGAGGGAGGAAGCAGAGGTCATTGTCAGACCACTCTGTATCATTTTTGATAAGTCATAGCAGACAGGAGAGGTGCCTGGGGACTGGAGGAGGGTAAATATAACACCAGTCTTCTAAAGGTTAAGAAGAAGGACCCAGGTAACTATAGACCAGTCATCCTCACCTCCATCCCTGGAAAAGTGATGGAACAACTTATCCTCAGTGCTCTCCTTAGGCATATCAAGGACAAGAGGGTCATTAGGATCAGACAACATGGTTTTACCAAGGGGAAGTCATGTCTGACCAACCTGATAGCCTTTTATGAGGACATAACCAGGTGGATGGATGATAGTAGAGCAGTGGATGTGGTTTATCATGACTTTAGCAAAACACTCGACACTGTCTCCCGTAGCATCCTTGCAACTAAGCTGAGGCAGTGTGGTCTGGATGATTAGGTAGTCAGGTTGATTGAGAACTGGTTGAAGGAAAGAAATCAGAAAGTTGTGGTCAATGGGACAGAGTCTATTTGGTGGTCTGTAACAAGTTGAGTCCCTTAGGGGTCAGTACTGGGACCAGTGCTGTTCAATATATTAATCGATAACCTGGATGAGGGAAGAGAGTACACTGTCGGCAAGTTTGCTGATGACACAAAACTGAGTGGAGTGGTTGACACATCAGAGAACGGTAATACCATTCAGCAGGATTTGAACGGGCTGGAGAGTTGAGCCAGGAGAAATGTAATGAAGTTCAACATGGACAAATGTAGAGTCTTGCACCTGGGAAAGAACAACCCCATGTATCAGTATAGGTTGGGGACTGGCCTGCTGGAGAGCAGTGAAGGGGAAAAGGACCTGGGTGTCCTAGTGGATGGAAAACTGGCCATAAGTCAGCAATGTGCTCTTGGGGCCCAGAAGGTCAATGATATCCTGGGTTGTATTAGAAGGGGTGTGGTCAGTAGGTCAAGAGAGGTTCTCCTCTCTCTCTACTCTGCCCTGGTGAGGTCACATCTGGAATATTTTGTCCAGTTCTGGGCCACTCAGTTCAAGAAGGAAAGGGAGCTGCCGTCATCACAAAAATTATTAATGGAGTGGAACAGCTTCCTTATGAGGAGAGACTGAGTGAGCTGGGGCTATTCAGCTTGAAGAGGAGCCTGAGGGGTGTCCTCATTCATGTTTATAAATTTGTAAAGTGTGAGTGCCAAGAAGATGGAGTCAGGCTCTTCCCAGCAATACCCAATGACAGGAGGTAATGGGTGGAAGTTGAAGCACAGGAAGTACCATGGAAACAGGAGGAAGAATTATTTCACTGTGAGGGTGACAGAACACTGGAACAGGCTGCCCAGGGAGGTTGTAGAGTCTCCCTCTCTGGAGATATTCAAGACCTGCCTGGATGGGTTCCTGTGTGACCTGGTGTAAATGATCCTGCTTTGGCAGGGTTTAGACCAGCTGATCTTTCAAAGTCCCAGCATCTATCATTCTGTGATTACGTGATTTGGATTCTGTAACTAAAGTACATAATGTTCTGAAAGTCATCAAGAAAGAAAAATAATCCAAATAAGCATTGATTAGATGACACCACAGATTGACCTGTAAGCCAAATCATATTTCCTTTTCATTGCAAAAGAGGACAGATACTAACAAAACTTCTGCATCAATTTTTATGATATTATTGACTAGTGATTGCACTGTGTTCTATGGAACTTCACAATAATTTCTTAAAACAAACTGTAGAGGTTAACATGTCTGTCTTGGAAGAAAGAAGAGTCAAGACCTCAACATCAATAGTGTGAGGTTTCTGTTCTGTGGCAGGCTGTAAATTGAAACGATCCCAGAGGTGTGGAAAAAAAACAAACAAAAAACAACAAAACGTCTATAAAACTGAAAGATTTTTCTGCTATTCATCCTTTCAACATTATCTTTACATAGCAACTTGCACCACTACTGCCAGTTGAGTTTTCTCCTTTGATATGCAGCTCCCCATTGCTATCTTCATCCCATACCAAGTTGATCTTCTCCAGCATGGAGGCAAGTGTCCTTCTGTCTCGCACTTCAGGTAGTTTGCTAGGGTCAGCTCTTCTTTATCATCAAGCCACCCTTCCAATATCAGTGGCCTGTTGTTCTTTCTTGTCCTGAAACCTTCCACAGATACTTTCTGCTTTCCTACAACTCCCCATTTTTATATTTTTTAAAACAGCAGCCATCACTTGTATCTTGACCACACTCGTATTCCTAAAAGCTATTATTACAAATACCATTAACACTACAATTACAATACCAATCACTACAAGGATTCCACCTGTAACCCACACTTGTAGATTCAGACCTGAGAACCAATTTTTTGTTCAGTGCTTGCCATGTTGAATCAATCTGCACCTGTTGTATATTTGCTAGTTGCAGCTCCAGCGGATGCTTCAATGTTTGGACATTATATTTCAAGGAGCTATCGAAGGCCCCTTGTAAGTGGGATCTTACTGAGTTCCAATCATGCTGAGAGTCATTCCAAGGCAAGGATGTTACACACATGTCCTTATGATACTCCCAATCACACTGCAGCATCATATGGGTCTGCAAGGCAGCTTGTTGGTCTCCTAACCAAACAACGCTGGCCTCAAGTACATATAACCTTGCCATTATTTCCTCATCTATAGCTTCCTGCAGCTGCAAATCATTTGTCACATTGGTTAATAATGTTTTCACTGTGTCCACAGTTTCTATGCCCTTTGTCAAAGCTGTAACTGAAGCAGCAGCAGTTGCTAATATTATCACAGCTGATATTATAGCAAAAATTGACCATCCCACAAATCTTTTTTCCCTTTTCTAGAATCTTTTAGTCCCTGGTCGAATAACCTGATAACATGGTCCAATCCATTTTCACTCTCCCATCCTCTTGTCATATTCACTGGAATCCATACCTCTGCCCTTCTTCAGAAAGGAATAATTGTGCTCCGATTGTTATAAAGGATTCACGGAGGCCAATTCAGAATTGATTTGGTTTAATACAAATTAAGTAAGGCAGTGAACAATAAAGCAAAAACAGCGCTGGGCGACAGGGAGTCTCCGCTCCACCAACTGCCGCATCTTCCTGACAGTTCGTTGATCTTTTATGTGGTAGCTGTTCCGCGTCAGTGTCCTTCCACATTCCGAGGTACGCATCCCCAAGTTGTTGTTAGGGGGGTCATCCTCCATCCCTCGGTAGTTGATGAGGCTGAAGCAAGCAATCATTTATCACCAGTCTTCCTCTATGTCCTATCCTTCACCTCTCGTCATACATCACCAATCCTCCTTAGTCAACCTTCCCTTCACCTCTCGCCATACATCACCAATCCTCCTTAGTCAACCTTTCCTTCACCTCTCGTCATACATCACCACATATGGACAGTTTCTGACTCCAGCTAACATCTTCAAGGCTACCCGATATCTTTATGTTCCTTTGTGCAAGCTCTTTAGCTAGCTTAATTACAATACTGTGATTCAACATTTGATAACATAGTAAATTCCTGCATACAATAAGCCTATAACAAACATTTCCTTCTACCCTTTTTAACAATTCCCCCTTCTTCTTGTTACTTTTAAATGTTTGTTCTTCAATTTAATCATATACCTTCCTCGTGATACATTTGACAATCTTGTCTTTCATTTTGTGACATGGTTATAAGCAACAGCTTTGTGGTTTCAAACCTCTTTTCTACAAATTGTATGAGTCTCCCTATTATACATGGTCCTAACATTAATCCTAAAAATATTAAAATTATCGGGCCAGCCACAGCAGATAACAGAGTAGTTAACCAAGGTGATACATTAAACCATTTTTCATACCATATGCCCCCTGACTCCCTCTCCCTTTTACGTTGTTCTAATCTTTTTCGTAACTCAGCCATGGAATCCCTCACTATCCCCGTGTAATCTAAGAAAGAACAACACTCTTCTTGTAGGGCTACACATAATCCTCCTTTTTCCAATAATAATAAATCCAAACCCCTTCTATTTTGCAAGGCTACCTCTGATAACGACTTAACTGAGGCAGCTAAATTATCAATTGATTGTTCAATTCTACTTAAGTCCTCATTTACTGCCTTTTGCAAGGTTTGTACTTCCTTATTTTTGACTAGTGATGCTATTCCTGTCCCAGCACCTACCCCTCCGACAGCTAATAGCATGGCTATAGTTATCGCTGTAACTGGCTCCCGTTTAGATCGAGTCCAATCGTGTTCATATTGATGTATCACATCCTCCATTGGATGATATATTAATCGAGGGATTATCGTCACCTGGACACAAAACTCAGAAACATTAAAAACTTTTAAGGATAGACATGGTGTCAGACCAATATCTGAACACAACCATTTGGTACCCGGAGTCGGAATTATCCACTGAATTGTTTCACTTTGCCCTTTGTGTATCCTTTGTGGAGATATTGTACTATTACAGAGTTTATTATAATGCTTTGGAACAGTCCCAATACATTTTCCAGAACCGGAAACATATTGCATAGTAATTCCTTGAGTGATGTTTTGATGCCATGGGCACTCAAGTGGATTAGTCCCGCTTACCCACTTCACCTTCCCCAATTGTGCAATAGCTTCATAATAAGGAGGTCTCATATTATAACATAGCCAACATTCAGTGGTTAAATTAGGATGGGTCTTATTCAAAGTAATATAAGCTGCATACATAATATTTAACAACGGGTCGCTCATTTCAGATGGATCGCTTCCTTGATCTTCCTCTGATATTTCAGGATAAACATTAGTTCGGGCTATCTCCATACTGCCAACTAAATCAGGAGTGGCAGAAAATGTTGAGCTAAAGATAGATAGCATTGGTCTAGGAGAACTCAGCAACGGTACCTCTTGTTTCACACTCTGCAAGGTTAATACCTTATTAGGGCCAATTGCTACAGGAGGATCATATGGCATGTACTTGCGCCGTATTTGAAAAGTGCTACCCCCATCTGTGCCTTGCTCCCAATACCTTATTCCCCAGGTACGCCCAGTTTCCCAAGAAGGATCCCCGGGGTTCTTTATTTTGATCTCTATTTGGTGACATTTTCCAGGTCCACATTTATCTATTGGTTGTCCTACTTGGTTATGCTTGAGTGCCTTACAACCCGGAGGTCCCAATCTCACATCAATATAAGGATCACCTCTTGTTTTCCAACTTGACGCTATTGTTTCACACCCCAATATGCACAATAATAATGCCCAGGCGAGTGACAATAACCTTTCCCTGGGTTTGAAGCTGGACACATATAAAAAGCTTTACAACGTGCTTCTGACCTTATTCTCTTTTCACACTCAGGGCTATTCGGGTTACACCAATAATAAAAGGGATTTAAGGAAAATAGTTCAACAAAAAAATTCCAATTATTCCCTACTTCTGCATATTTAGCTACTACCTTTGATTCTTCTACATTAATCAATTCCCAAATTAATGGCCGGTGTGGATTATAGGTTTCAGACGCCCAGACCACTAGCGGTTGTTTGAGAAAACAACATATTGTAAGCCACCATGTCAATTGGTGCCACCGAACACTCCTTACAAGGTCTCCTCTGCCTTGCTCGTCAACTTGGTTGCAGCAAGCTACGAGATGCATTTTTCTTCTCGGCAGCAGGTTTCCCATTACAGGCAGTGTTCAATAGGATTCATACAGTGGTTTGTTTTCAGTCGTTACAGATCCCTTTTCCACACTTTAAGATTCTCCACAGCCAATAAATGATTGATGATCCAATAATTGCTACGATAAATCCTATAATACACTGTACAACAAGGGGTAATTGCTCAAACCAAACCCAATTCATGTAGAAAACCCAGCTTTTATCCAAACAGATACGTCTTCTTATCTAAAAAGAAACATCAGATTTTAAGGCTAGTTGAAAACTTTTTACATATAGCATCCCAGTTTTTAGATGAAACTTGCAACACATGATGCAAAGGCACCTGCAGACCACAAATTGATTGTAAAATTTTTGTCTTACGATCAGCAAATGCAAGTCTAACAGCTTGATTCAGCCTCCAATACAATAACCTAAGTTCAAGATCTTGATTTTTTACTAATTCCTTCGCTCTTTGATAGTCCATCTCTCCTGTTTCTTCAGAAAGAGCATCATGATAACTTGGCATGTCTAACTCATATGAACATGTTCTACATTTGTGACCCAAAACAAAATGATGTTGATACACCCAACAATTATCCCCACACCCCCCACAGATTATTTCAACCCAGGCTAAATGGAAGTGTGACCCACAACACAGACAGGCAGGATTCCTAGTCGGATAGTTTACAAATTTTCTGCGAATCCGTGGAGTAATGAATTCAAGATCTTCTTTATGTCTCACAGTAATTTTTATTCCAAATACCAGTTCTAGGTTATACCGCAGTGGGGCGATCTTGCGCTGTAGCCTCCGAATTTGTCTCTGCAAGGGACTATTTTCACCGTCTTGGTCAATCTTTAAGGAGTCTCCCTCGGCCTCCGGGCTAGTTTTAGCTTCATATTCCCTTCGGGGCTGATAACCCTCCATTTTTTTGTTATCTATGGGTCCTTTAACTCTATTGGCGTGCGTCCAACCCTTCTCTGCAGTTCTGACAGATGTGTTTGTAGTAAGGAGGACCAAATAAGGACCCTCCCAGCGGGGCTGCAGAGTGGATTCTTTCCAGGATCGTATCAGGACCCAATCACCAGGCTTTATCTGATGTTTTTCAGCTTGTTGTAATACATTTTGGATATTATGTGGAGAGAATACCTTAATGTTGCTGCTAAAGGTAATTTTCCGTGCCTCTCCAACCAATTGAGCACACCCTACTACTGCTTGTGGACAGGTAGGCCAGCCCCTACTTACAGGGTCTAGTATTTTTGAAAAATATCCTACCGGTTTCTTTTTCCCAGCCCATTCTTGGGTCAGAACATCATATGCAGTACCATCCTCAATATTTACAAAAAGAATAAACTGTCTTTTTAAATCTGGTAGGCTCAAAACTGGAGCATTGACTAAGTTCTCCGTAAAATCTGCCATTTCCTCTCATCCTCCTCATTCCATGTCACAACCCCGTCCAGGGTAAGCTTTTGGTACAAAAACTTCACCTTATTGCTATAATTCTCTATCCATTGTCTACAGTACCCTACCAATCCCAAAATTTGGCGTATCTGTCTCTTGTTCCTGGGTGTTGGTAATGCAAGTATTCCGTTAACACGCTCAGGATCTATCCTTTTCTCCCCTTTGCTAATATAATGGCCCAAATACCTTACTTCTTCTTCTACAAATTGTAACTTCTTTTTTGAAACTTTAAGGCCTTTCAAGCCCAGAAAATTCAAAAGTCTGATGCTCTCTGCCCTAACTTCCTCTTCGTTTTCCCCAGCAACCAATAGATTGTCCACATATTGCAAGAGAGTAACCCCAGGGGTTGGTTGATATTCTTGTAATATTTGCTCTAAAGCCTGTCCAAATAAATTGGGAGATTCTGTAAACCCTTGGGGTAAAACTCTCCACCTCAGCTGCTGTCTTCTTCCAGTATCCGGTCCTCCCATTCAAAGGCAAAATAGTCCCTACAGGATTCATCTAACGGACAGGCCCAAAATGCATCTTTCAAATCAATCACACTATACCACAAATTTTCGGGGCTCAATTTACTTAACAGGGTATATGAGTTAGTTACTACAGGAAAGCGAGGCACTGTCCTCTTGTTTATTGCTCTTAAATCATGCACCAATCTGTAAGTCCCATCTGCCTTTTTACTGGCAATATTGGAGTGTTAAAGTTGACATACAGGGTTTTAAAAGTCCCTGCTTAATTAATCTATCTATTTCAGGTTTTAATCCTCTCCGCCCTTCGAGTGAAATGGGGTATTGTTTAATTGTGATTGGTCTCTCAGGATTTTGAATTGTAACAGTAAATGGTGCTATCTGTAAACGTCCAACACTATCAGGGGTATACCAAACCTCGGGGTTTATTTTCTCTTTGTCCTCAACTCGCAGTGGACAGAGTTTAATTTGAATAGCTTTTTTTTTTACTTCTAAAGAAATTCCTAATTCTATAATCAAGTCTCGGCCCAATAAATTAAATTCTGCTTCAGGCACTACCAGAAGGTCCCCTAAACTTATTTTTGATTCTGTTTCTATTTTCACATTCTTTACTATTCCTACTTTAAAGGGTTCACCTTTTGCCCCTACCACCGTTGTGGTATCTGAAGATAATTTACATCCTTTGGGCAAACGCTGGATAGTAGATCTTTCAGCGCCTGAATCTACCAAAAACTGGAAATTTTCCTGTAGGGGACCTATTTTTAGAGTTATCAAGGGCTCATGATGTTTCCGGGTCCCTAATAGATAGAGCCCCTGACCCCCCCTAATCTTCCTTAAACATTTTCTCATCCTGAATCCTGTTTCTGCAAGTCCGCTTCAAATGTCCCTTCTTCCCACAATAAAAACAAGTTCTTTCTTCCCTTTTGACTCCCGTGTTTACCCTCCGGTTGTCCAAGAATCGGGGTGGAGGCTTATTTTCTCGTTTTCCTATTCCTTGGCTTTCTCTGACTGCTGCCACCATCATCCAAACTCGTTTCTTATGATTTTCATCATCCCTTCTTACATATACTTTCTGAGCTTCTCTTAATAATTCATCTAACCCTCTATCCTGCCAATTCTCAATCTTTTCCAACTTTTTTCTGATATCTTCCCAAGATTTTGCAACAAATTGTGTTTTAAGTAACACTTGCCCAAGGGGGGGCTTCGGTATCCAAGCCTGAATACATTTGCATACTTTTTCGTAGCCTTTCGAGCCAATCATTTGGAGATTCATCTTTTCCTTGTCTTTCATTAAAAGCTCTATTAATATTCTGTCCCCGTGGGACGGCATCACAAATCCCTTGAATAATTATATTCCGTAAGTCCTGCATATGGACCCGGTGGCTATTATTCTGATGGTCCCATTGAGGTCTTTGTAATGGCCATTTTACATCAGCCTGTGGACCTTGTGCATGCTGGGCGTCCCAAGCTCGCATGCCAGCTGTTCTTATCATATTTTTCTCTTCTGTTGTAAAAAGAATGCCTAAAATAGATTGCAATTCATCCCAAGCGTATATGCTAGGGGTACCGATATAAATCCCATTTGGGGGTTTGGTTCCCCCATGGGGACTTCTCTTAATGGGAACTACCCTGTCCCATCTTCCAGAGGGGTTTGGTTCCCCCATGGGAACTTCTCTTAATGGGAACTACCCTGTCCCATCTTCCAGAGTGTTCACACACAACCTTTGTCCACTCGCTTCCCCTTGTTCGTGGCTCACGCTTGGGATAGCAGTGAGAACCGCACTACTTAAGGGTCCACACTCGCTTGGGTTAGTCCGAGCTACCGGCCCCCTCTCATGAACACACCACACAGTCCACTCTGGGAAACCCGACCCCGACCGAACGGAATCTTGCGCAAAAAGGCAGATACTTACGTGTCCCGTGTCTTCGTCCGGACTTTTGTGCACAAAATTTATGGGGTCAACCGGTTATTCCTTTGCTTTATTGTTCAAAATTTCGGATCGTCGGTAAGGATTGGTAGAAATGAGAACAGCGAAGCCGCTGGTGACAGCGGGGCGCCTCTCCGTTGTTCTTATTCCACTCCCTATTCCTTATCCGAGTCACGGCACCAAAATTGTTATAAAGGATTCACGGAGGCCAATTCAGAATTGATTTGGTTTAATACAAATTAAGTAAGGCAGTGAACAATAAAGCAAAAACAGCGCTGGGCGACAGGGAGTCTCCGCTCCACCAACTGCCGCATCTTCCTGACAGTTCGTTGATCTTTTATGTGGTAGCTGTTCGCGTCAGTGTCCTTCCACATTCGAGGTACGCATCCCCAAGTTGTTGTTAGGGGGGTCATCCTCCATCCCTCGGTAGTTGATGAGGCTGAAGCAAGCAATCATTTATCACCAGTCTTCCTCTATGTCCTATCCTTCACCTCTCGTCATACATCACCAATCCTCCTTAGTCAACCTTCCCTTCACCTCTCGCCATACATCACCAATCCTCCTTAGTCAACCTTTCCTTCACCTCTCGTCATACATCACCACATATGGACAGTTTCTGACTCCAGCTAACATCTTCAAGGCTACCCGATATCTTTATGTTCCTTTGTGCAAGCTCTTTAGCTAGCTTAATTACAATACTGTGATTCAACATTTGATAACATAGTAAATTCCTGCATACAATAAGCCTATAACAAACATTTCCTTCTACCCTTTTTAACACGATGATCAATGTCTTTATCAATAATACAAGTCTTAAAAGTAATATTGCTACAACTAAGATGTTATATGCTTGATTCGTTATAGATTATACAATCAATGCCTATTCCTAATACATATGGGTGGGTAGTACACACAGTAGCAAAGGAACTATGTAGTACACATTGTACTAAAATGCCTTTACATGAGAGCTCTTTTACATTGTGACAAGGCAAGTCCTTCTGACAATACAACAAGGAATCTTCAACATTAGAGTTTAAATGAGAAACACAACCTCAAAACATACAAAACTGGTACTGCCAGGTTTCACACACAATGTTGTTTGCCCCTTTTTTTTTTTTTTCTTTCTGTCCTTAATGATTTCACCTGGGTCCTTTTACAATTTTTTGGTGAGCTGCTGGATCACGCTTCAGCCCCCGCTCACCACTTAGGGGAGAAGCCCTTAGCTGCTCTGGGAGGCACACCACTCCCCTCACCTAATGGTCCTACCAAGAGGGGAGCGGTGGGTTCAGCCTTCTCCGTGGGCTCAGGTCAGCAACTCACAATCACTTCTAATTGTTTTGTGGATAGTCCATCTATAGCTTCTTTTGGAATACCTTTCTTCTGACCCACCAGGAGATGTAAGAGGGATTCAAAATGATGTTTTAGTTCTCCTAAGATGTCATATGACACAGACTGATACACGGGAGCAGTCCCACCTCCTGGTCTCTTTTCCACCACTACTGGCATCACACGCATCTGTGACATTTCTGTATTTATAAAACCCTTATCATCTTTATCCATTAAAACATCAGAAATTGAAATATCATGTAGCTACACTTGGAACGTGTTCATTAATCAACAATCCATTAGACATTTTAACACCATCGTGCACATTGCCTCCTTGATAAAGCATCCCGTTATCACTCACCCCCATATTACTCATAATAGCTGCAGGAGGTACACAAACACCTCCATAAGGTGGTGGGAGGGTAGACAAAGCCCCTGCCTGCTGGGGTATAGGAACTGAATGAGGCTGAGGGTAAAAACCTGTTGGAAAAGGAAAGGGATAGGGAACAGAGTTAACAACTTCAGTAGTGGTATTTAAGGGAAGAGAGGAAGACAAACTTGGTGCTGTGGGTTGGAAAAATGGCTGGTTTGATTTGTTGAGTGGTTCTTGAGTAACAGTGATGTCAGAACCAAAAGAAATGAGTTTTTCATCAGTTACTTGAGGTGGTGGTTTTAACTTTGCATCCGGCTTTCTTTGTTTCTTCTTCTCCATTTGAGGATTTGCTCCTTCTGCATCTGCGACGGCTGCCTTAAGCGGAGTTAATGTGGTTATAAACCTGTCTCCTTTTCTGTAGCGGTGGAGCCCTGATCGGAAGGATCATCCGGCTCTGGGTCTGACTCAGAGCTGCTGTCCGTGTATTTTGCATTTCCATTAGGAAATGACTTAGACTTCTTAAGGGGCACGTCAAACGGCCTCTTTCACTGTTGAACTAGGAGCTTTTGTGACCGTGCTCTCATTAGCGGGTCATCAGTGCCTATTCTTTCCTCCCCCTGTGGCCACTCCGCTTGTTTCTGCCTGTGTTGTGTTGTTTGTAGGAAGCTCATCCTCCTTCTGAGGGCCCGCACGGGTAATGGGAGTGTTTAGAGTCCCCGAGGGTGAAGTGCTGTTAGGTTTACTCATTAGTGTGGTCAGCGCTAGCCATAGTATGTGCCACGATATTAAAATGACCGGTGAAAAATCATCCCTGGATTTTTGTGCTTCTGAGAGGGTCTCTCCAACCCTGTTCCACTCTGTTTATTTGTATGTCCCTGTTCGAGCGCTGTTATATTGGAAAGCATGTGCAGACTCCCTTGTTGGTGAAGTAGGAGTCGTTTACTGGTACAGAACAAGCAGCTTATATAGGAAAAATCAAGCAGGGTTATCGGAGGCGATGGAGATTGGAATGAATACGGCTAACCAATATGATCAAGTATTGTTCCTTTATTGATCCAGTGTTACAGGCTGATGGTGCAGGCCTAGGGTGCAGGCCTGTAGTGCGAGTATAGAATAATAAAGTGTAGAAGAAGAAGAGATAGGAAAGGCAGAAGTGCGTAGCAAGGGAACTGCTACAACTTATATAAGCTCGGAGATCCTTGTTGGATGCAGGTGCATGTCCTGTTGTCCCAAGATAACTTTCCATGTTTATAGCTACCAGTGCCTTGTTTTAGTTACATGCTGCAGGCACAGCATTATTTTGCTACACTGCTAGCTGGCTCTGCATTTATGCTGAGCATGGCCTACCACCATGTCAGGCTTTAGGCCTGCACTGCCAGATTGCTCACACTGCTCGTCGCTGGCATTGCCACACAGGGTAAGCAATTCCCTGACATTCTTGCACCACTACTGCTATTTGAGTTTTCTCCTTTGATATGCAGCTGTCCATTGTTACCTTCATTCCATATCAGGTTGATCTTCTCCAGCATGGAGGCAAGCATCCTCCTGTCTCATACTTCAGGTTGTTTACCAGGATCAGCTCTTATTTATCATCAAGCCATCCTTCCAGTATCAGTAGCCTGTTGCTCTTTCTTGTCCTGAAACCTTCCATAGATACTTTCTGCTTTCCTACAATCACCCCATCAAGTCTCCTCCTGAACACCTCCAATGACAGTGACTCCACCACCTCCCTGAGCAGCCCATTCCAATGGGCAATCACTCTCTGTGTGTAGGACTTCTTCCTAACCTCCAGCCTAAACCTCCCCTGGTACAGCCTGAGACTGTGTCCTCTTGTTCCAGTGCTGGTTGCCTGGGAGAAGAGACCAACCTCCACCTGCCTAAAACCTCCCTCAAGGTAAGGGAGCAATGAGGTCACTCCTGAGTCTCCTCTTCTCCAGGCTAAGCAACCCCAGCTGCCTCAGCCTCTCCTCATAGGGCTTGTGTTCCAAACTCCTCACCAACTTCCTTGCCCTTCTCTGGACACATTCCTGCAAGTCAACATCCTTCCTAAATTGAGGGGCCCAGAACTGGACACAGTACTCGAGGTGTGGCCTAAACAGTGTAGTGTACAGGGGCAGAATAACTTCCCTGCTCCTTCTGACCACACTGTCCCTGATGCAGGCCAGAATGCCATTGGCCCTCCTGGCTGCCTGGGCATACTGCAGGCTCATGTTCATCCTACCATCGACTGGTAGCCCCATGTCCCTCTCTGCCTGGCCAGTCTCCAGCCACTCTGACCACAGCCTATAGAACAGCATGGGGTAGTTGTGGCTGATGTGCAGAACCCAGCACTTGGATGTGTTAAATCTCATGCTGTTGGATTCTGCCCATCTGTCCAGCCTGTCGAGGTCCCTCTGCAGAGCCCTTCTACCCTCCAGCAGATCAACTTCTGCCCCCAGCTTGGTGTCATCAGCAAATTTACTGATGATGGACCCAATGCCCTCATCCAGATCATTAATAAAGATGTTAAAGAGGATGGGGCTCAGCACTGATCCTTGGGGCACACCACTAGTGACTGGCTGCCAGCTGGATGTGGCACCATTCACCACCACTCTCTGGGATTGGCCCTCTAGCCAGTTCCTAACCTAACGCAGTGTGCTCCTGTCCAAGCCATGGGCTGATAGCTTGGCCAGGAGTTTGCTGTGGGGAATGGTGTCAAAGGCCTTGCTGAGGTCCAGATAGACTACATCCACAGGCCTCCCCACATCCACCAGGCAGGTCACCTGATCCTAGAAAGAGATCAGGTTGGTCAGGCAGGACCTGCCCTTCCTAAATCCATGCTGGCTAGGCCTGATCCCTTGGTCATCCTGTAAGTGCTGTGTGACTGCACTCAAGATGACCTGTTCCATAATCTTGCCTGGCACTGTGGTCAGGCTGACAGGCCTATCCCTTGCTCATCCAACTGGCCCTTCTTGTGGATGGACACCACTCTGGCCAGCTTCCAGTCCTCTGGGACCTCTCCAGTGAGCCAGGACTGCTGAAAAATGATGGCGATCAGCCCAGCCAGCTCATCTGCCAGCTCTCTCAGCATCCTAGGATGGATCCCGTCACTGGAGGTGTTCAGGAGGAGACTTGACAGGGTGCTTGGTTAGATGGGTTAGTTGATTAGGTGGTGTTGGGTGATAGGTTGGACACAATGATCTTGAAGGTCTCTTCCAACCTGGTCTATTCTATTCTATTCTATTCTATTCTATTCTATTCTATTCTATTCTATCCCGTCTGGTCCCATGGACTTGTGGGAATCCAGGTGGCTGAGGAGATCTCTAACTACCTCCTCCTGGAACACAGGGAATCTATGCTGCTCCCTGGCTACATCTGCCAGCTCTGCAGTCCAGCTGTCTGGAAGATGTTCTGTCCTACTAGTAAAAATTGAGGGAAAGAAGGTGTTAAGTACCTCTGCCTTTTCCTCATCCATTCTTAGAACGTTCCCCTCTGTGTCCACTAAGGAATGGAAGTTGTCCTTACCGTTCCTCTTGCTATTAACATATTTATAGAAGGATTTTCTGTTGTCCTCCACATCAGAGGCCAGTCTAAGCTCTAAATGCACTTTTGCCTCCCTAATTTTTTTCCTTCATTGCCCATCCAGGCTGGCCATCTGCCCTGGCGGCTCATCTTCCAGCACATTGGCACAGCCTGTTCTTGCACCCTCCAGAATTCTTCCTTGAAGCAGATCCAGCTCTCCTGGACCCCTTTGTTTTTAAGGGCTGTTTCCCAAGGAACCTTGTGAATTAGTTCCTTGAGTAACCTGAAGTCTGCCCTCTGGAAGTCCAGAGTGGAGTTCTTCTTGCTGCCCCTCTTAGATTGACCGAGTACTGAAAATTCAATTATTTGATGGTCACTGGACCCTAAACACCCTCTAACCACCACATCACCCACTAGCCCTTCCCTATTGGTGAAGAGGACGTCGAACATATCCTTACTTCTGGTAGGCTTGCACACCACTTGGGATAAGAAGCTGTGCCTCCCTGATGTACAGAGTCACCTCTCCACCCCTTCTTCCTCGCCTGTCTCTCCTGAAGAGCCTGTAGCCCTCAATTGCAGCACTCCAGTCATGTCAGTCATCCTACATCGTCTCTGTGATGACAACTACATCATAACTTTCCTTCTGTAACAAGGCTTCCAGCTCCTCTTGTTTGTTGCCCATACTTCGTCCATTAGTGTATATGCGCTTCAGTTGAAAGAAAGAAGATAAAATAAAATTTTAGAAGATAAAATAAAATTTTGTTCGCTACTCTTCTAATTCTACACATAATTGTAACTAAGATCATTGCCAGAGGAGCTTGAGGCAGAGTTTTCTTGCAAGATTCCCTAACAGACTTTAAGCTCCAGCTACGTGCTATTCCTTTGCCCATGTTACTCACTTTAGCACTTTTCCTATTGCAACAGGCAATATTAAAATGTGTGCATCTTTCTTACTGTGTCCTTTTAAATAATTAAAGGACATGAGAAGGTCTCCCTGAAGCAGGGAAATAAAAGGTCAAAATAATCTCCCTTAACCAGCCGGATGATCGTCTTTTGATGCAGTCCAGAACATAGTTGGTCTTCCAGGCTGGGAGTGCAGATGGTTGGTTTGTGTATGGCTTTTCATCCACCACTTTATTTCAAGTCACTCCCATTAACATGAGGTTGTCCAAACCTTAGCAAGGACCTGCTTCAAAATTATATGGAGAATTAGAAGACTAGTGAACAAAGTTTTCTTTGATCCTTTTTGTATTTGTATTATAGAATCAGCAAAATGGCGTTGGTAAATTGACAGGTGAACTGTGTCAGAGCCACAAATTCTACATAGGTTATTGGAACCTTGAAATAAAATCTGAAAGGTGTCTCCAAAATATTAATTCAGTCAGTTCCTGGTTGTGAGACAGCATGGAGAAATTTCAAGTGTAATAAATACCCACATTGAAAGTCCAAGTAGAAGTTGTTATGCCAACAAAAGTTGTTCTATAGCAGAAAGTTACATCATTTTATGATGCAAAGAAAAATTGTACCACATGCACATAGTTTGTTTTAGGTAATTGATGAAAGTCATGTGGGCAAAGGAATGGCACTTAGCTGAGCTGAAATTCTATTGGGAAATCTTTCAAGAATAATTATATTTGTAAATCCCAGCAAAACAATTCAGTCACTTCTGGCAGTGAAAAAGGAGCTCTGACTATGGTATTGAACATAAATGTCACTGTTCAATGCAATTGATTCATTCACTTCTGCTATGCACCCAAACACCTCTATAATATTGTTGTCAGTTTTCCACCAGTCTTCCTTGTCCCTACAATAGCTGCTGAGTTTACAATACAATAAACAGCACGTCACTGGATGTTCCATCGGTGTATGTGGCAATAGTTCAGAATATGTTGTTATACAGGTGAACTACTAGACTTAACTAATGATATGCATATTATTTTTTAAAAAATGTATGTGTGAAGGTGGTTCTTTTATTTTAACTAGTTTGCTTCTCTTGTGGGCTTACTCTTGGTCTGACAAGATGTCAAGCAGCTGCAGAGTGAGAGACCAGATACTTACTGAAAGATCAGAAAGTAAAGAGGAAAAGGTGGGGGGGCTGAATTCAAAGTAAATTGTCATCTTCACACATGAATCTGTGAGTGACTAATGGATCAAGTTCTTTATATATGACTGCTTCTGAATGATTAGCTGGTAGGCAGCAACTCTGAATACATTACACAGTCACTTGGCAATAAAAGCAACATGCTCCTTTTGTGATCATTAGAAGATGTCTGGTTGTGTATGAAAGTAATGAGGCAAACTAAAACAATTCTGGTAGATATTAGCAAGTAGCGTCTGTGTGAAGCTGTCATAAGATGTTATGATTTTAATTTGGACTGTGTTACAAAGTAGTAGCTGACTAGTTATTACAGATCTTTGATGAGATTTCTTATATAAATCGTTCTCAAGAATAACATTAATTTCAAGCCATGTTTTACCCATTAAAATAAACTTCTGGGCAAACAAAAAAATATCCCCTTTTGGTCTACAAAACCAAAAATGTAAATATTTACATTTCACTTCTTGAGTTATGTTAAACTTCAATTAATATTAACTTCCACTACAAGAATTTATCCCGCATTTTGCTTCTCAGTTGTCCTACAGCTAAAATGGATGTTACTACAAAACATGTTTTCATACTGTGGAGATACAACAGCATAGCTATGGAGCTCTTCCAGGTTATTACAAACAACTCTGACTCAGCACCAAAAGTACAGAATCTCCAGAAATGTGGGAAATCTGTTTCTACACTTCGTCTATTTTTTTTCACTATTCAGAATGGATCATGGATTAAAATATATTACTGAAGTGGCAGAAATAATAGAATCACAGAATCATCTAGGCTGGAAAGGACCTCAGAGATCATCAAGTTTAGCCATTTTGCCCACTCCACCAAATCTGTCACTATACCATGTCCCCAGACACCAGAGGTGTGTGGTTTGTAAACATGTCCAGGGATGTCAATCCAACCACCTCCCTGACCAGCCTGCTCCAGTGCCTGCCCATGGAAAAAAAAAAAAAAGTCCTATCTCGCCGGCCATAAGAAATCAACACATTTTCCATACCATAGTCTAACTCTGTACATAAACCATAGATAAATTGTCCGCACCAAATATTTACCCAGGTAATCCAAAATCAAACCCAAACAATATCTGTAAACCAGAGCCCCAAAAATTGAAAAAAATAAACGTTCTAAAAACCACAGTACCTTCATGTTTGCTAATCCGGCTATAAAACACTAAAGCAATAAATCAAGCTAATTATCAGCCGTACATTGGGAAACCAAGAAAAAAAACTAAGTCGAGAGTTGAAGGGGATGGCTGCAAAAGCCTTCTTCCCCACCCCGTAAAGTGAAGGGAAAGAAAATTAAAAGGGAAAAAATAACACAGCCAGATTAGCAAGAGGAATATGCTGTATTTACAAAGCAGTTTAGGGAATGCAAGAAAATATATACAGAATTTACAGTATTTACATTATATACAGAAATATACAACAGAGTGACACAGAAACAAGATTTTCCTCCTCTGCTGAGGAGGGTTCCCCACCCCTGTGTCCCCCTTCTCTCCCCTTTTCCCCAGAAAGGATTAGAAAGAGAGAAAGAGAGCAAATGTTAATTAAAAGCAGTTAGGCAGTTATGTGTTAGAAGAGGCCTTATCTCTTCAGTCAGTCTGGCCGAAAGCCCAGAAAGCTGCAAGTTGCCGCAAGGAAGAAAAAGAAGTGCAGGACTGCCCAGGAGTCTCTGCTGTATTCCCAGTTCAAAGGTGCTTTCTAACAATCTACCAATGAAATTAGTTTAGATCTGTCTTTCATTTATAAACATTCAGCCACAATGTCCCCTTTCTTAAAGGGACAGCCTCAAATGGTCACACCCTAAATCTCCCCTGGTGCAGCTTGAGGCCATTCCCTCTCATTCTATAATTAGTTACTTGTGAGAAGAGACTGGTGCCTACCTCTCTACAGCCTCCTTTCAGGTAGTTGCAGAGAGCAGTAAGATCTCCCCTCAGCCTCCCTTTTTGTAGACTAAACAGCTCCAGTTCCCTCAGCCATTCTGCACAGCACTTGTTCTCCAGGTCTTTCACTAGCTTAGTAGAATAATAGAATTGTTAGGGTTGGAGCAGTCTTCAAGAATCATCAAGTTCCAAGCCCACTGTCATGGGCAGGGACACCTCATACTTGTTGAACCTCATGAGGTTGTCACGGGCCCACCTCTCCAGCCTGTCAAGGTCCCTCTGGATGGCCTCCCTTCCCTCCAGCATGTCTGCTGCACCACACAGCTTGGTGTAGTCAGCAAATTTATTGAGGGTGTACTCAATGCCACTGTCCATGTCACCAACATGGATAGAATCGAATCGAATCGAATCGAACAGAATACAATAGAATTAACCAGGTTGGAAATGACTTTGGAGATCATTGAGTCAAACCTACCATCCAACACTATCTAATCAACTAAACCATGGCACCAAGTGTCCCATCCAGTCTCTTCTTAAACACCTCCAGTGATGGTGACCCCACCACCTCCCTGGGCGGCCCATTCCAATGGACAATCACTCTTTCTATGAAGAACTTCTTCCTAACATCCATCCTGAACGTCCCCTGGTGCAGCTTGAGACTGTGTCCTCTTGTTCTGTTGCTGGTTGCTTGGGAGAAGAGACCAACCCCCACCTGGCTATGACATCCCTTCAAGTAGTTGTAGACAGCAATAAGGTCTGCCCTGAGCCTCCTCTTCTCCAGGCTAAGCAACCCCAGCTCCCTCAGCCTCTCCTCATTGAGCTTGTGCTCCAAACCATCACAAACTTTGCTATTGTTAAATATGACTGGTCCCAGTACTGATCCCTGGAGGATTCCACTTGTCACTGGCCTCCACTTGGACATGGACCCATTGACCATTTGCGTGAAGCCATAAAGCCAGTTCTTCATCCACTGAATGGTCCATCCATCAAACCCATACTGCACCAGCGTGGAGACCAGGATGTGGTGTGGGACACTGCTGAAGACTTTGCTCAGGTCCAGGTAAATGACACCAGCTGCTCTGCCTTCATCTATTAATGTCATAGAAGGCCACCAGGTTTGTCAGGTAGGATTTGTCATTGGTGAAGCCCTGTTGATTGTGCCAAATCACCAATTTGTTAATCTTTTGCCTCAGCAGTGCCTCTAGGAGGAGGGCACAGAGGTGAGGCTGACTGACCTATAGTTCCCTGGGTCATCCCTCTTTCCCTTCTTGAAAATGCGAGTTATGTTTCCACTTTTCCAGTCAGTGGAGACCTCTCCAGACTGACATGACTTTTGGAATATGGTGGAGAGAGGCCTAGCAACCTCATCCGCCAGTTCCCTCAGCACCCATGGGTGTATCCTTTCTCTGTACCAGCTCCAGTACCTCAGTGTCTTTCTGTACTGTGCTGTGCCCTCATCAACACTGAGTACAGAGGGACAATCATCTCCTACTGGCCACACTATTTCTAACACAGGCATTCTTGCCCACCTGGGCACACTGCTGGTTCATATTCATCCTTGTCAGCCAACACCCCCACGTTCTTTTCAACCACACACCTCTCTAGATATTCTTCTCCAAGCTTGTATAGTGAATGGGATTGTTGTGTTCTGGTGCAGGCGCCAGCACTTGGCCTTGTTGAAGCTCATATAGTTGACCTCAGCCCAACGATCCAGCCTATCCAGGTCCCTCTGTATAGCCTGCCTACCCTCAAGCAAATCAACATTCCCAGTTAGTTTTGTGTCTTCTGCAAACTTACTGAAGGTGCATTTGATCTCTTCACCCAAGTTATTGATAAAGAAATTGAACAGGACTGTTCCTAATACTGAGCTTTGGAGAATATTATGTCACTGGCCACTAGGTGGATTTAACTCTGTTATAGTTTGAATATTAAATGATAAATACGTAATTTTTTCCAGAGAATTCAAAAGAGATAAGGGGATGGACAGTCCAAAGGGGCTGAAGAAAAACATAACAGATATGTTTATCTCGTTTCATTGGCCTGCAGAGTTCCTGTATAGTTTGCAGCACAAATTGTTTTACAGGCTCTTGCTTGCTTCTTTCCCTCTGTCTTTGCTTTCTGTCTTTGCTTGCTTGGCCTGATCATTCTTTTTTTGGGTTATTGGTAAGGAACAGCACTGGGATAGAGATAGCTTGTTAGCTAGTAGCAGCCCTCTGGGCTCTTTATCCAATGTGGTCTGGGTCTGTACAAGGAGGTCTGTACAGGGGGAAAGCTGTTGTCTAGTTATATATATATATATATATATATATGTATTTGTACAAGTTTTTTGCCTTTTATATTTAGTTTACTTTTGTATTTAATCTACTTTTATAAATATTGTTTCATTTAAATTTTCAATTCTAACTGTGGTTATTTACACAATTCAGAGTAAACCTCTAAACTCTATGAGTGGAGGTTTTGTTGCTGCCCCCCTTAGCTTGACTGCATACTGAAAATTCAATTATTACATAGTCACTGGACCCCAGGTAGCCTCCAACCACCACATCTCCCACCAGCCCTTCTCTATTGGTAAAAAGAAGGTCAAGCAGAGCCTTACACCTGGTAGGTTAACACAGCAGCTAGGATAAGAAGCTGTCCCACATACACTCTAAGAATCTCCTAGACTGCCTCCTCTCTGCTGTGTTAAGTTCCCAGCAGAAATCAGGCAGGTTAAAGTCAGCCATAAGAACAAGGTCTGGCAATCTTGAGACAGCCTCTAGCTGCCTATGTAATAATTCATCAGCCTCTTCATCCTGGTTGAGTGGTCTATAACAGACTGCAATGAGGATGTCCACCTTGTTGGTATTCCCCCTTATCTTCACCCACAAGCACTCAACCTGAGCATCCTTGATCTCTAGTTGCATGGCCTCTAGTACCTTCCTGATGTATAGGGCCACTCCTCCACCCCTTCTCCCTTGTCTGTCTCTTCTGAAGAGCCTGTAGTGATTGATTATAATTCTCCAGTCACATGAGTTGTCCCACCATTTTTCTGTGATGGTAACTTCATCATAACTTTCCTGCGGTAACAAGGGTTCCAGCTCCTATTTCTTGTTGCCTATACTTTGTGCATTAGTGTACATGCCCTTCAGCTGGGCTGCTGGTTTCACCCCTGACTCCAGCTTATCACACTCAGACTCCTATCTGGGGGGACTGGTTTCAGCCCCTTCCTCCTTCGAATCTAGTTTAAAGCCCTGTCAATGAGACCTAGCAACTCCCTTCCTAGAACCTTTTTCCGTTTGGGAGATAAGCCATTCTCATGCACTAAGATCTTTCCTCTCCTCTGGGACAGAGGTACTCCATCTGTTGGTAGCTGACCTGATGCCATAGAAAGTTCCCCAAGATCAAAAAAACACAGAATTCTTTTGGTACCACCAGCCTCTGAGCCACTTGTTAATTACAGCTGCTGACATGCTCCTTTCTGTATTCCTTCCTGGAACTAAGGGTATTGATGAAGAAATTACCTGTACCCCTGACCCCTCAACCAGTTCTCCCTGAGCCTTGAAATACTTTTTGATTGCCTTGGGAGTGCTGGTCGCAACACCATCATTCCCTAACTGCATAACTATTAAGGGATAGTAATCAGAGGGCTGCACCAGACTAGGCAGCCTTCTGGTAACATCCTTGACCTGAGCTCCTAGGAGGCAGACGACTTCCTTGTGGGAAGGATCTGGCTGACATATGGGGCCCTCTGTTCCCCTCAGGAGGGAATCACCAGTAACAATAACCCTCCTCTTTTTTTTTTTTTTTCAGGGAACAAGTCCTGATGCTGGGGACAGGATGTTTTGCCTTAGGCTGTTTTGCCTTAGGCAACACCTCAGATGGTGTGTCCTCTGGCATCAGAATCACCTCACCCTCCACTTCCAGTGTCCCATACTTGTTTTCTAAGGGCAGAGAGGAAGGTAAGGAGAGGTGTGGGGGTTTTACTTTACATCTCCTAAGAGAGACCTATGTCCATACCCCACTGCTTTTTGAGTCACCTGCTTCTGCTAGGGGACCCTGCAGAGCTTGGTTACTCAAGTTCAACTCCCTTTTACATTCCCTTTCATTCCTAAGTCTAGTAACTTCCTCCTTCAGTTCAGCCACTATGTAAAGCAGATAGTAAATCTGCTCACACTTAATGCAGGCGTTGTCTCCACTACCCTCCATTTCAAGTGCCAGGCTCCAGCACTCTCTGCAGCCAGTTGCCTGGATACCTACCTGTTTATGTTTTACCTCAGTCTGGGTCAACACTGATCTTTTGAAGACAGCTTTGCTGTGAGTTGCAACCATCCCTATCCCTGGCCACGTAACCTCACTGGCTGCAGCTGAGTGAGAAGCCAGCAGCTGTCTGACAAAATGCTCAACTGTGCCAGCCTTGGGCATGTTTTAAATTTCCTGCAGTTGATGTCATGATCTTGAGCAGGCACACGAGAAGACAGCTATGCCAGACCTCACCTTCTGCTTTGGAGACTGCCAGGGTCCTCCCGCTCTTGTAAGCCTGAAAAAGAAAGTAGATTGTAGTGCCTTGCTTCTCAAGCTTGTTGGTCCCGAGTGCCAGTCCCAAGTCAGCTTTTTAGCCGAATGCCATGAGAAACCATGGATACCCATTCTGATAGAATGCCATTAGAAACCATGTAAAAGGCCTTATAAAAGTCCAGGTAAACAACATCCACAGCCTTTTTCTCATCCACTAGGCCGATCACATTGTCATAGAAGATCAGGTTTGTCAGGCAGGCCCTTCATAAACCTATTATAACTGGGTCAAATCTTTTGGATGTCCTGTTTATGGTGTGTCACTCAAGATCACTCAAAGTGATCTTCCCTATGACTTTCCCTGACACTGAGGTCAGACTGACAGGTCTTAATTCCCCAGATCCTCCCTTTGACCTTTCTTGTATATGGGAGTCTTGTGCGTGGTTAAGAGGTGTAGCAGTTGACTGTTATTATACTCTTCTTTATTTCACTGTGATATCAGTGCTTCTCATCAGAGTTTGATTCTATGTTCTACAATATAATTAGAGAGTAAGACCATTTTTCTTTGAACTCTTCTTACTTGTGTCTGGGGAAAATAAACACACTGGTGTGTCTATTTTCCCTGTGGAGGGATATGCAGAAGGAATCATAGAATCACCCAGGCTGTAAAAGTCTTTTAAGATAATCATCCAACCATGACTCAAATACCATAATCACTAAAACATATCTTGAAGCACCGCATCTACATTATTCTTGAACACCCCCCCACGGATGGCAACTTCTCCATCTTCCCAGACAGCCTGTTGCAACCCTTCACCACTTTCTCGGTAAGGAATTTTTTCCTTGAGTCCAATCTAAACCTCCTCCAGCATAATTTAAACCCATTTTCTCTCACAGGATCACAGGATGTTAGGGGTTGGAAGGACCTCTGGAGATCATTGAGTCCAAACCCCTTGCCAGAGCAGGACCATAGAATCTAGTGCAGGTTGCACAGGAATGCATCCAGACAGATCTTGAAAGTCATCTTATTGCTAGTTACTTGGGAGAAAAGACTAACACCAGCCTTACTAGACTTTCCTTTCAGGCAGTTGTAGAGAGCAGTAGTATCTCCCCATAGCCTTCTCTTCTCCAGACTAAACAACCCCAGTTCCTTCAGCCATTCCTGATATGATATGCCCTCCAAACCCCTCACCATCCTAGTTGTTCTTCTCTGGACATGCTCTAATATTTCAATGTCTATCCTACGCAGTGATACTCAGAATTGAACACAGTACTCTACTCAAACTCTGGCCTCACTAGGGCTGAGTACAGTGTCACAATCACTTCCCTACTCTTGCTGGACACATTATTTTTTATACAGGATATGATGTGTTTGGCTGCCTTGGCCACCTATGCACACTGTTGGCTCATGTTCTGCTGGCCATCCTCCTGCACTCCCAGATCATTTTCCATCAGGCTGCTTCCCAGACAATCTCCCCAAGTTTGTAGTATTTCTGGGTGGTGTTGTGACCAAAGTGCAGGACCTGGCACTTGGTCTTGTTAAACCTCATTTTGTGGAGCTCAGCCCATCAATTTAACCTGTCTAGATCTCTCCCCAGTGCCTTCCTACCCAACACACCCAACCAATTTAGTATCATCTGCAAACTTGCTGAAGCTGCACTCAATTCCCTCATCCAAATCGTTGACAAAGCTATTAAACAGAACTGGCCCCAGTACCGAGCCCTGGGGGACACTGTTTTTGACCAGCTGCCAGCTGCATTTAACACCACTTATCATACTTCTTTGGGCCCAGATATCCAGTCAATTTTTAATCCATCAAAGAGCACTTCTGTCTATGCTAAGGGCTGCAGTTTCTTGAGGATTATTCTTTGGGAGATGGTGTCAAAGACTTTAGTGAAACCAAGTAGACAAGATCCACAGACTTTCTCTCATCAGTGGGGTCACCTGTTCATAGAAGCAGCTGAGGTTAGTCAGTCAGGATCTGCCTCTCATGAGCCTGTGAAGGCTGGGCCTGATTCCTCCATTATCCTGCACTGGCCATGTAAGTGCACCTGAGATCACAGTATCACAATATCACAGTATCACTAAGGTAGGAAGAGACTTCAAGGATCACCGAGTTGAACCTGTCACCACAGACTTCATGACTAGACCATGGCACCAAGTGCCACGTCCAATCTCCTCTTGAACACCTCCAGGGATGGTGACTCCAACACCTCCCTGGGCAGCCCATTCCAATGACTAATGACTCTCTCAGTGAAGAACTTTCTCCTCACTTTGAGCCTAAACTTCCCCTGGCACAGCTTGAGACTGTATCCCCTTGTTCTGGTGCTGGTTGCCTGGGAGAAGAGACCAACCCCTTCCTAGCTACAACCATCTTTCAGGTAGTTGTAGAGGGTAATGAGGTCACCCCTGAGCCTCCTCTTCTCCAGGCTAAACTATCCCAGCTCCTTCAGCCTCTCCTCATAGGGCTTGTGCT
Organism: Melanerpes aurifrons; assembly: GCA_011125475.1. Classification (NCBI taxonomy): domain Eukaryota; kingdom Metazoa; phylum Chordata; class Aves; order Piciformes; family Picidae; genus Melanerpes; species Melanerpes aurifrons. The sequence goes on from WWNC01000099.1 coordinate 1,470,752, forward strand.
CAAGGCCTCTCCCCAGCGTTGTTGCCCTTCTCTGGACTCATTCAAGTGTCTCAATGGCCTTCTCAAACTGAGGGGCCCAGAACTGGACACAGTACTCAAGGTGCGGCCTAACCAATGCAAAGTACAGGGGCACAATGACCTCCCTGCTCCTGCTGGCCACACTATTCCTAATGTAAGCCAGGATGCCATTGGCCCTCTTGGCCACCTGGGCACACTGCTGGCTCATATTCAGGTGGCTATTAGTCAGCACCCCTCAGGTTCCTCTCTGTTTGGGAGCTCTCCAGCCACTCTGACCCCAGCTTGTAGCGCTGCCTGGAGTTGTTGTGGCCAAAGTGCAGTACTTGGCAGTTAGACTTGTTGAATGCCATCATGTTGGACTCTGCCCATCTGTCCAGTCGGTCAAGATCCCTCTGCAGAGCCCTTCTATCTTCTAAGTGACCAACATCTGCCCCTAACTTGGTGTCATCTGCAAATTTGCTGATGACTGACTCAATTGCCTCATTCAGATCACAAATGAAGATGTTAAAAAGGAAGGGGCCCAGCACTGATCAGTGGGGGATGCCACTGGTGACTGGCTGTCGGCTGGATGTGGCACTATTCACCACCACTCTCTGGGCTCAGCCCTCCAGCCAGTTCCTAACCCAACACAGAATGTTGCGGTCCAAGCCACAAGCTGACAGCTTAGCCATCAGTTTGCTGTGGGGGACAGTATCAAAGGCCTTGCTGAAGTCCAGGTAGACCACATCCACAGGCCTCCCCACGTCCACCAGACGGGTCACCTGATCATAGAAGGAGATCAGGTTGGAGAGGCAGGACCTGCCCTTCCTAAATCCATGTTCACTGGACCTGAGCCTCTAGCCATCCTTCAGGTGTGCCATTATTGCCACCAGGATAATCTGCTCCATCATTTTCCTTGGCACTGAGGTCAGGCTGACTGGTCTGTAGTTTCTGGGTTCCTCCATCCAACCCTTCTTGTGGATGAAGACCACACTGGCCATTTTCCAGTCATCTGGAACCTCTCCAGTGAGCCAGGACTGCTGAAAAATGGTGGAGAGTGGCTTGGCCAGCTCATCTGCCAGCTCTCTCAGCACCCTAGGATGGATCCCATCCAGTGCCAGGGACTTGTGAGTGTCCAAGTGGCTCAGCAGGTCCTGAACTAATTATTCATGGATTTCCGGGGCATTATTCTGCTCCCTGACCCCATCCGCCAGCTCAGGAGGCCACTCATCCTGAACTCCTGCCTTGTTGTTAAAAATTGAGGCAAAGAAGGTATTCAGGACCTCAGCCTTTTCCTTGTCTTCAGTCACAGTGTTCCCCTCCAGGTCCAATAAGGAGTGGAGGTTCTTCTTGCCCTTCTTTTTAGTGTTAATATATTTGTAAAAATGCTTTTTGTTATCTTTCACAGAGGTGGCCAGCTTCAGTTCCAACTGGGCCTTTGCCTCCCTAATTTTATTCCTACATAATCTAACAACTTCCTTAAACATACCTCGAGAAGCCTTCCCCTGCTTCCAAAGGTGATACAACCTCTTTTTCCCCCTTAAATCCTCTAGGAGCTGCTTGCTCATCCAGGCCAGTCGCCTTCCCCGCCAGCTCGCCTTTAGGCACACGGGAACTGCCAGTTCCTGTGCCTTCAAGAGCTCCTGTTTGAAGTAGGTCCAACCATCCTGGACCCCTCGGTTCTTGAGGGCTGTTACCCAGGGAATTTTACAAATAAGTTTCTTGAACAGGCTGAAGTTCACCCTTCGGAAGTCCAAGGTGAAGGTTCTGTTGGTGCTCCTCCCTATCTCCCTGCATATTGAAAACTTCACTATCGCATGGTCACTGCACCCTAGGCAGCCTCCCACAATCACATCTCCCACCAGTCCTTCTCTATTGGAGAACATCAGGTCAAGCAGAGCCTGACTTCTGGCAGGCTCACTTAACAGCTGCATCAGGAAGCAGTCCTTCACTCCACAAATCTTCTGGACTGTCTTCTCTCTGCTGAATTAAGTTTCCTGCAGATATCTGGCAGGTCGAAGTCACCCACAAGGACAAGATCTGATGATCTTGAGACAACCTCCAGTTGCTTATAGAATAATTTGTCAGCCTCCTCATCCTGGTTGGGTGGTCTATAACAGACTTCAAACAAGATGTCAGATTTGTTAGGCTGCCCAGATCTGATATGACCTGCTCCATATTTTCCATGGTACTAAGGTCAGGCTCATAGGCCTGTAGTTTCCTGGATCCTCAATTTACCCGTTTTTGTAGATGGGTATCTCACTGACAAGCCTTCAATAGTTTAGCATCTCCCCTTTTACCCAGAAGTGGCAATAGATAATGGAGAACACCTTGACATGATCCTCTGCCAGGTCCCTTAACACTGTTGGTGAATCCCACCCAGCCCCATGGACTTGTGAGTGTCAAGGTGGCGTAACAGGATCTTAACTGCATCCTCCTGGATTATGGGGAGGTGGCTCTGTCTTCCATCCTTATTAGGTGGCTTAATATCCTGAGGATAACTGGTCTGACTATTAAAGACTGAGGCAAAGAAGGTATTTGTCTCAGCCTTTTTCCTGTCATTGGCAACAATGTTGCCCCCTGCATCCAATAAAGAATGGACAATTCTCTTGGCTCTTTTTTTGCTGTTAATGTATTTGTAAAAACTCTTTTTGTTATCCCTCATAATAGACAGTGGCCAGGTGGAGTTCTAATTGATTTTGCCTTTCTGATGTTCTCTCTGCATGACCTAACTAGATCCTTGCACTCTTCTTGAGTTGCCTGCCCCTCTTTCCAAACGTGGTAATTTTTTTTTTCCTGAGCCCCTACAAGAGCTCCCTGTTCAGCTTGGCCAGTTGTCTTCCCCAACAGATGGTTTTGTGACATGTAGGAACAGCCTTGCCCTTGCACCTCAAGACTTCCATTATCCATCTTTATCAGTGGTCTTGATGAGGAATTAGAATGCACCACTAGTAAATTTGAAGATGACACCAAGTAAGGTGGGAATGTTGATCTTCTTGAAGTGTCTCTTCTCACTACAGGGCAATTGAAGAAGATGACCTTTGAGGGTCACTTCCAACTCAATGCAGTATGAGTAAATCAATAAACTAATCTGAAATTTCCATTTTGTGGGCAATTCTGGCATTTCATAAGACAAGACTTAGTTTATACATTTTTCTATCAGGAAAAGTCCACAGTGTTTATAATTTGATGGCTATTTAGTCAACAGTAGAGCTGTTTTGGGGAAACAAAAAACCAGGAACTCTGATGGCAAGTAAGAGTTGACATAATTTTGTAATATGTCACTGATATAGACTGCATTACTCCACTGGATTTAAAGAATCTGCCTCTTATTTCTTCTTCCAAGTTTTAAATAACAAATACATATCAAAGAGAAATATTTTTTAGGTTAGGTATTCTGTTCATCTCTTACAGCTCAAACTGCTGTGGATAACTAAAGAACATATAGGATATAATACATAGAAAAGTCAATATGAATTCAATAAGGGAAAGCCTCGCTTGACTATTCTGATAGCCTCTATGAAGGCATGACCAAATGTATAGAGGAAGGGATAACAGTAGACATTGTCTATCTTGACATCAGCAAGGTTTTTAATACCACCTGTCATAATGTCCTCCTAGGTAAACTCAAGAGAGTTAGATGATTCAAACTTGAGGTGGATTGATAATTGGTTCAACAGCAGAGTTCAGAGGGTTGTGATCAGTGGCACAGAGTCCAGTGGGATGACTGTGGCCAGTGGTGTTCCTTAGGGATCAGTACTGGGTGCAGTTTTGTTCAATATCTTCATCAATAACCTGGATGAGAGGATTGAGTGTGACCTCAGCTAGTTCACTGATGATATAAAACTGGTAGGGATGGCTGACATCTTGTCAGGCTGTGCTGAAATCCATTGAGATCTGGACAGCTGAATGCAGGTGAACTTCATAAAGTTCAATGAGGACGAGCACAGAGTCCTGCATCTGGGGAAGAATAACATCAGGCACCAGTACAGACTAGAGATCATCCTGCTGCTGGAAAGCAGCTCCATGGAGAAAGACCTTGGAATCCTAGTGGACAGTAAATTATCCATGGAACAGCAATGTGCCCTTGTGGCCAAGAGGGCAAACGTTATCCTGGGGGGCATTAGCAGAATTGTTTCCAACAATTCTAGGAATGTTCTCCTCCTCCTCTACTCTGCCCTATTGAGATCATACTTGGAATACTGTGCAAAATTTTGGGCTCCCCCACTCAAGATAGAGAGAGATATGCTGGAAAGAATCCAGCATAAATCTATGAGAATTATTGAAGGACTTGAACATCTCTCTTGTGAAGAAAGACTGAGAGAACTGGGGCTGTTCAGCCTTGAGGAGAAGGCTGAGAGGGTATTTTATCAATGTCTATAATATCTGAGGGGTGGGTGTCAAGATGAAGGTGATGGTTTCTTTTCAGTGGTGCTCAGTGATAGGACAATGAACAATGGGCACAAGCTAGAACACAGGGAGTTCCACCTCGACACGAGGAGACATTTCTTTAAGGTGAGAGTGACAGAGCACCTGGAATAGGCTGCCTAGAGAGATTGTGTAATCTTCTTTTCTGGAGACTTTCAAAACCTGTCTGGATGCTTTGCTGTGTAGTTTATCTGGGACCAAGCTGGTTGCTGCTTTCTGAGATACAAGACTTGACAGTGGTAGGGTGAAAGTGAAATTACAATGATTTTTTATTTCATTTGTTGCTGTTGTTTTGGGGTATTTTTGTTTGATTTGTGTGTTTTCTTTTTTAAGTTTGTTTTGTATAAGCAGGACCTGTTCTACTGAATGAAAAATATAAACATTTTTAAATTTTATACTTTTGATCAGGGTCTGTGCTTAACTAATATTGTTGACAGTAGGGATGATGTCTGGAGCACATCCACATAACTTAGAGAATATATTTGGCACAGGTGCTCTGTTTTTAATTTCCTTTATTTTTTTCTTTTATGATACAACATATAATAAAAGTTTGGTTTAGGATGTCTTAGTTGAGGAAGAGCAGAGATTAAGGCAGAGGAAAGAAATAGTCAGGCCAAGACCTTCTATTGTATTCCACTTCAGTAAATGCCTTTTTCAACAGTGTCCACTGAAAGACAGATCAGTAGACAAAATACTTGTAAACAGTGCCTATTTAGCAACAAAAGAAGGCAAAATTTTAAATGTTAAGTGAAAATACACCGAAAGACTGTTGCGAAGCAGTGAAGGAAATACCACTCCTCCCTGAACACCTTGATTTCTTTATGAACTCTTGATGTCTAATGTCCATAGTGTAGAATAAATAATTTAAACTTACATTCATTCTATGAATGGGGCTCAGTATCACGACTTAGTGTTGGACACAATTCTGACTAAAATTTTTACCAGTGATCTAAATAATGGGATAAAGAGCACCCTCAGTAAGTTTGGAGGTGAAGTCAAACTGGGAGGGAGTGCTGCTCTACTTGAGTCTAGGGAGGCCCTACAGAGGGACCTGGACAGGTTGGATTAATGGACCAAGGCCATTTGGTTGACATTCAACAAGGCCAAGTACTGAGTGTTGCACTTAAATCACAATAACCTCATGGCTGCCTGGCAGAAAAGAATCTGGGGTAGCTGTTTGACAGTCAGCTGAACATGAGCCATCAGTGTGTCCAGGTGTCCAAGAAGACCAACACACAGGCAAGTGATTTCCCCCCTGTACTCAGCATTGGTGAGATCACATCTATTGCACTGCGTTCATATTTTGGCCCCTCACAACAAGAAAGGCATTCTCTGGGGTGTGTCTGGAGAAGAACAACAGATTCAGTGAAAGGTCTGGAGAACAGATCTATTAAGGCACAGCTGCGGGAACTGGGATTGTCAAATCTGGAGACAAGGAAGTTGAGGGGAAACCTTATGGCTCTCTACAACTCCCTGAAAGAATGTTGCAGCCAGGATGGAGTTAGTCTCTTGTTCTCATGGGCAACTTCAACCTGCCTGATATCTGCTGGGATCTCAACACAGCAGAGAGGAGGCAGTCTAGGAGGTTCTTAGAGTGCATGGAGGACAGCTTCTTATCCCAGGTGCTGTGCGAGCCTACCAGGGGTAAGGCTATGCTTGACCTCCTTTTCACCAATAGGGAAGAGCTGGTGGGTGATGCAGTGGTCAGAGGGTGTTTAGGGTCCAGTGACCATGAGATAATTGAATTTTCAGTACTGAATCAAGCTAAGAGGGGCAGAAAGAACTCCACTCTGGACTTCCAGAGGGCTGACTTCAGGTTACTCAAGGAATTAACTCGCAAGGTTCCTTGGGAAACAGCCCTTAAAAACAAAGGGGTCCAGGAGAGCTGGACCTATTTCAAGGAAGAACTCTTGAGGGCACAGGAACAGGATGTGCCAATGTGCTGGAAGATGAGCTGCCAGGGCAGATGGCCAGCCTGGATGGGCAATGAACTTTTAATAGAACTAAGGGAAAAAAAGATGGTATACCACCTTTGGAAAAAAGGTGAGGTAACCCATAGAATGTTTAAGGATGTTGCTAGGTCATGTAGGAAGAAAATTAGGGAGGCAAAAGAACATTTAGAGCTTAGACTGGCCTCTGCTGTAAAGGACAACAAAAAGTCCTTCTATAAATATATTAATAGCAAGAGGAGGGGCAAGGACAACCTCCACTCTTTGGTGGACATGCAGGGGAATGTTGTAACAAAAGATGAGGAAGAGACAGAGGTACTTAACATCTTCTTTCCCTCAATTTTTACTAGCAGGACAGAATGTCTTCCAGACAGCTGGCCTCCAGAGCTGGCAGAAGGAGCCAGAAAGCAGCACAGTTTTTCTATGTTGCAGTAGGGGGTAGTTAGAGATCTCCTTAGCTGCTTGGATCCCCACAAGTCCATGGGACCAGACGGGATCCATCCTAGGGTGCTGAGAGAGCTGGCAGATGAGCTGGCCAAGCCACTCTCCATCATTTTTCAGAAGTCCTGGCTCACTGGAGAGGTTCCAGAAGACTAGAAGCTTGCAACATGGTGCCCATCCACAAGAAAGGCCGGAAGGAGGAGCCAGGGAATTATAGGCCTGTCAGCCTGACCACAGTGCCAGGCAAGATAATGGAACAGGTCATCTTGAGTGCAATGACATTGCACTTACAGGATGGCCAAGGGATCAGGCCCAGCCAGTATGGATTTAGGAAGGGCAGGTCCTGCCTGACCAACCTGATCTCTTTCTAGGATCAGTTGACCCTCCTGGTGGATGTGGGGAGGCCTGTGGATGTAGTCTACCTGGACTTCAGCAAGGCCTTTGACACTGTCCCCCACAGCAAACTCCTGGCCAAGCTGTCAGCCCATGGCTTAGACAGGAGCACACTGTGATGGGTTAGGAACTGGCTAGAGGGCCAATCCCAGATAGTGGTGGTGAATGGTGCCACATCCAGCTGGCAGCCAGTCACTAGTGGTGTGCCCCAAGGATCAGTGCTGAGCCCCATCCTCTTTAACATCTTTATTAATGATCTGGATGAGGGCATTGGGTCCATCATCAGTAAATTTGCTGATGACACCAAGCTGGGGGCAGAAGTTGATCTGCTGGAGGATACAATGGCTTTCCAGAGGGACCTCGACAGGCTGGACAGATGGGCAGAATCCAACAGCATGAGATTTAACACATCCAAGTGCCGGGTTCTGCACATTGGCCACAACAACCCCATGCTGTTCTACAGGCTGTGATCAGAGTGGCTTGAGAGCAGCCAGGCAGAGAGGGACATGGGGGTGCTGGTTGATAGTAGGCTGAACATGAGCCTGCAGTGTGCCCAGGCAGCCAGGAGGGCCAATGGCATTCTGGCCTGCATCAGGAACAGTATGGCCAGAAGGAGCAGGGAAGTCATTCTGCCCCTGTACACTACACTGTTTAGGCCACACCTCGTGTACTGTGTCCAGTTCTGGCCCCTCAGTTTATGAAGGATGTTGACTTGCTGTAATGAGTCCAGAGAAGGGCAACAAAGTTGGTGAGGGGTTTGGAATACAAGCCTTATGAGGAGAGACTGAGGGACCTGTGGCTGCTTAGCCTGGAGAGAACGAGACTCAGGGGTGACCTTGTTGCTCTCTACAACTACCTGAAAGGAGATTGTAGACAGGCGGGCCTGGTCTCTTCTCCCAGGCAACCAGCACCAGAACAAGCTGCGCCAGGGGAGGTTTAGGCTGGAGGTTAGGAGGAAGTTCTACACAGAGAGAGTGATTGCCCGTTGGAATAGGCTGCCCGAGGAGGTGTTGGAGTCACCATCCCTGGAGGTGTTCAGGAGGAGACTTGGTAGGGTGCTTGGTTTCATGGTTTAGTTGGTTAGGTGGTGTTGGATGATAGGTTGGACACAATGATCTTGAAGGTCTCTTCCAACCTGGTTTATTCTCCTGTATCTTTTCCCAAGAATAAAGTCTTTATTAATAATTTAATAGTGATATAAATTTAATTCTAATATCTCAGGTGAGGACCTAGAAAGTGAAGAAAGTGGATTTTTTTTGTTGTTGTTGTTGTGTTGTTGTTGTTTTGTTGGGTTAAGAACCAGCTAGAGGGGCAATCCCAGAGAGTGGTGGTGAATGGTGCCACATCCAGCTGGCAGCCATTCACTAGTGGTGTGCCCCAAGGAGAAGAGGAGGCTCAGGGGTGACCTCATTGCCCTCTACAACTACCTGAAAGGTGGGTGTAGCAAGGAAGATGTTGGTCTCTTCTCCCAGGCAACCACCACCGGAACAAGGGGACACAGTCTCAAGCTGTGTCAGGGGAGGTTTAGACTCGAGGTGAGGAGAAAGTTCTTCACAGAGACAGTCATTTGTCATTGGAATGGGCTGCCTAGGGAGGTGGTTGAGTCGCTGTCCCTGGAGGCGTTCAAGAGGGGATTGGACATGGCAGTTGGTGCCATGGTCTAGTCATGGGGTCTGTGTTGATAGGTTGGACTTGATGATCCTCAAGGTCTCTTCCAACCTTAGTTATACTTTGATACTGTGATATTGTGTGTTTGTTTATTTCCTCTTATGAGACTATAAAGGTATTTTTTAATTGAAAAGACATTGGCTATTGTGTTCTAGTATATAGTGTTCCATTATCCCTTGATGCTAAGGCTCAAAAGCTTATTATTCATGTCTCATTTTTTTCCAATGCTAATAACAGCTTATAAATTATGATGTATTTTCATTAAAATTCTTATTGTTTAGGCTGTATTTTATTGACATTTCATAAGCATTATGCATCATAATGCACTGTATGTTTGCAGATATAAAGAGTATTGATAGCAGTTCAACTACAATAAGGTATCTAATAATTGGCTTCTAATTTGACTTGGTGCAGAAGTTCTTTTTTTTTTCAAACTCAATCTGCTTCTGGATCTTTAAAACAATGATAGGCTGCTCCAAAGGTGGGGTTTTTTTTAGCATCTAATTAAAGGTATCATTTGAATTATTCATGCATTATGGTCTTCTATGAATAATTTATGCAGAGATTTCATTGGCAAAACTTAATTTTGAACTTCAATAAAACCTTAAACCTTATTAGACTTTCAAGGTCTTTCAGAGTAATCTCTTCACAGCTTTTCTAACAAACAGTTACCAAATAATACTTTAAAACTGAAAATAGAAAATAAATTTAAGGACTATATTTGATTCATTAAAAAAAAAAAAAAAAAGAAAGAAAGGAAAGAAGTGACATCTAACTACATTATTTTTTCCTTAAAGCAGAAGAGGAAATTTCAAAGTCAAATCAAAACAATTAAAAATTGCACAAACTGTGGATGGGACAGAGAGTATGAGACTACTAAGCCTGTTGAAATGACACAGAGCATGCTAAGAAGTTGGCTTGGTCAATAATTTCAACCAAAAATTTCGTCTTTATGTTCCTGAATGAATTTGTGCAAGAACAGATTTTAAAGACCTGAAAAACATAATTCTCTTTGTTTTCTTCAGAAAATTCCAGATGACCTGGATCACTGTGTTTAGAATGTTCTACACAAGCTGAGAAATCTAAAGGAAATGTCCACATCTTTTGCTAGGACATATGTTCACAGGAAATGAAGAAAAGTGCTGATCTTCATGAAGTAGGTCTTTTATATTGTGAACAAGGGAACAGAATACAGTCATTCTCTGTTGCACATACAACAGAGAATAGCTGAAGTGAGTTAAATATATGCTTCACAGTGAATCTCAGTTTACTTTTGCATTATTCAACTTGATAATCCAAGCACAATATAATGTAGATTTTTCTCCTCATGGCATCACAGCAACAACATCTTAAATGTAAATAATCAGAACTGTTTGCAAACAACATCTGTGTGCTAACCTTACTCTTAAAAATTACACTGTCTTAGCTTTTGAAATACTGCATAAGCAATAGTATCTTGGCTGTTTAAAGTATTATTGCATAACATGAGAATTTTTTGAGAGTTATACAGCAAACTCTACCTTTCTCACTAAAGCTTGTTGAATCAGGTGATGATTCTTCTACACATGCATTACTAATGCTGCAAGCTTTGCAATAAATAAATATGAGAAGTAGACACCAATTTTCTGAGAAGGGCTGTCCAAACTCACCAAGACAGAGTCTAAAGAAAGGACTGTTTCTAGAATTCAACACTTATCCCAATTTTATATAGAAAATTCATACACAGATCTCTTTATCATTTTTCTCTGTAACAAGGGACTTTAAGTGTTTTTAGCTAAAAAGGTATGTTTAAAGTTGATTTTTAATGACACTGGAAAAAGTTTTACAAAAATAAAATATATTTCAGTGTGAAAAGGCTCTCATGATTATTTCAAAAACACTCCACGTTTTAATTTAGAATTTGTTGTAATCATAAATCTAGTGCACCATGATCACATCATTAGAATTTTGCATTTGGCATTAATTTTCTGTGAATTTAAAGTGCTAAGTGCTTAGAGAAAATCTTCCAGGTTTTTAAAAAGTACAGTTTTCATTCCAGATTTCTTGCTGACTCCAATTCTCTGGGAAACATATTTAGATTGGAACATCACCACAATGTTTTTACAGTTTTGAGACCTCTGTGCAGCCAGAGATGGAGAATCAAACACACAGCATGGGGTGTGATGAGTCAGGTGTTAAACAGCTAATATTCCCCTTGTACACAGGCATGGAACATTTGCACAAATATTCTGATCTCCTGAGGAAGCATACACTGTGACAGATGCACATAGAGGAGCTTTTAAACACTTGACCCAAATTCTAACTGCCTATCTAACTGACTGCAGAAAAATGAGGAGACTGTTGAATTACAGCACAGCATCTTTAGTGTTAGAAGGGGCCTCCAGAGATCATCAAGTCCAACCCCTACCCCAGCTAAAGGAGAATCACCTAGGGCAGCCCACACAGGAATGTGTTCAGGCAGGTTTTGAAAGTCTCCAGAGGAGACCCCAGAACCTGTGTGGGCGGCCTGTTCCAGCGTTTTGTCACTCTCACTGTGAAGAGGTGTCTCCTCATATTGAAGTGTAACTTCCTGTGTAAAGGAGCCCAGGAAAGTTGGTCAAATTTTAAATCCGGACCTGAATGGATGAACAAGGAGGTTCTGAAGAAAATCTCATGGAAGAAAGATACTTACAGTTCATGGAAAAAGGGACTCATCACTTGGGAGAACTATGAAGTAGTTGCCAGGGCATGTAGGAAGGCAACAAAGAAGGCAAAAAAGGAAGGCAAATGCCCTCTTGGAACTAAAACAGGCAAAGAAAGTTAAAGAGAACAAGAAAGGCTTCTTCAAATATATCAGTAGGATAAGGAAGAATAGGGAAGGTATGGGCCCACTGGTGAACAAGGTGGCAGCCTGGAGAACTGAGGATGCAGAGAAAACAGAATTGCTGAATGCCTTCTTTGTTTCAGTCTTTGCTCTTAAGGCTGAACTCCCCCATGAATTCCAGACCCTTGCTTAAGAGGCTAAATCTTGCCTCTCTTGATATGAATCAACAAAGATAAAATCACCTTTGCTCCTTGCCCAGACAATAGTGGCCAAGAGAGGGGATGGTGAGCAGATGCCACCGGATAAACACGCACTGGAATGTGCATAGAAAAGATCATCTCTACCCATCAGCTACCCTGTAAAGGGAGGATGGTGAAAAGGACAATGGATTCACCACCTAGATACATATCTGAAAAAAACTGTGACTAAAAACCTGTATAAAAAAACTGGGCAATGCCTCTGCAGGAGAAGAAAAACGGAGAAGAAAATACAAGGAGAGAAAAGGACACAGGAAAAAAGACATCACCATGTAGCCTTGTGGTGGTTTTAGGCTATGCCTTTAAAATTTAGCTGCAGATTTCAAGCAGAAATGTAGAAAACCAAAAATAAATCACTACTGGGTGTAAAAAGAAAAAAAATATTATTCTAAACAAATTCATTGGGTAAATATCTGGAATAAGAGGAGTTGTACCATAACAATTCTTCCTTTTTCTCTTCTCTTCTGATCTCTGGCTGTCTAGCTTTGCTTGGGAGAGATAACATGCTTCTGGCTGGTCTTGGATAAGTCTAACCCACTGCTTCTCTCTCTGCTCTTCTCTTTTGGGATGGGGTGGGGAGGGGCAGTGGAATGGTTTCCCTGATCTTTTTGACTAGGGGGGTGGTTTGTGTTGTTTGATAGCAGTAAATAACTGTACAATGTTGTAAATACTGTATATTTTGTACATATTCATTGCATTCCATTGTAGAGTGTAGTTTTAACTTGCAAATGCAGCTTAATTAGCTTCTGACAGAGTCTGACAATGTCGTAGTTTGGGCTGGGTGCCCTCTGCCACAGGGGTGTTTCCCATGTCCAGAAGTCCAGTCCAGTGGGTGGACAAAGGAAATTAGGTTATTTCCTACCATGTTCCCTTGCACCACTATAAGATTCACGGCGGGATCTGACACTTCCTCTTTCCTTCCTCTCTGACACCCGGTAACTGGGGGAGAGATCTCTCAGCCATGGGCATGATTAGGCCCAAGGCCACGGGGGGATGGGCAGTCTCAGATCTGGCCAGCTGAGACTAGCCTAGTAGTGGGGGAGGGGAAGGAGGAGCCCTGGGGGTTTTGGGTGCACCATCAGGTGGGGATGGGATCTCTCTGGGTCTGTTTTGGGGTTCTTCTTGTCACTGTGTTCCTAGCTTTCTGCACGCACTCACTGTTCTTTATTTAAACTTTCCATCACTTTTTCAATCTGTTTGTTTTTAAGTCATTATTTCTGCGTGTGGTGGGGAGGGGGTTTGCCCCAACCCGTTACAGACAAAAACTTAATGCTGAGGGAAATTTCAACCAACCACAAGCCTGGAAGCAGCAGAACAGCAGGAGCCCCCTCTCCATGTCCTAAGTTCTGCCTGTTGCAAGTCATGAAGCTGAAGAAGCTGCTCAGAAAAGGACTTGGACTTTGGGATCTCTCTTTCCCCTCCTCCAGCAGAGGACAGCACAGCCAATGAGGAGGACAACCCCTCCAAGCCAAAGCAGCAGCATGCTTCCTCCACAGACCCAAACCTGTCTTGGGGGGTGTGGAGTGTGATAATATAATCCCTTTCCTCTTCTTTCTCCCTCTTCTCCCTCTCTCTTTCCATTTTTTCCCTCTCTCTCCTTTCTGCTGTTCCATCCACTTTATTCTGTTAATAAATAGCCTCAATGTTGATATTTTGGCTTCATTTGAGCCTCTAATTTCTTAACAGGGAAATATTCAAAGGAATTGAGTCTCTTTCCCCCTCTGGACCAAGACATCTGGATGAAGGAGAAGATGACTGGAAGAGGGAAGACGCTCCATTAGTCAATGAAGTCTGGGTTAAGGATCAGTTATATAAATTGAATGTTACAAGTTCAGGGGCCAAGAGAGGATGCACCCAAGTGTTGAGAGAGCTGGCTGATGTTGTCGCTCTACCATTCTCTGTTATTTTTGCAAAGTCATGGCAGACAGGCAGGCTGTCTGAGGACTGGAGAAAAGACAATGTCACTCCAGTCTTCAAAAAGGACAAGAAAGAAGATCCAGAAAACTACAGACGAGTCAGCCTGACCTATATCCCTGGAAAAATAATGGAGTGACTCATTCTGGAGGTCATAACTAGGCACTTGGAAGAGAAGCTGATGATGAGGAGTAATCAGCATGGATTTACCAAGGGAAAATCATGCTTGACTAAACTGATAGCATTCTAGAATCACAGTATCAGAGTATCACAGTATCGCTAAGGTTGGAAGAGACCTCAAAGATTATCGAGTCCAACCTGTCACCACAGACCTCATGACTAGACCATGGCACCAAGTGCCATGTCCAATCTCGTCTTGAACACCTCCAGGGATGGTGACTCCAACACCTCCCTGGGCAGCCCATTCCAATGCCGAATGACTGTCTCCGTGAAGAACTTTCTCCTCACCTCAAGCTTAAACCTCCCCTGGTGCAGCTTGAGACTGTGTCCCCTTCTTCTGGTGCTGGTTGCCTGGGAGAAGAGACCAACCCCTTCCTGGCTACAACCACCTTTTAGGTAGTTGTAGAGGGCAATGAGGTCACCCCTGAGCCTCCTCTTCTCCAGGCTAAACTATCCCAGCTCCTTCAGCCTCTCCTCATAGGGCTTGTGCTCAAGGCCTCTCCCCAGCCTTGTTGCCCTTCTCTGGACACATTCAAGTGTCTCAATGGCCTTCGTAAACTGAGGGGCCCAGAACTGGACACAGTACTCAAGGTGCGGCCTAACCAAAGCAGAGTACAGGGGCACAATGACCTCCCTGCTCCTGCTGGCCACACTATTCCTAATGCAGGCCAGGATGTCATTGGCCCTCTTGGCCACCTGAGGACACTGCTGGCTCATGTTTAGGTGGCTGTCGATCAGCCCCCCCAGGTCCCTCCCTGTTTGGCAACTCTCCAGCCACTCTGACCCCAGCCTGGAGCTCTGCCTGGGGTTGTTGTGGCCAAAGTGCAGCACTCGGCACTTGGACTTGTTGAATGCCATCCCATTGGACTCTGCCCATCTGTCCAGTCAGTCGAGGTCCTTCTGCAGAGCCCTTCTATCCTCCAACTGACCAATATCTGCCCCTAACTTGGTGTCATCTGCAAATTTGTTGATGACTGACTCAATCCCCTCATCCAGATCATTAATAAAGATGTTAAAGAGGACGGGGCCCAGCACTGATCCGTGGGGGATGCCACTGGTGACTGGCCACCAGCTGGATGTGGCACCATTCACCACCACTCTCTGGGCTCGGCCCTCCAGCCAATTCCTAACCCAGCACAGAGTATTGTGGTCCAAGCCACAAGCTGACAGCTTAGACAGTAGTTTGCTGTGGGGGACAGTATCAAAGGCCTTGCTGAAGTCCAGGTAGACCACATCCACAGGCCTCCCCACGTCCACCACTGAATCTAGTCCCAGTATGTGGGCAAGTTCCCCCTCCTCCAGGAGGAAGACAAAAGCCAAGGCATTAGCCAGGCTTGCACGCACCCAGCGCATGCAGCGCTCGTACTGACACCAAGTATGGGCATAATTCTTGCTTCATGCTTTCTATAGGCTGAAGCCAGTTGTTTATGAGAGTATTGGTAAACAAGTTGACCCCTCATTCACTTTGTCTCTGTGCTTGCTCGAGAGAGTAACTCTCAAGCTGCAGCCTTTGCCATTGAGCTTCTTGTCATTAGTGTCTGTTATACATGCACGCATACTGAAAGTGTCTGCATCGTGAAGAAGCCCAGAGGGAGGACCTTTGCTGTTTCTGAGGAATCCAGAGTCGCTACAGCCAGTCGTACCAACTGGGAGAGCCCACCGTGCCACCAGAGGACTGGACTGACCCCTGAGGGTAAGATCTGCCCAGTTGCCAGGGAGAAGGGACTTGATTGATACTGAGTCCACATATGCCTAACCCCCCGTAGCAGGAGAGGAGCCACCATATGCCACTCTGAGCCTTGTGAACCTCAGGGAAGGCTAAAGCATTGTTCGTGCCTATACTGCACCAAACCCGGGACTACTCCGAGAGTCCCGTTGCTCCTTTAAGCTCAGTAGACAAGAATCTGCTGCTTAATGCAGCTGCATTCTCTCCCTGAGGCTCTTTGCATCAGTCCCAAGAATCGCCGTGGTTGGGCCAACCCCCGTAGCTTTGCCTGCTGCCACGTCGTCCAAGCCCACCTACCAGCCACCGTCGTCCCGCTCTGCCGTGCGAGCTGACCCCGACCAGGACTGATCCCTGTTGTCTGGCGGGAATTGAATATCTTCCACATGCTTCCCATCCACTAGCACTCAGTTCAAAGTATCCACATCTAGCAGAGTAAGCGCTGACACATAGAAAGATTGTAATATTGCTGTGTATAGCTAGGAGCCGCCCGCGTCCCGCCGGTCTAGTGGCCAAGTGTCGGAACTGCACCCTTCGTTATATAAATATAGAAAGGGTTTATAGATACTTCAATTAAGTTATAACACTAAGCCACTTGTGGAATCTATTTCACGAACGTGCACTAGAACATGTATATAAGTTGGTGATTCATCGGTTATTAATAGTTTTATAATTAATAAAAATAATATTTTCATAATTCATATTTCATATTCATAAATTTAATAACCTCTTCACCACACACCTTCCCTGCTGGCTCGTGTTTCAGCACGTGGGAACTGCCAGTTCCTGTACCTTCGAGAGATCAGATTGGTCAGCTGGCGGCCAGTCAGTAGTGGAGTCCCCCAGGGATCAGTGCTGGGCCCCATCCTCTTTAACATCTTCATTGATGATCTGGATGAGGGCATTGAGTCTATCATCAGGAAATTTGCTGATGACACCAAGCTGGGGACAAGAGTTGATCTGCTAGAGGGTAGAGAGGCTTTGCAGAGAGACCTCGACAGGCTGGACAGATGGGCAGAGTCCAACGGCATGAGATTTAATGCATCCAAGTGCTGGGTTCTGCACATTGGCCACAACAACCCCAGGCAGTGCTACAGGCTGCGGTCAGAGTGGCTGGAGAGCAGCCAGGCAGAGAGAGACCTGGGGGTGCTGGTTGATGGTAGGATGAACATGAGCCAGCAGTGTCCTCAGGTGGCCAAGAGGGCCAATGACATCCTGGCCTGCATTAGGAATAGTGTGGCCAGCAGGAGCAGGGAGGTCATTGTGCCCCTGTACTCTGCTTTGGTTAGGCCACACCTTTAGTACTGTGTCCAGTTCTGGGCCCTTCAGTTTAGGAAGGACGTTGACTTGCTGGAACGAGTCCAGAGAAGGGCAACGAAGTTAGTGAGGGGCTTGGAACACAAGCCCTATGAGGAGAGACTGAGGGAGCTGGGGCTGCTTAGCCTGGAGAAGTGGAGACTCAGGGGTGACCTTCTTGCTCTCTACAACTACCTGAAGGGGGGTTGTAAACAGGCAGAGGTTGGTCTCTTCTCCCAGGCAGCCAGCACCAGAACAAGAGGACACAGTCTCAGGCTGCACCAGGGGAAGTTCAGGCTGGAGGTCAGGAGGAAGTTTTACACAGAGAGAGTGATTGCCCATTGGAATGGACTGCCTGGGGAGGTGGTGGAGTCGCCGTCACTGGAGGTGTTCAGGAGGAGACTTGGTAGGGTGCTTGGTGCCATGGGTTAGTTGATTAGGTGGTGTTGGATGATAGGTTGGACGCAATGATCTTGAAGGTCTCTTCCAATCTGGTTTATTCTATTCTGTTTGAAGTAGGTCCAACCATCCTGGACCCCTCAGTTCTTGAGGGCTGCTACCCAGGAAATTTTACAAATAAGTTTCTTAAACAGGCTAAAATTTGCCCTCTGGAAGTCCAAGGTGAAGGTTCTGTTGGTGCTCTTCCCTATCTCCCTGCGTATTGAAAACTTCACTATCTTGTGGTCACTGCACCACTGCACTGTCATAACAAAACAGGAAAATGCAGGGAGATAGTAGTCAACCTTGACCTTAGTAAGGTTTTTGGCACTGTCTCCCATACCATCCTTATGAGTAAGCTGAGTAAGTGTGGGCTAGAAGAACAGACAGTGAGATAGGTGAGGAACCAGTTACTAGATAGAGTCCAAAGACTGGTGGTCAATGGTGCTAAGTCCAACTGGAGAGTTGTCTCTAGTGGAGTCCCTCAGCTGTCAGTTCTGGGGCCAGTCCTGTTCAATATCTTCATCAATGGCATTGATGAGCAGACAGAGTCTGCTCAGCAAGTTTGCTGATGATACCAACACACTTGGCTGATATGGCTGAAGGCTGTGCAGCAATTCAGAAAGACCTGGACAAACTGGAAAGCTGGGCAAAGAGCAACCTAATGAGGTTCAACAAGGATAATTCAACAAGCAGAGTCCTACACCTGGTAAGGAATAACAAACAGCACCAGTACAAGTTAGGAGGTGATCTGCTAGAGAGCAGCCATATGTAGAAAGACCTGGGAGTCCTGGTGGATAACAAGTTATCTATGGGACAGCAATGTGCCTTTTTGACCAAGAAGGCCAGTGTTATCCTGGGATTCATTAAGAGGAGTGTGTCCAGCAGATTGAGTGAGGTTCTCCCTCACCTCTACTCTGCCCTGGTGTGACCTCACCTCAAATATTGTGACCTGTTTTGGGCTCCCCAGTTCGAGAGTGACAGGGATCTACTCAAGAGAGTCTAGCTAAGGGCTACAAGGATGATTAAGGGACTGAAGCATGTGCCCTATGAGGAGAGGCTGAGAGACTTGAAGCTTTTTAGTATAAAGAAGACTGAGAGGTAGGATTTAATAAATGTTTATAAATATCTAAGGTCTGGGTGTCAAGAGGGAGAGGATGGGCTCTTCTCAGTTGCACGCTGTGATAGGACAAAGGGCAATGGATATAAACTACAGCACGGGAGGTTCTACCTCAACATGAGAGGGAACTTCTTCACATTGAGGGTCACAGGCTCCCCAAAGAGGTTGTGGAGTCTCCTTCTCTGGAGACTTTCAAAACCATCTGGATATATTCCTATGTGACCTGTGTTAGATTCTATGGTCCTGCTCTAGCCAGGGGGGTTGGACTTGATGATCTCCTGAGGTCCCTTGCAACCCCTATCAACCTGTGATCCTGTGATCCATTGTTCCTTGTCCTATTACTAGACACCACTGGAAAGAGACTGTCTGTAACCCTCATCTTTACATTCACCCCTCAGATATTTATAGGCACTAATAAGATCTCCTCTCAGCCTTCTCAAGATTAAACAGCCCTAGTTCTCTCAGTCTTTCTTCACAGGAAATTAAGTTCAGGTAATAATTAATTTGGAGTGGTATTGTGACTGGATTTTGTGTCAGGTTACACCCATCTCTGGAGGGGCTGAAAAGAACTCAGCCCTCAGGTGGACAAAGAAACTTGACCCAGGTGGGCAGAGAGACTTAGTTTCCTCCTCCCAGGGGGAGGAGTCCCCATATCAAGGTCTGTTCTACTCCCCTTTCCTGTCCAGCAAGCCTATTTAAGGGGAACCATCTGCTTGGCTCTTTTTCTTTTGCTCCTGTGCTTCAACTGCCTGACAGACATCTCTGCTGCCCCCGATTCCTGCAGTTACCACATGGCCTGCCTCCATGCTTCATCTGCATTTCAAAGGACTGCATCCAAAGGGAATCCACATTTACATTAAGGGAATCCAATGTCAGCTGAATGTGGTTTTGTATATTTTTCTGTTTATCCTTTTCCTTATACCTTTGTAACTTTCCCTGTTACTCAAATGCCTTATACATTTTGTTAAACTTACCTTTTTTGCTTCCAAATTGATTCCAGACCATTTATTTTGTGATTTTTATCTCTCTTTTGTCCTGCCTAATTTGCTTTTACCCTACCAGGAAAAAAGGGAGAGGGAAGGCAAACAAAATCTTTTCCACTTGGAATTTCGGGCTCTGGGAGAAGCTTGAACTACAACAGATTTTCAGGAAAATCAGCTTAGATGACCAAAGCAGTTTCTTCTGGCCTTAGATTCTATGGGTAGCATTCAATGAATGGTGAAAAGTCATGGAATTTCTCCTGCATTTTGTCTGCATTTTAGACAGACTTACATTGCTTTTTCATGCACCTACACACAAACACATACTCTGCAGTCATTTGTCAAACAATTACTGTAGCTTGGCACATAGAACATTGTGATTGAGTTTCACAGCAGAAGCTTTTCTTTCAGGAGCAGACTGTGGTCACAAATAAGCAGTATTTACAAGCAGGACTGTTATAACTTCCTATGGCATAAGCTGTAGCTCATTCACAGGTAGACTACTGTCAAAAGTCATGTGGAAGCTGTATATTGATGTTCCTTTTCATAGAATCATAGGATTAATTGCCTTTGACAGAGGTGTAATCATGGCTGGATCTCTTCATGCAGCTGACCTTGCAAGATTCCAGGACACACCCAGATGGCTCACCCTTGACTGGCCTTGTTAAGTGTGATCCCCACACTCCTGGGGCATTTAAATATTGTCATGGCTGAGCCTCAGTCCATGCCTCTCCCTGCTTCCCTTGCAAGAGAAACGGGAACCTGGATGGGGACTGCCCACTTCGCTGAGTTTTCTACTTACAGAAAGCCCACATTGTCACGAAATTAAAAAAAATAAATGTTGATTTCTTAGTCTGCCACTGGTACTGACTGGTTGCAATGGAAATCATAGAATCATAAAATCAACCAGGTTGGAAAAGACCTTCGAGATCATCAAGTTCAACCTATTACCTAATACCTAACACCTTGTGACTTAAATAAACCATGGCTTCAAGTGCCACATCCAATCCTTTTTGGAACACCTCCAGGGATGGTGACTCCACCACCTCCCTGGACAGCACATTCCATTGGACAATTACTTTTTCTGTGAAGAACCTTCTCCTCACCTTGAACCTAAACTTTCCCTGGCACAGCATGGGACTGCGTCCTCTTGTTCTGGTGCTGGTTGCCTGTGAGAAGAAGTCAACCTACTCCTGGCTACAACCTCCTTTCAGGAAGCTGTAGAGAGCAATAAGCTCTCCCCTGAGCCTCCTCTTCTCCAGGATAAACAATCCCAGCTCCCACAGTCTCTCCTCATAAGGCTTGTGCTCCAAATCTCCTACCAGCCTTCTCTGTACATGTTCAAGTGTCTCAATGTCCTTCTAAAATTGAGGGGCCCAGAACTGGATACAGGACTCAAGCTGTGGCCTAACCAGTGCTGAGTGCAGGGGCAGAATGACTTCCCTGCTCCTGCTGGTCACACTATTCCTGGTGCAGGCCAGGATGTCATTGGCCTTCTTGGCCACCTGGGCACACTGCTGGCTTGTGTTCATCCAGCTGTCAATCAGCACCCTCAGGTCCCTTTCTGTTTGGTTGCTCTCCAGCCACTCTGACCCGAGCCTGTAGTGCTGCATGTGGTTGTTGTGGCCAAAGTGCAGCACTCAGCAGTTGGACTTGTTGAATGTCATCATGTTGGACTCTGTCCATCTGGCCAGGTGGTCAAGGTCCCTCCGGACAGCCCTTCTATCCTCAAACCAACCAACATCTGCTCCCAATTTGGTGTCATCTGCAAATTTGCTGATGACTGACTCAATCCCCTCATCCAGATCACCAGTGAAGATACTAAAGAGCATGGAGCCCAGAACTGATCTTTGGGGCACACCACTAGTGACTGGCCACCAGCTAAGTATGGCACCATTCACCACCACTCTCTGGGCACAACCTTTCAGCCAGTTCCTAACCCAGCACAGAGTGTAGCTGTCCAAGCCATGAGCTGACAGCTTGGCCAGCAGTTCGCAGTGGGGGATGGTGTCAAAGGCCTTGCTGAAGTCCAGGTAGACTACATCCACAGCCTTCCTCACATCCACCTGCTGGGTCACCTGATCATAGAAGGAGATCAATTTGGAGAGGCAGGATCTGCCCTTCCTAAATCCATGTTGGCTGGACCTGAGCCCTTGGCCCTTCAGGTGCACAGCTATTGTCACCAAGATAATCTGCTCCATAATTTTCCCTGGCATTATGGTCAGGCTGACAGGCCTGTAGTTTCCAGGTTCCTCCATCCAACCCTTCTTGTGGATGGGGATCACATTGGCCAGTTTCCAGTCATCTAGAAACTCTCTGGTGAGGCAGGACTGGTGGGAAATGATGAAGCAAGGCTTGGCCAGCTCATCTGCCAGCTCTCTCAGCACCCTAGGATGGATCCCATCCAGTGCCATGGACTTGTGAGGATCCAAGTGGCTCAGCAGGTCCCAAACTAATTCCTAAAGGATTTCCAGGGTACTACACTGCTCCCTGTCTCCATCTGCCAGCTCAGGAGGCCAGTTATCCTGAAGTCCTCCTGCCTTATTACAGTATCACGCTATCACAGTATCACCAAGGTTGGAAGAGCCCTCAAAGATCATCAAATCCAATCCATCACCACAGACCTCATGACTAGACCATGGCACCAAGTGCCACATCCAATCCCCTCTTGAACACCTCCAGGGATGGGGACTTTGGCTCAAGGGAGAATTTTTCCTGCAATTCACTTAACTGCGTATCAGAATAAGGGAGAATCTGGGTTCTGGTGGTCCCGTGGCCACTGTAGGCTGCCGTGACTGCCTGTCTCATTACAGAGTGAATGTGCCATGAAGTGACCTCCTTTTCTGAGCTTGAGACATCTGTGTCGCTAAGCCTAGGCAAAGTCCCTGCCGGACAAAATCTCGCCACTTGTCCACAGCTGCCGACTGATCTCCAGCCAGGACAATATAGAGGAACAACCCAGTATCAGACTTCCATCATCAGGATACCGATTGCAGTTGAGAATCATGGTGAGGAGGATGAAGACAAGGAAAACATGTCTCCAGCAGAAGCTCGTTTCCCAGAAACGGATAATGGGATAAACTTAGGTCAGCAAGACAGTGATGCCCTTGCTTGTGTATCATAGTATCATAGTATCAGTCAGGGTTGGAAGGGACCACAAAGATCATCTAGTTATTGTTGAAAATTGAGGTAAAGAAGGTATTTAGAACCTCAGTCTTTTCCTCATCTTTGGTTACATTGTTATCCTCCTGGCCCAATAAGGAGTTAAGGTTCTTCTTGCCCTGTTCCTATACCTTCAAGAGGTCCTGTTTGAAGGAGGTTCAGCCATTCTGTAACCTTTTGTTCTTAAGGGCTGCTACCCAGGGTACTCTTTGAATTAATTCTTTAAATAAGCTGAAGTCTGCCCTCCGCAAGTCCAAGTTAAAGGTTCTGATATTACTCATTGTTATTTCCCTGAATATTGAAAACTCCACTATCTCATGGTTGCTGATTCCTAGACAGCCTCCTACCATCACATCTCCCACCAGCCCTTCTCTATTTGAGAACAGTAGGTCAAGTAGGCCCTAACCCCTGAGAGACTCATATAACAGCTACATCAAGAACCTGTCCTCCATACACTCCAAGAACCTTCTGGACTGCCTCCTTTCTGCTGAGTTAAGTTCCCAGAAGATATCTGGTGGGTTAAAGTTGCCCACAAGGACAAGGTCTGGTGGTCTTGAGACACCCTACAGTTGCTTATAGAATATTTCATCAATCTCTTCATCCTAGTGTGTTGGTCTATAACAGACTCCAACCAGGATGTCAGTTTTGTTAAGCCTGCCTCTGATTTTAATCTACAGGCACTCAATCCTTTCATCGTCTACTTCAAGTTCTGCGGCATCAAGAAATTCCCTAATATACAGGGCCATCCCTCCTCCTCTTCTCTCTCACCTGTCTCACCTAAAGAGTTTGTAACCATCCAGTGCAGTACTCCAATTGTGTGAATCATCCCACCATGTTTCTGTAATGG
This sequence comes from Melanerpes aurifrons, assembly GCA_011125475.1. Lineage (NCBI taxonomy): Eukaryota > Metazoa > Chordata > Aves > Piciformes > Picidae > Melanerpes > Melanerpes aurifrons. The sequence continues at coordinate 1,494,348 of WWNC01000099.1, forward strand.
CACTACATTGTAGTTTTCCTGGTGTACCAAGAGTTCCAGTTCCTCTTGTTTGTTATTCATACTGTGTGCATTGGTGTACATACACTTCAGCTGGGCTGCTGAGTTCTTCACTAACTCTAGTTTATGTCACTCTCTCTCCTTTCCAGAGAGACTGATTTCATCACCCACATCCTTCAAACCTAGTTTAAAGCCCTCTCAAAGAGCCCTGCCAACTCTCGTGCTAGAGCCCTCTTATCCTTTCTAGATAGATTCACTCTATCTAAGTCCAGCAGGTCAGGCACAGTAAAAATTACCTCTTGATCAAAGAACCCGAAATTCTCCTGCTGGCACCATCCCTTGAGGTATTTGTTGATGACATGGGTTGTCCTGATCCTTCAGTGTACACCCCTGCCACTGAGGGAACTGAGCAAAACACCCCATCAATCCGTTGTCCAAGGGTCTTCAATTCCTTTTTGATTGTCCTGGTGCCATTCTTATAAATATAATCATTTCCAGATTAGATTACCAGCAATGGGTAATAGTCAGTGGGCTGGATTAGCTTTCGTAGTCTCCTAGTGATGTCCCTTACATGGGCCCCAGGTAGGCAGCAGACTTCTCTGTGGGATGGGTCAGGACAACATATGGGTCCATCTGCTCTCCTTGGGAAAGACTTAACAACAACAATTACCTTCCTCCTTTTCTTTATGGTACTAATACTGGTGGTTGTTGGGGACTGATTTGCTTTAAGCATTCCCTCAGATGGTTCCTGTTCTGTCTTCTCATCCACATTGCCCTCAACCTGCAGGGCCTCATACTTATTGTGCAAGGGCAACAGGGGAGGTAAAGAGGGCTGAGATGGATTCCCTGCGCTTCTCCTAAGAGGGACATGTACGCATTCCACCCTGTTTCAAAGGTCGCCTCCCTCAATTGGGGTAGTCTGTAAAGTGTGCTCCTAGGAATAGTGTGGCCAGCAGGAGCAAGGAGGTCATTGTGCCCCTGTACTCTGCTTTGGTTAGGCCACACCTTGAGTACTGTGTCCAGTTCTGGGCCCCTCAGTTTAAGAAGGCCATTGAGACACTTGAATGTGTCCAGAGAAGGGCAACAAGGCTGGGGAGAGGCCTTGAGCACAAGCCCTATGAGGAGAGGCTGAGGGAGCTGGGATTGTCTAGCCTGGAGAAGAGGAGGCTCAGGGGTGACCTCATTGCCCTCTACAACTACCTGAAGGGTGGTTGTAGCCAGGAAGGGGTTGGTCTTTTCTCCCAGGCAACCAGCACCAGAAGAAGGGGACACAGTCCCAAGCTGCACCAGGGGAGGTTCAGACTCGAGGTGAGGAGGAAGTTCTTCACCAAGCGAGTCATTCGGCATTGGAATGGGTTGCCCAGGGAGGTGGTTGAGTCATCGACCCTGGAGGCGTTCAAGGGGAGATTGGACGTGGCACTTGTTGCCATGGTCTAGTCATGGGGTCTGTGTTGATAGGTTGGACTCGATGATCCTTGAGGTCTCTTCCAACCTTAGTTATACTGTGATATTGTATCTAAATCCCTCAGCTTTTCTAAGTGATTGATCCTCAGGTCCGATATGGAGGTATTTCAATAGACTGCAGAGGCTGAGGCTTCGCCAACACCTGTCCTCGCCTCCCTTGCAAGAGAAATCAGAACCTAGATGTCTGTTCTAAGCTTTGAGATTTATCACAGAACCAAAACCAAACCAAACCAAGCTAAAAGCAAACAAACATACAAAACCAACCAACCAAAACAAAAAAAAAGTAAACAATAAAAAATTAATCAAAGAAAGAAGAAAACCCAAACACCCAGACACACACACACGCACACACAAAACTAACAAAAACCCCACCAACAAAACACCCACCAATCAAACAACGAAAATAACCAATCAAATAAAAACCCCACACCTTGAAAAGTACCTTGGTATGTATTGCAATTGTGGTGGGTTTAGGCTATGTCTTTAAAAATTAGTTACAGATGTTGAGCAGAAATATAGAAAAGTATAAACTAGTCACTATTGGGTAATGCAACTGTGTGCACGTGTGTTACATTATGCTCTGGTATCTTGGGTAAATACAGGTTGGTCTTTGTTTTCTGTTTTGTGAATTATGGCTTCTGTGGGCTTCACAGAGAGAGTTGTCAGATGTTGGAATGGGCTGCCCAGGGAGGTGGTTGAGTCATGTAGTGGTTTGAGCCTTAACTGGGAATTAAAAGTTCAAATGGGGAAAAGGCTGAGAATCTCTTCCCCACTCCCCCCCTCCTCCCTCCAAACAGGGAGAGGGGAACAAAAAAAAGGTAAGGAGCAAATCCACTAAACAGTAATCTGGAGTCAGCTTGGAAGTAGAGAGGCGAGGAATTTTTCCTTAAATTATATATATTACAATAACAGAAAAAAACCAGTTCACAAGGGCAAGGAACAAGAATGGATGGGAGTGGGACAGAAAATAATACAAAACCAGTCTTTCTCTGAGGAGGTGCGGAGGCATCCGGGAAAAGGATCAGGTCCGGTCACGTGGCTGAGGAGCAGGAAGGCAGCCTGCAGTAGCTCTCATCCAGCAGAGGCAGGAGCCAAAAAGGAGATCCAACAGCTCTGATGTCCTGCTTTTTATACCCTAGCTGGGCAGGGAGGGGGGAGTGGAACAGACTCAGCTTTCCCAGGGGAAATGCCCTGCAAGGAGGGTAAAGTACCCGCAAGCCCTCCACCCTTCTTTGTTCTTTTGTTTCCAGAAAAAGGCATTAACCCACCACAAGTCACCACCCGTGGAGGCATTCAAGAGGCGATTGGACGTGGCACTTGGAACCATGGTTTAGTAGACTCTCCAACCTGATCTCTTTCTATGATCAGGTGACCCGCCTGGTGGATGTGGGGAGGCCTGTGGATGTGGTCTACCTGGACTTCAGCAAGGCCTTTGACACCGTCCCCCACAGCAAACTGCTGACTAAGATGTCAGCCCGTGGATTGGACCATTACACTCTGTGCTGGGTTAGGAATTGGCTGGAGGGCCGGGCCCAGAGAGTGGTAGTGAACGGTGCCACATCCAGCTGGAGGCCAGTCACCAGTGGTGTCCCCCAGGGATCAGTGCTGGGCCCTGTCCTCTTCAACATATTCATCAATGATCTGGATGAAGGGGTAGAGTCAGTCATCAGCAAGTTTGCAGATGACACAAAGTTAGGGGCAGATGTTAGTCAGTTAGAGGGTAGAAAGGCTCTGCAGAGGGACCTCGACCGACTGGACAGATGGGCAGAGTCCAATGGGATGGCATTCAACAAGTCCAAGTGCCGAGTGCTGCACTTTGGCTATGGCAATCCCATGCAGAGCTATAGGCTGGGGTTGGAGTGGCTGGAGAGCTCCCAAACAGAGAGGGACCTGGGGGTGCTGATCGACAGCCACCTGAATATGAGCCAACAGTGTGCCCAGGTGGCCAAGAGGGCCAATAGCATCCTGGCCTGCATTAGGAATAGTGTGGCCAGCAGAAGCAGGGAGGTCATAGTGCCCCGTACTCTGCTTTGGTTAGGCCGCACCTTGAGTACTGTGTCCAGTTCTGGGCCCCTCAGTTTAAGAAGGACATTGAAACACTTGAGCGTGTCCAGAGAAGGGCAACAAGGCTGGGGAGAGGCCTTGAACACAAGCCCTATGAGGAGAGGCTGAGGGAGCTGGGATTGTTTAGCCTGGAGAAGAGGAGGCTCAGGGGTGACCTCATTGCCCTCTACCACTACCTGAAGGGTGGTTGTAGCCAGGAGGGGGTTGGCCTCTTCTCCCAGGCAACCAGCACCAGAACGAGGGGACACAGTCTCAAGCTGCACCAGGGGAGGTTCAGACTCGAGGTGAGGAGGAAGTTCTTCATCGAGCGAGTCATTCGGCATTGGAACGGGTTGCCCAGGGCGGTGGTTGAGTCATCAACCCTGGAGGCGTTCAAGGGGAGATTGGACGTGGCACTTGTTGCCATGGTCTAGTCATGGGGTCTGTGTTGATAGGTTGGACTCGACGATCCCCGAGGTCCTTTCCAACCTAAGTGATACTGTGATACTGTGATACTGTGATACTGTGATACTGTGTTGGGTGGCAGGTTGAACTTGATGATCTTTGAGGTCTTTTCCAACCTTATTGATTCTGTGGTTCTATGTTGCAGAGTTTTTCCAGCCCTGTTGAAAGATTATTCTAAACAAATTCATTGGATAAATATCTAGAATAAAATGAGCTGTACTATAACAATTCTCTCTCTTCTGATCTCAACTGTTTCACTTCCGTCAGGTGAGATAACAAGCTGGCCTTGGCTAAATCTAACCCACTGCTTTCTCTCTCTACTCCTCTTCCTTTTTTGGATCAGGGGCATAGGAGGTAGGGGCAGTGGAACAGCTTCCCTGGTCTTTCTGACAAGGGTGGGTTTTGTGTTGTTTGCTAATTGTGAATATCTGTATAATATTGTAAATATTGTATATTTTCACTTATTCATTGTATTCCTTCATAAAGTGTAGATCTTCCTTGCCAATACAACTTCATTTACTTCTAACTGGGTTGGTCTGGCAAGGTTAATGCTGAGGGGAAACTTCAACCCACCACAGCAATACAGCAAAGAATTATGATTTTGAAATGCAAGGAAAATATATTATCAATATATATTATATATATTATAAAATACTATAGAGAATAAGGACAGGACACAATTAACTGTAAATTGCAAATTACACACTTGGATGAAATCACTGAAGGAAGTTCATAATAGCCTGCTATGAATTATCAAGAGCTTGAAGTATGGAAAGTCAGAAGCAGTAATTAACTTCACTCAATAATCCTCTACATGATCAGAAGTTACTATTACTGTGCTCTAACATAAATTTAAGGACCACTTGAACTCATTTAATAAAGTATTCTGGTGACTTTAAGCTTATATATGCCTACTAGCTATGTCCTTATGCTGAATGCTAATTTTCAGTTTAACCATATAATTCAGAAAATGTCTAGAAGAAACAGATAATGAGCTTAGAAAAGGATGTATCTGGGAAGGGGCAATACAGATCTGATGTAAAACAAAAAGCTTGTACACTTCTGTAATATTCAAAATATAAAAATAAGATGAGATGGTCTATAAAACAAAAGACTTTTGATATAAAATATTTCAAGTCATATGCAAATACTTTACAATATCTAGAAGTGATAATCAATTAAAGTTAAGGACTACTATCATACAAATGAAATTTAAAAAGCCTTGCTGAAATGTTACTTGCAATGATGTAATGCTTCTTGCAAAGTGGAAATGGTTCTGCAATATAAACACAAAGAATGATGTACAAAACAGTTACAATAGCAAGAAATAAATTCAGAAATAAATGTGTGTTGGGTAGAACTTTCCCCCAGCATTAACTCAGCCAGACTAACTCAGTTAGAAGCACATGAAGCTGTATTTATAGGCAAATACTACACTCTACAATGGAATGCAATGAATATTTATAACATAGAAAATATTTACAATATTATACAGATATTTATAATTAGCAAATAACATGGAAATCTCCCTAATCCAGAAGACTAGGGAAGCAGCTCCACTGCTCCCCCATCACCAAATCTCCCCCACCGCCCCTTGTACCAGAGGAAAAGAGGAGTTTAGAGAAAGGAGCGTTATTTCTTATTTGAAGGTCAGCCAAAAGATGAAGAATCATACAGTTGTGACCGGACCTGATGCACCTTGTATTTTGGGAATTGATTTTCTGAAAAAAGGGGATTTCAAAGACCCTAGAGGTTACCAAATGGGCTTTTGGAGTATCTTCTGTAGAAATTCATGGACAAAAACTGAAGCTGTCTGCTAGGCCTGAGCTTTCTGATGAATCTGCAGTTGTGGGACAACACAAGATAAAAGACATTAAATTGCTGGTTGCTTCTCAGACTGTGTATCACAGACAATACAGAACCAACCGTGACTCTTTGTTGTCCATTCAGAATGTGATTCATTAGATGGAGAGTCAGAAAGTCGTCAGCAAAACTCATTCATCTTTCAACAGTCCAGTGTGGCCCGTGCAAAAGCAGAATGGAGACTGGCATCCGACAGTCGACTTCTGAGCCCTGAATGAAGTAACACCACCTATGAGTGCAGCAGCACCAGACATGATGGAACTCCAATATGAGCTGGAATCCAAACAGGCCAAATGGTATGCAACCACAGACATTGCTAATGCGTTCCTCTCTATTCCCATAACAGAGGAATGCAGGCCTCAGTATGCTTTCACCTGGGGTGGAATCCAGTGTACTTTAAAAGATTGTCAAAGGGCTGGATCCATAGCTCAAGCATCAGTCATACAGTGATCCATGATGCTCTGGAGAAAGGCAGTGCTCCAGAACACATCCAGTTCACTGATGGTATCATCATCTGGGGTAAAATTGCTGAAGAAGTCTTTGAGAAAGGTAACAAAATCATTGACATTCTTCTGAATGCAGGTTTTGCCATCAAGCAAGACAAGGTGAAAGGACCTACCACAGAGATCCAGTTTCTGGGAGTGCGGTGGCAGCATGGACACCGACACATTCCAGTGGCCAACCGTAGGAGAAGCTCCACCATAATTTCTTGCCACAATTCTGCTTGCCAGAATGTTTGCATAATTGGAAGGAACAAGTTTGATGATCTTTTTAGCAAAACCAATACCCACAGGAATGTCATCAGGATTCAGAGTTTCATGTTCACCATAGAGTAGCTCTCTAACAGCAAATTCTCTCAAGCGCTTAATTCCCTCATCTATGATAGCCCAGGGTTTAGGATTCCATGGAAGATCATCTCAGGAAGGGTATCTCAGGGCAACTGCCATTAAAAGGCGTATCCAGAGATTAACCTTACCGAGAACCCTGCCTAGATGTCTATCTATTCCATTATCTCTCGAGAGAGTTCCTAACTGAGCTGCTGACTTGTCTCCAACTGTTAGAGCTGGAGCACCTGTATCATAACACCTACTAAGCCAAGCTAGAACTGGCTCCTTATCTGCCCTGGTGTGATCTTTATGGATATTTCTTAGCTCCTCCCTCAGAGACAAACAGTCAGTTATGTCATCTTGTAGCTCCTCCCCCTCAACTGGTTTCCCTAATAATCCTCCTGTCATTTTCTCAAGGATCTCTTTAAGCTGAGAACCACCTTTGCCAGCTCCTGTCCTAGCTTCATCTCTATCCTGCTTTGCTGTCACTAGGTTAGCTATATCTTTAAAACAAATCTTTTCTTCCTCCTCAGCAAGATTTCTTAGAGTGGAGGGCCCCTCACCAGGATCAGTCTAGCTCTTCTTCTCCATCATCTTTGGTCTTTCCACTTCTAGTCTTTAAAACAGCCTCCTTAACTGGAGTTGTGTTTGGATTTACAGCCACCTTAATAGAAGCTGACAGGTCCTGAGATAAATCAGCTGCTGGGGCAGTGACTTCTGGTCCCACCGAGAGAGTGGGTGGAAATGACGTTGCTCTGTTAATGGCCGACGGAGAAGGAGGAGGAGAAGGAGTAGGCGCCATGTTGATACCAGCCGCCGCCCTTGGCAGCTTGCCAGAATCAGCAGCAAAGTCATTTAGAGCAGCCTTTCCAATTAACTTCTTTGCTTTCTTTTTTACTGACACAGATTCTCCACACTCCTCATCGCTAGATGTCTCTGGGACTGATCCAGAGCCACGGCGTTTCCTCTTTGATCTCGTTTTAATAACAAAGCACGCCCTGAATATTTTCCTCTCTCGTCACAAAGAAAACAGTAAATATGCAATTACCATCACCAGCAGCAGATTTATACACATCACATAAATCACCTTTGGATCCCAGCCATCACCTAAAGTTACTCTCTCCTCCGATGGAATCTTAAAACCCTTTATCTCAATTGGGAGAGTGGTGGAAGTAACATTTCTGTATCTCACTGGCCATAGGAAATCCACATATTTTCTGTACCATAATCTAACTTTATACATGTGGCCGGTTGACGGTGTCCCCTTAAGAAAGGGAATATGGTGGACGGAAGTTGGTAAACGGAAGGAGTAGTCTAAACTAATTTTCATTGGTCAAGTGGGAGGAAGCACCTTCTGAACTGGAGTGAAATGGGCATTTCCAGCACTTCTCTGTCAGTCTTGCTTCCGCCTTTCCTTTGGGCAGCAACTCTTTGCTGGGCTTTCTGCCAAGACTTCGGCCTTGAGGACTTGATATCAGGCCTGTATTAACTCCTTTCCAATTAACACAAACTGCTTCTAACATTTTTTTTCTTTCTCTCTTTTCTCCCTCTTTTCCGAACTACTCTGGGGAAAGGGGGGGAGAGAGGGGAGAGCGGAGGTGGGGAACCCCTCAGCAAGGGGGGTTACTCTCATTTCTGTGGTACTCTGTTGTATATCTTTGTATATATTGTAGATATTGTAAATTTGTAAATATTCCCCTGCGTATCCTTCATTGCTTTGTAAATATAGCTCCACTGCTTTGCTAATTCGGCTGGTGAGTTTTTTTCCTTTCCCTTCAATTTTTCTTTTCCTTTTACCTTACAAGGGGAAGGGAGGAGGCTTCTTGGCTTTACCCTTCCACCCACCACATTTTTTTATTGGCGTACCCAACGTGCGGCACATAATTAGTTTAATTTATTACTTGATTGATTTAGTGTTTTCTAGCTGAATTAGCAAACATGAAGGTCTTGTGGTTTGTGGAGCGATTATTCTTTTCAATTTTTGGGGCTCTGGTTTACAGATATTGTTTGGGTTTGATTTTGGATTACCTGGGTAAATATTTGGTGCGGACAATTTATATGTGGGTTATGTATAGAGTTAAATTATGGTATGGAAAATGTACTAATTTATTATGGCCAGTGAGATACAGGAATGTTACCTCCACCACTCTCCCAATTGAGATAAAGGGTTTTAAGATTCCGCCTGAGGAGAGAGTAACTTTAGGTGATGCCTGGGACCCAAAAGTGATTTATTTGATGTGTATAAATATGTTGCTGGTGATGGTGATTGCATATTTGCTGTTCTCTCTGTGGCGAGAGAGGAAGGTGTCCAGAGCTTGTTTTGTTATTAAAACTAGATCAAAAAGAAAACGCCGTGGCTCGAGATCAGTCCCAGAGTCATCTAGTGATGAGGAAGGTGGAGACTCTCTCTCAGTTAAAAAGAAGGCTAAAAAGTCAATTGGTAAAGCAGCTCTAAATGACTTTGCTGATTCTAGCAAGCAGCCAAGGGCATCGGCTGGTGTCAACATGGCACCTACTCGTTCTCCTACTCCTTCTCCTTCTTCTTCTTCTCCGTCGGCCATTAACGGAGCAACGTCACTTCCACCTACTCCCTTGGTGGGACCGGAAGTCACTGCCCCAGCAGCTGATTTATCTCAGGACCTGTCAGCTTCCATTAAGGTGGCTGTCAATTCAAACACAGCTCCAGTTAAGGTGGCTCCTTTAAAGACTAGAGGTGCAAAGGCCAAAGATGGAGAAGAAGAGGAGCTGGAGACTGATCCTGGTGAGGGGCCCTCCACTCTAAGAGATCCTGCACAGGAGGAAGAGGTGGTTTGTTTTAAAGATCTAGCTCACCTAGTGAGATCAAAGCAGGATAGAGATGAAGCTACGAAAGCAGCTGGCAAAGGTGGTTCTCAGCTTAAAGAGATCCTTAGGAGAATGACAGCAGGATTATATGGGCAAAGACTTCAGGGAGACGAGGAGGAAGATGATATTTTGGAGTGTTCTTCTCCACGGGAGGAATTGCGCTATGTCCATAAAGATTTCACCAGGGCAGATAAGGAGCCAGTTCTAGCTTGGCTTAGTAGGTGTTATGATACAGGTGCTCCAGCTCTAACAGTTGGAGACAAGTCAGCAGCTCAGTTAGGAACTCTCTCAAGGGATAATGGAATAGATAGACATCTAGGCAGAGCTCTCGGTAAGGTTAATCTCTGGATACGCCTTTTAATGGCGGTTGCCCTGAGATATCCTTCCCGAGATGATCTCCCATGGAATCCTAAACCCTGGACTACCATAGATGAGGGAATTAAGCGCTTGAGAGAATTTGCTGTTAGAGAGCTACTCTATGGTGAACATGAAACTCTGAATCCTGATGACATTCCTGTGGGTATTGGTCTTGCTAAAAAGATCATCAAACTTGTTCCTTCCAATTATGCAAACATTCTGGCAAGCAGAATTGTGTCAAGAAATTATGGTGGAGCTTCTCCTACAGCTAGCCAATTCAGTGATCAAATGAGACAACTGGAGGATAGCATGACACGTGGTTCTTTGGTTTCGGCCATTAAAACGATGTCTGGTGATATTCAGAGTTGCATAAGAGAGTTAAAAGATGAATTTAGAAATTCCATATCCCAATTGGCACAAAGGGATAATTTCAATTCTTCCTCCAGGTGGATACAAGTTTCATCTGTGAGGAATACACGTCCTCCAAGGAGGTCATTCCAAAACAGGTCATTCCAAAACAGGTCGTTCCAAAATAGACCACCGAGGCAATCACGTAGAACTATTTGGATAACTCTGCGTGATCAGTTTGGTGAGAACATGAACCGCCGGGATGGCCAACCAACTTCTAATATTTTCAGGAGACTGAGGGAATTGCAAAGTGGCAGAACCTGAAGAAGCAATACCAGAAGGGTAGCTGTTACTTCCACAGTTCCCCAGAACGACTCTTATGGCTCCAACAGTGGCTCCAGTTATAACATGCAAAGTTATAACCCTGCAAACTATGTGCAATGCACATGTGCGCATGTTCCCCATAATTAGGGGTGCCCTGCCTCCCGCCAGGGGGAGGAGAGGGATAACAGAGATAATAGAATCTATTGGGATGTGTACATCCAGTGGCCTGGCACTTCACAATTTCAGAAGTACAGGGCCTTGGTTGACACAGGAGCTCAGTGCACCATAATACCATCAAATTATCAGGGATCAGAGTCTATAACTATTCTGGGAGTCACTGGTGGATCTCAAGAGTTAAGTAAGGTAGAGGTTAATATAAGTTTAACTGGTAAACAATGGAGGAAGCATACAGTTGTGACCGGACCTGACGCACCTTGTATTTTGGGAATTGATTTTCTGAGAGAAGGGCGTTTCAAAGACCCTAGAGGTTACAAATGGGCTTTTGGAGTAGCTTCAATAGAAATTGATGGACAAAAATTGAAGCTATCTGCCAGACCTGAACTTTCTGATGAATCTGCAGTTGTGGGACAACATAAGATACAGGACATTAAATTGCCGGTTGCTTCTCAGACTGTGCATCACAGACAATACAGAACCAACCGTGACTCTTTGTTGCCCATTCAGAATCTGATTTGTCAGTTGGAGAGTCAGAAAGTCGTCAGCAAAACTCATTCCCCTTTCAACAGTCCAGTGTGGCCTGTGCGAACGGAGAATGGAGACTGGCGTCTCACAGTAGACTACCGAGCCCTACATGAAGTGACACCACCTATGAGTGCAGCAGTACCAGACATGATAGAGCTACAGTATGAGCTGGAATCCAAAGAGGCCAAATGGTATGCTACCATAGACATTGCTAATGCATTTTTCTCTATTGCCATAGCAGAGGAATGCAGGCCTCAGTTTGCTTTCACCTGGAGACGAATCCAGTACACTTTCAACAGGCTGCCAATGGGCTGGATCCACAGCTCAAGCATCTGTCATGCAGTGATCCACGATACTCTGGAGAAAGGCAGCGCTCCAGAACACATCCAGTTCATCGATGATATCATTGTCTGGGGTAAAACTGTTGAGGAAGTCTTCGAGAAAGGTAACAAAATCATTGACATTCTTCTGAATGCAGGTTTTGCCATCAAGAGAGACAAGGTGAAAGGACCCACCACAGAGATCCACTTTCTGGGAGTGCGATGGCAGGATGGACGCCGACACATTCCAGTGGATGTGGTAAATAGAGTCTCTACCATGGCAAGTCCCACAAACAAGCAAGAGACCCTACGTTTCTTGGGGATAGTGGGATTTTGGAGACTGCACATTCCTGGGTACAGTCAGATTGTGAAACCTCTGTATGATGGGACTCGAAAGAGAAACCATTTCCACTGGGGACCTGAACAACAAGCAGCCTTTGACCAGATAAAGCAAGAGGTAATTCAAGCAGTGGGTCTGGGACCTGTCCGAGATGTTCCAGACATTAAGAACATTTTGTACATGGCTGCAAGTGACAATGGTCCAACCTGGTGCTTGTGGCAAAAAGCTCCAGGTAAGACACGTGGACGACCTCTTGGTTTCTGGGGTCGAGGTTACAGAGGTTCAGAGGCTAATTATACTCCAACAGAGAAAGAAATTCTGGCTGCCTATGAAGGAGTAAAAGCATCTTCTGAAGTGATTGGAACTGAATCACAACTTCTCTTAGCTCCCAGATTACCAGTTTTGAATTGGATGTTCAAAGGCAAAGGTTCCACACCACATCATGCCACGGACTCAACATGGTCTAAGTGGATGGCTCTGATAACACAGAGAGCTCGAATGGGAAATCTTGAAAGACCTGGTCTGGTGGAGGTGATCTCAAGTTGGCCTGAAGGTATCAACTGTGCTAAACCTCCAGAGGAGAAAGTAACTCGTGCTGAGGAAGCTCCTCCTTACAATGACCTTTCTGATGATGAAAAGAAATATGCTTTGTTCACAGACGGTTCCTGTCGTCTTGTTGGAAACAAGCGAAGGTGGAAGTCTGCAGTGTGGAGTCCAACACGCCGAGTTGCAGAGGCGAAAGATGGAGAAGGAGAATCCAGTCAGTTTGCAGAGGTAAAAGCTGTCCAGCTAGCTCTCGACGTAGCTGAACGTGAGAGATGGCCAAAGCTTTATCTCTACACCGACTCATGGATGGTAGCCAACGCTCTATGGGGTTGGCTAAAGAACTGGAAGAGGAGTGGCTGGCAGAGAAAAGGAAAACCCATTTGGGCAGCCAACGTATGGCAGGACATTGCTGATCGAATCAAGAGAATTCCAGTGAAAGTGAGACACATTGATGCTCACATTCCTAAGAGCAAAGCTACTGAGGAACAGCAACACAACCATCAGGCAGATCTAGCTGCAAGAGTTTCTCAAGTAGACATGGACTCTAATCTTGATCTCGACTGGAAACACCGAGGTGAAATATTCTTAGCTCGGTGGGCTCACGATTCGTCAGGACATCAAGGCAGAGATGCAACATACCAATGGGCTCGTGACAGATCCATAGACATTTCCATGGATGCTATCACGCAAGTCATCCATGACTGTGACATTTGTGCTGCTATTAAGCAGGCAAAACGACTTAAGCCCTTGTGGTATGCTGACAGATGGGCCAAGTACAAGTATGGTGAAGCTTGGCAGATTGACTACATCACTCTACCACGTTCTCATTCTGGTAAGCAGTACGTGCTTACTATGGTAGAGGCAAACACTGGATGGTTGGAAACTTATCCAGTTGCACATGCAACTGCACGCAACACCATTCTCGGTCTGGAGAGACAGGTCCTGTGGAGACACGGAACTCCAGAGAGGATTGAGTCAGACAACGGAACTCATTTCAAGAACAACCTTGTAAAGAACTGGGCAAAAGAGCACGGTATTGAGTGGATATTCCACATTCCCTACTATGCACCAGCTTCAGGGAAGATTGAACGCTACAACGGTTGGTTGAAGACCACTCTTAAAGCCATGGGAGGTGGATCTTTGAAAAACTGGGAAAAACATTTAGCACAAGCAACCTGGCTGGTAAATAGTAGAGGTTCAGTGAACCGAGCTGGACCTGCACATTCAGATTTGCTACGGAAAGTAGAAGGTGATAGAGTTCCTGTTGTTAGAGAAAAGAATCTGTTAGGTAAAACTGTTTGGGTATTTTCACCCTCAGGAGAGGCTAAACCTGTCTGAGGGGTGGTTTCAGCTGAAGGTCCGGGTCACACTTATTGGGTAATGCAAGAGAATGGTGAAATTCAGTGTATTCCACAAAGAAATTTGACTTTAGCTGAAAGAGGTTAACTTCAAACTGTCGTACAGCTACATCGCGCCCAAAAGAAGAATCAACGAGGAATCTACAGTGCACGAACCCTGAGATCCCTGAGAGCCCTGAGTCAACTAAGAGACCCTGAGAATCCCTGTTTCCCTTTTCTTCGCTTCGTCGGTGAAGAAAAGAACTGTTTTCCATTTTTCTCATTTTCTGATTTTCTTGGACTTTTGAATCATCTACATCTGAGCATAGCCGGAATGGACTATGAACTTTACTCACAAACTGTAAATATTGTTTTGAATTGGATGGACAGTGTGAACAGCCAATGAAATTGTTTAGAAGGGGTGGACTGTGGCCGGTTGACGGTGTCCCCTTAAGAAAGGGAATATGGTGGACGGAAGTTGGTAAACGGAAGGAGTAGTCTAAACTAATTTTCATTGGTCAAGTGGGAGGAAGCACCTTCTGAACTGGAGTGAAATGGGCATTTCCAGCACTGCTCTGTCAGTCTTGCTTCCGCCTTTCCTTTGGGCAGCAACTCTTTGCTGGGCTTTCTGCCAAGACTTCGGCCTTGAGGACTTGATATCAGGCCTGTATTAACTCCTTTCCAATTAACACAAACTGCTTCTAACATTTTTTTTCTTTCTCTCTTTTCTCCCTCTTTTCCGAACTACTCTGGGGAAAGGGGGGGAGAGAGGGGAGAGCGGAGGTGGGGAACCCCTCAGCAAGGGGGGTTACTCTCATTTCTGTGGTACTCTGTTGTATATCTTTGTATATATTGTAGATATTGTAAATTTGTAAATATTCCCCTGCGTATCCTTCATTGCTTTGTAAATATAGCTCCACTGCTTTGCTAATTCGGCTGGTGAGTTTTTTTTTCCTTTCCCTTCAATTTTTCTTTTCCCTTTTACCTTACAAGGGGGAAGGGAGGAGGCTTCTTGGCTTTACCCTTCCACCCACCACAATACATAACCCACAGATAAATTGTTCACACCAAATATTTACCCAGGTAATCCAAAATCAAACCCAAACAATATCTGTAAACCAGAGCCCCAAAAATTGAAAAGAATAACCGCTCTACGAACCACAACAACTTCATGTTTGCCAATTCAGCTGGAAAACACTAAATCAATCAAGTAATAAATTAAACTAATTATCTGCTCCATGTTGGGCACCAAGAAAAAAGTATTTCGAGGGGTTGGAAGAGAAAGGCCTCTTGCCCCCAGACAGTGAAGAAAAAAACACTCACAGCTGAATTAGCAAAGCAATGGGTGCTGTATATTTACAAAGCAATATAGGATATGCAGGGGAATATACAGAAATTTACAATATTTACAATATATACAAAAATATACAATAAAGTAGCACAGAAATGAGAGTTCCCCCATCTGCTGAGGGGGTTCCCCACCGCTGCTCCCTCCTCTCTCCCCCTTTCCCCAGAGAGGGGTTAGAAAGAGAGAAAAGAGAAAAAAAGCTAGAAGCAGTTATGTGTTAATTGGGAAGCAGTTAATGCAGGCCTTGCAGTTTATCAGTTTCAAGGTCAAGCCTTGGCCGAAAGCCCAGAACGCTGTGAGCTGCAAACCACCCAAGGAGCGGAAGACAGACTGACTGGAAAAGTGCAGGAATTCCCAGGAAACTCTGCTGCACTCCCAGTTCAGAAGGTGCTTCCTCCCTCTCTACCAATGAAATTAGTTTAGATCTGTTTTTTTTGTTTACAAACATCCAACTACAATAGTCCCTTTCTTAAGGGGACAGCCTCAAACGGTCGCACATGGTTACTCACAAACAAACCATCCTCCATATCAGACCATTTTCAGTTAAAATAGTGAATAGAAAATGTATTTGTGAATGATTTTGCTGAAACGTTAACTTGATATTTATAATTCAAAGTATCTAATATGGGCTCTGAGTAAGGAATGGGTTTTACTTCTATTGAGCAACCCAGTGAAGACAGTCTGAACAAAAAAACCACAAACAAACAACAAAACAAACAAACAAATCGGTCAGATCCTGTAATGAAATTTGTATTTTAATGAAACTACAAACATGTTGTTTTTCATAACATTAATAAAGTTTTTTTTAATGAGTTTCTAAACAAGTTAATCCAAAAAAAGCCTTGTCTTCACTAATAATTTCCTCCTGTTTGCTTTGCAGAAATAGAACTAATGCAATTGTTTCCTTCATATGATTTTTTTCTTTTTCTTGACTTAGTTTTTAGTTACAGACTACATATTCTAGCTTTAATACTTACAAAACTATAGATGTTTTAATTGTCTACATAGCAGAAAATTAAAAGAACCAAGAAAATCACCATAAATATAAATTTTAACACTATATCTTATGCATACCTAAATGTCATATTGGCCTCTTGTTTAGATCAGCCTCAAGCTGACAAGTAAAAGGCAAAAGAATGTCTACCATCTGGTATAGTCCTGTAAGGTCTTGCCTACTATCAATGCTTTAGAAGCAAGTCTGATTCATGAAGAGAAGTGAAGAATGCATCATTTTAAAGATTTTATCAACGTACTCAGACCTCCCAGACAGTCTTTTTTTACTCTTAAAAAAAAATCTATCCTTATGAAGAGTAGTTTTAGGTGGCTACAAATGTAAAGACAGAGCAAACAGAGTTTGACAAGGTATTGAAAAACTGAATTGGTAGAGAAGAAAATTAAGTAAATATATAAAAGTAAGTATACTTCAGACTACAGAGTAATGTTTTGTGATAGTTTCCATAAATAAGAACATATGCAGTTAATGTAGCCTGTCCTTTGAGAAATGTAATTCACAACTTGAATTAAGGAGTTACAGCAGAACCTGAATTAATTGTGTTTTAATAACAATAGACAGACATATGTGTTATTGTTAGGTTAAGCTTTCAATGAAACAGAAAATTTTGTTACTGATTGGTTAATCTGGGAATGTCTTTATACCACTGTTACCCTCCCAATATAAGCACTTCCTGTTATTAAAATCAAAGGCAGTTCTGCAAAGAAACTTGGTCTTTCAAACCTACAATCCTAAGATGCCACAATAAACATAATACCTCAGGTATTATAGTACCATATTCCAGGAAGCTCACCACTGAAAAACTGATAAACATTCTCTTTACTTTGAAGGCAGCTAGAATAGAATAGAATAGAATAGAATAGAATAGAATAGAATAGAATAGAATAGAATAGAATAGAATAGAATAGATCAGGTTGGAAGAGACCTTCAAGATCATCACGTCCAACCTAACATCAAACATCACCCAACCAACTAAACCATGCAACCAAGCACCCTGTCAAGTCTCCTCCTGAACACCTCCAGTGATGGTGACTCCACCACCTCCCCAGGCAGTCCATTCCAATGGGCAATCAGACTCTCTGTGTGAAACTTCCTCCTAACCTCCAGCCAAAAACCTCCCCTGGTGCAGCCTGAGACTCTATTCTTGTTCTGGTACTGGCTTCCTGGGAGAAGAGACCAACATCTGCCTGTCTACAACCTCCCTTCAGGTAGTTGTAGAGAGCAATAAGGTCACCCCTAAGTCTCCTCTTCTCCAGGCTAAGCAACCCCAGCTGCCTCAGCCTCTCCTCATAGGGCTTGCGTTCCAAGCCCCTCACCAACTTTGTTGCCCTTCTCTGGACTCATTACAGCAAGTCAACATCCTTACTAAACTGAGGGGTCCAGAACTGGACACAGGACTCAAGGTGTGGTCTAACCAGTGCAGTGTACAGGGGCAGAACGACCTCCCTGTTCCTGCTGGCCACACTGTCCCTGATGCAGACCAGGATGCCATTGGCCCTCCTGGCTGCCTGGGCACACTGCTGGCTCATGTTCAGCCTACCATCAACCAGTACCCCAGGTCCCTCTCTACCTGTCTGCTCTCCAGCCACTCTGACCACAGCCTGTAGCACTGCATGGGGTTGTTGTGGCTAATGTGCAGAACCCGGCACTTGGATGTGTCAAATCTCATGCCGTTGGACTCTGCCCATCTGTCTAGCCTGTCGAGGTCTCTCTGCAAAGCCTCTCTACTGTCCACAGATCAACTCTTGCCCCCAGCTTGGTGTTGTCTGCAAATTTACTGATGATGGACTCAATGCCCTCATCAAGATCATCAGTAAAGATGTTAAGGAGCATGGGGCCCAGCACTGATCCTTAGGGCACACCACTAGTGATTGGCTGCCAGCTGGATGTGGCACCATTCACTACCACTCTCTGGGCTTGGCCCTCCAGCCAGTTCCTAACCCATCACAGTGTGCTTCCATTCAAGCTATGGGCTGACAGCTTTTCCCGGAGTTTGCTGTGGGGGACAGTGCCAATGGCCTTGCTGAGGTACAGGTAGGTTACATCCACAGCCGTCGCCACATCCACCAGGCAGTCAACTGTTCATAGAAGGAGATGAGGTTGGTGAGGCAGAACCTGCCCTTCCTGAATCCATGTTGGCTGGGCCTGATGCCTTGGACATCCTGGAAGAGCTGTGTGATTGTAGTCAAGATGACCTGTTCCATAATCTTGCCTAGCACTGAGGTCAAGCTGACTGGTCTATAATTCCCTGGCTCATCCAACCAGCCCTTCTTGTGGATGGGGACCACATTGGCCAGCTTCCAGTCCTCTGGGACGTCTCCACTGAGCCAGGACTGCTGAAAAATGATGGAGAGCAGCTTGGCCAGCTCATCTGCCAGCTCTCTCAGCACCCTAGGATGGATCCCATCGGGTCCCATGGACTTTTTGGGATCCAGGAGGCTGAGCAGATCACTAACTACTCCATTCTGGAACAGGGGAAAACTATGCTGCTCCCTGGCTCCTTCTGCCAGCTCTGCAGGCCAGCTGTCTGGAAGACATTCTGTCCTGCTAGTAAAAATTGAGGCAAAGAAGGTGTTTAGTAACTCTCCCTTTTCCTCATCCTTTGTTACAATGTTCCCCTTCATGTCCACTGAGGAGTGGAGCTTGTCCTTGCTCTTCCTCTTGCTATTAATGTATTTATAAAAGGACTTTTTGTTGTCCTTCATGGAAGAACCCAGTCTAAGCTCCAAATGTACTTTTCCCACTTTAATTTTCTTCCTACAAGACCTAGCAACATCCTTAATCATTCCATGGTTTGACTCCCCTTTCTTCTGAAGACGATGCACCCTCTTTTATTCCCTTAGCTCTTTTAGAAGTTCATTAACCATCCAGGCTGGTTGTCTGCCATGGCAGCTCATCTTCCGGCACATTGGCACAGCCTGTTTCTGCGCCTTCAACAGTTCTTCCTTGTAGGAGGTCCAGTTCACCTGGACTCCTTTGTTTTTCAGGGCTGTTTCCCAAGGAACCTTCTGAGTTAGTTCCTTGAGTAGACTGATGTCTGCCCTCCGGAAGTTCAGAGTGGAAGTCTTCTTTCTACAACTCTTAGCTTGACCAAATACTGAAAATTCAATTATCTCGTGGTCACTGGCCCCTAAACACCCTCCAACCACTACATCACCCACCAGCCCTTCCCTATTGTTGAAGAGGAGGTCAAGCATAGCCTTGCCCCTGGTAGGCTCTCGCAGCACCTGCGATAAGAAGCTGTCCTCCATGCATTCTAAGAACCTCCTAGAATGCCTCTTCTCTGCTATGATAAGATCCCAGCAGATATCAGGCAGGTTGAAATCGCCCATGAGAACAAGGTCAGGTGATCTTGAGACAGCCTTAAGCTGCCTATAGAATGCTTCATCAACATCTTCTTCTTGGTTGGGTGGTCTATAACAGACTCTAACCAGGGTGTCAGCCCTGTTGGCCTTCCCTCTAATTCTCACCCACAGGCACTCAACCTCATGGTCCCTGGTCTCCAGCTCAATGGCATCTAGTGCCTCCCTGATGTACAGGGCTACCCCTCCACCCCTTCTTCCTTGCCTGTCTCTCCTGAAGAGCCTGTAGCCATCAATGGCAGCACTCCAGTCATGTGAGTCATCCCACCACATCTCTGTGATGGCAACTACATAACTTTCCTGCTGCAACAAGGCTTCCAGCTCCTCTTGTTTGTTGCCCATACTTTGTGCATTATTGTACATGCACTTCAGCCGGGCTGCTGGTTTCACCTCTATCTCTTGCTTATCACCCCCAGACTCCTGCCTGGGGGGACTGGTTTCAGCCCCTTCTCCCTTCAAATCTAGTTTAAAGCCCTGTCTATGAGACCTGCCAATTCCTTTCCTAGCATCTTTTTCCTTTTGAGGGATAGGCCATTCTTGTACACTCTGATCTTTCCCCTCCTCTGGGACAGACGTACTCCATCTGTTGCTGGTTGTCCTGGTGCAGGAGAAAGTTTTTCAATATCGAAAAACCTGAAATTCTTTTGACTGCACCAGCCTCTAAGCCACTTGTTGACTATAGCTGCTGACCTGTTCCTTCTTGTATTTCCTCCTGCCAGTAAGAGTACAGATGAAGAAATTATTTGTGCACCTGACCCCTCAACGAGATTCCCCCAGGGCCTTAAAGTCATTCTTGATAGCCCTGGGAGTTCTGGTTGCAACATCATCATTCCCTAACTGCGTAACTATTTAGGGATAGTAGTCAGAGGGCTGCACCAGACCAGGCAGCCTTCTGGTAACATCTCCAGCCCTAGCTCCCGGGAGGCAACAAACCACCCTGTGAGTAGGGTCTGGGTGACACATGGGGCCCTCTGTTTCCCTCAGGAGGGAATTGCCAATAACAATTACTCACATCTTTTTTTCAAGGGAGCAAGTCCTGATGCCGTGGGAAGGCTGTTTAACCTTAGGTTTTTTAACCTTAGGCTGATTTGCCGTATGCTGTTTTACTATAGGCTGTTTTGCCACAGGGAAAACCCCAGATGGTGTGCCCTCCAGCATCAGAATCACCTCTACCCTCAACTTCCAATGCCCCGTACTTGTTTTTCAAGGGCAGTGGAGAAAGTGAGGGGAGGCAAGGAGGTTTAACCTTGCGTCTTTGGAGAGGAACCTGCATCCATTCCCCTCTGTTTTTTGAATAACCAGCCTCTGCTGGTGGGGCCTGCAGAGCCTCGTTACTCAGGTTCGTCACCCTTCTACAATCCCTTACATCTCTAAATCTAGCAACCTCATCCTTCAGTCTGGCCACCAGGTTAAGCAGATAGTCGATCTGCTCACATGTTATGCAGGAGTTGTCCCCACTACCCTGCATCTCAAGTGCCAGGCTCCAGCACTGTCTGCAGTCAGATGCCTGGACACCTACCGCTTGCTTATGACACCTATCTACCTGCTTATATTCCCCCTCAGTATGAGTCGAGACTGATTTTTTAAAGGAGTTATTGCAGTGAGTTACCACCATGCCTAGCCCTGCCCATGGGACCTACTGGACAAAGTTTTAGAAAAAGTGCAGTGGTGCACGCATCTGGCCGAGAACCCAGGCTGAAATAGAAGCTGCTGTGAGCTGCTGCTGGCTTTTAAAAATGCCACAATGATGCAGGCAGCCCAAGTGATCCTGAGCACATGGAGAAACGGAAGAGCCGATCCTAGCTGAGTACCAAGATACCGCACGAGTCCCGTGGTTCCTGTAAGTTGAAAAGGGAGCAGTTAGTGCTTTTCTGAGGCTCCTGGTCACGGTGTGTTCCCAAGTGATCTTACCGCTGAAACAGAAGCTGCTGCAAGCTGCCACTGGCTCTTAAAAGTGCCACAGCAATGCAGAGAGCCCAAGTGATCCCGAGCACATGGAGAAACAGGAAGAACTGATCCTAGCTAGCTTGTGTATGCATTTGAAAGGTATAATGGTTCGAGCTTTAGCTAGAGTCCAATAGACAAGATGGAAACAGATTTAGATTCCCTCCCTCTCTCCCTTTTCCCAGTAAGGTGAAGTAAATTAAGCAGGAGAAAAGAGAGGTAAAATCATGAAACAAAATGGTCTGGAACCAGTTTGGAAGTAAAAAAGGTATTTTATAAACAATATACATATATAGCAGTAACACAGAAGGTTACAAAGGAAAAGCGTAAATAGAAAGATATACAAAATGTAGAAAACCAGACCCAGCTGGCTTTGGAGTCCCTTGATGGAAATGGATTCAGTTCTTTAGAAAGTGGGTTGGGCCAAATGGGAAGTTTTTCTGGGAGCAGCAGACAGTGTGTCTGAGCACAGCCCCACCAGCAAGGAAGGCTGATGTGGCACCAAGGGGGCATTTCCAGGAGAAAACGTAAGCTACTTATATACCCCCATGGATCTCCAGTGACCCAGAGCACCAGTGAACAGAATGAAGAAACAAGGCCAGCAAATAGAGGGGGCAAGCACTGTGTGGTGTGGAAGGAAAGGCATGTGGGTAGGAAGAAGTCTCTCTCCCAGGTCAATAAGTAAATTAGTAAGTTCAGCTGTTCCACAGTGTGTGGTAAGGTGCTTAGGCTTTGCCACTTCCTGATGTGATGGGACTCATCCTAACTGGCCCTTTATGCAGACTGGTGAGTACTTCACACCTAGCAAAGACTTCAAATCTGGCAGGGAGTTGTGCACCATCCATCCAGGTTGGACTGGATGATCCTCGAGGTCCTTTCCAACCTAAGTTATACTGTGATACTGTGATACTGTGATCCCAGTAAGGATCATAGAATCATAGAATTGTCAGGGTTGGAAGGGATCTTAAGGATCATCAAGTTTCAAGCCCCCTGCCACAGGCAAGGACACCTCACACTAGATCAATTTTCCCAGAGACACATCCAGCCTGGCCTTAAATACCTCCAGGGATGGGGTTTCTATAGAATAGAATAGAATAGAATAGAATAGAATAGAATAGAATAGAATAGAATAGAATAGAATAGAATAGAATAGAATAGAATAGAATAGAATAGAATAGAATAGAATAGAATAGACAAGGTTGGAAGAGACCTTCAAGATCATCACGTCCAACCTAACATCCAACATCACCCAACCAACTAAATCATGCAACCAAGCACCCTGTCAAGTCTCCTCCTGAACACCCCAATGACAGTGACTCCACCACCACTCTGAGCAGCCCATTCCAATGGGCAATCACGCTCTCTGTGTAAAACTTCCTCCTGACCTCCAGCCTGAACCTCCCCTGGTGCAGCCTGAGAATGTGTCCTCTTGTTCTGGTGCTGGCTGCCTGGGAGAAAAGACTAACATCTGTCTGTCTACAACCCCCCTTCAGGTAGTTGTAGAGAGTAATAAGGTTGTCCCTGAGTCTCCTCTTCTCCAGGCTAAGCAACCCCAGCTCCCTCAGTCTCTCCTCACAGGGCTTGTGTTCCAAGCCCCTCAACAACTTCATCATCCTTCTCTGGACACGTTCCAGCAAGTCAACATCCTTCCTAAACTGAGGGGCCCAGAACTGGACACAGTACTCAAGGTGTGGCCTAACCAATGCAGTGTACAGGGGCAGAATGACCTCCCTGCTCCTGC
Source organism: Melanerpes aurifrons (assembly GCA_011125475.1). NCBI lineage: Eukaryota > Metazoa > Chordata > Aves > Piciformes > Picidae > Melanerpes > Melanerpes aurifrons. Next base: position 1,517,532 of record WWNC01000099.1, read on the forward strand.
TGGCCACACTGTTCCTGATGCAGGCCAGGATGCCATTGGCCCTCCTGGCCGCCTGGGCACACTGCAGGCTCATGTTCAGCCTACCATCGACCAGTACCCCCAGGTCTCTCTCTACCTAGCTGCTCTCCAGCCCCTCTGGCACCAGCCTGTAGAACTGCATGGGCTTGTTGTGGCCAATGTGCAGAACCCGGCACTTGAATGTGTCAAATCTCATGCAGTTGGATTCTGCCCATCTGTCTAGTCCCTGGCTCATCCAACCAGGGCAAGAACCTGGGCTGAAGTGGAAGCTGCTGTGAGCTGTCACCGGCTTTTTAAAGTGCCCCAGCGATGCAGGGAGCCCAAGTAATCCCGAACACGTGGAGAAACGGCAAGAGGCGATCCTAGCCGAGTGCCGAGATACCGTGCGAGTCCCACAGGTTGAAAAGGGAGCAGTTAGTGCTTTTCCAAGGCTCCTGGTCACAGTGTGTTCCCAAGTGAGCTTACCAATGAAATGACAGAGAGAGACAGGAAAATACTCAGTCATCCCAGTTAAAGGGAAAAGATTTGAAAGGGATGATCAAATTGGGAAAAATCAATAAATAGTTGAGGGAGTGGAGTCATAGAGAAGGCTTTGGCTGTCTAAGCCATGGAACTTACTTTGAGAAATCTGGTCTTCTGGGGCTGACAGGGTATATCTTTCACAGAAGGGGAAGAGCATATTGGAACACTAACATTACAACCTAGCGAGGAGGGTTTTAATACTAGACTTGCTAGGGAAAGGGATCTTCATTCCTTGCCACATGAAGGCCAATCATATTAACAGGCACCCTGGACCTGGAGTTGCAAGATAAGGGAACTTCAATCAGTAAATCTGCTTCAATGAAGGCCCATTTTGAATGCCTCTGAATAAATGTGTAGAGTGTGGGGAAGAAGCAAAAAGAGCTACAGACATACACATGCCTGCAGGACTATAATGTCATTGACATCTGTAATGAAGGAGGTTATTAATTTATTACATGAAAATATAAAATATGAAAATTAATTTTTAACATTAAAATTTGTTAATAACTATTAATCATAGGATCATAGAACCAACAAAATTGGAAAAGACCTCAAAGATCATCAAGTCAAACCTGTCACCCAACACCTCATGCTTACAAGACCATGGCACCAAGTGCCACATCCAATGCCCTCTTGAACACCTTCAGGGACGGCGACTCCAACACCTCCTGGGGCAGCCCATTCCAATGGCTAACAACTCCCTCTGTGAAGAACTTTCTCCTCACCTAGAGCCTAAACTTTCCCTGGCACAGACTGACACTGTGTCCCCTTGTTCTGGTACTGGTTGCCTGGGAAAAGAGAGCAAACCCCTCCTGGCTACAACCCCCCATCAGATAGTTGTAGAGAGCAATAAGCTCTCCCCTGAGCCTCCTCTTCTCCAGGCTAAACAATCCCAGCTCCCTCAACCTCTCCTTGTAGCGCTTGTGCTCAAGGCCTCTCGCCAGCCTCATTACCCTTCTCTGGACTCATTCAAGAGTCTCAATGTCATTCTTAAATTGAGGGGCCCAGAACTGGATGCAGTACTCAAGGTGTGGCCTAAGCAGTGCTGAGTACAGGGGCAGAATGACCTCCCTGCTCCTGCTGGGCACACTATTCCTGATGCAGGACAGGATACCATTGGCCTACTTGCTTGGCTCATGTTCAGCTGGCTGTCAATCAGTACCCCCAGGTCCCTCTCTGTTTTGCAGCTCCCAGCCACTCTGACCCCAGCCTGTAGCACTGCATGGGGTTCTTGTGACCAAAGTGCAGTACCTGGCAGTTAGACTTGTTGAATGCCATCATGTTAGACTCTGCCTATCTGTCCAGCCAGTCAAGATCCCTCTGGAGAGCCCTTCAACCCTCTAACTGATCAACGCCTGCACCTAACATGGTGAAATCCACAAATTTACTGATGATGAACTCAACCCCCTTATTCAGATCATCAGTGAAGATATTAGAGGCCTGTGGATATAGTCTACCTGGACCTCAACAAGGCCTTTGACACTGTTCCCCACAGCAAACTCCTGGCCAAGCTATCAGCCCATGGCTTGGACAGCAGCACACTGTGTTGGGTTAGGAACTGGCTGGAGGGCTGAGCCCAGAGAGTGGTGGTGAATGGTGCCACATCCAGCTGGCAGCCAATCACTAGTGGTGTGCCCCAAGGATCAGTGCTGGGCCCCATGCTCCTTAACATCTTTACTGATGATCTTGATGAGGGCATTAAGTCCATCATCAGTAAATTTGCAGACAACACCAAGCTGGGGGCAAGAGTTGATCTGTGGACAGTAGAGAGGCTTTGCAGAGAGACCTTGACAGGCTAGACAGATGGGCAGAATCCAACAGCATGAGATTTGACACATCCAAGTGCCGAGTTCTGCACATTAGCCACAACAACCCCATGCAGTGCTACAGGCTGTGGTCAGAGTGGCTGGAGAGCAGACAGGTAGAGAGGGACTTGGGGGTACTGGTCGATGGTAGGCTGAACATGAGCCAGCAGTGTGCCCAGGCAGCCAGGAGGGCCAATGGCATCCTGGCCTGCATCAGGAACAGTGTGGCCAGCAGGAGCAGGGAGGTCATTCTGCCCCTGTACACTGCATTGGTTAGGCCACATCTCGAGTAATGTGTCCGGTTCTGGGCCCCTCAGTTTAGGAAGGATGTTGACTTGCTGTAATGAGTCCAGAGAAGGGCAACAAAGTTGGTGAGGGGTTTGGAACACAAGCCCTATGAGGAGAGACTGAGGGAGCTGGGATTGTTAGCCTGGAAAGGAGGAGACTTAGGGGTGACCTTATTGCTCTGTACAACTACCTGAAGGGAGGTTTTAGGCAGGCGGGTATTAGTCTCTTCTCCCAGGCAGTCAGCACCAGAACAGGAGGACACATTCTCAGGTTGCGCCATGGGAGGTTTAGGCTGGATGTTAGGAGGAAGTTCTGTACAGAGAGCGTGATTGCTCATTGGAATGGGCTGCCCAAGGAGGTGATGGAGTCACCATCATTGGAGGTTTTCAGGAGGAGACTTGATGGGGTGCTTGCTGCCATGGTTTAGTTGTTTAGGTGGGTTGGATTGGTTGATGGGTTGGATGTGATGATCCTGAAGGTCTCTTCCAACCTGGTCTATTCTATTCTATTCTATTCTATTCTATTCTATTCTATTCTATTCTTCCTATTCTATTCTATTCTATTCCAGTAAAGAGGATGGGGCCCAGCGCTGATCCACCAGCTGGATGTGGCACTATTCACCACCACTCTCTGGGCATGGCTCTCCAGACAGTTCCTAACCCAGCGCAGAGTGCTGCTGTCCATGCCACTGGCTGGCATCATGGCCAGGAGTTTGCTAGGGGGGATGGTATCAAAGGCTTTGCTGAAGTCCCGATGGAGTACATCCACAGCCTTCCGCACATCCACCAGGTGGGTCACCTGATCATAGAAGGAGATCAGGTTGGAGAGGCAGGATCTGCCCTTCCTAAATCCATGTTGGCTGGACCTGATCGCTTGGCCATCCTTCAGGTGCGCAGTGATTGCCCCCAAGATGATCTGCTCCATAATTTTCCTTGTCTGACAGGCCTGTAGTTTCAAGGTTCCTCCATTCAACCCTTCTTGTGGGTGGGGATCACATTGGCCAATTTCCAGTCATCTAGGACCTCTTCGGTGAACCACGACTGGTGGAAAATGATGGAGAGAGGCTTGGTGAGCTCATCTGCCAGCTCTCTCAGTACCTTAGGATGGATCTCATCTGGTGGCATGTACTTGTAAGTATCCAAGTGGCTCAGCATGTCCCAAACTAATTCCTTATGGATTTCAGGGGTACTACACTGCTCCCTGACCTCATCAACCAGTTCAGGAAGCCAGTTACCCTGGAGTCTTCCTGACTTATTTTTTAAAGTGGAGGCAGAGAAGGTATTTAGAACTTCAGCCTTTTCCTCATCTTTAGTTACAGTGCTACTGTCCAAGTCCATTAAGGAGTGGAGGTTCTTCTTGTCCCTCATTTTAGCATGAATGTATTTATAAAAATGCTTTTTATTATCTTTCACAGAATTGGCCACCTTGAGTTGTAACTGAGCTTTTGCCTCTCTAATTTTTCTCCTACATATTCTAACAACATCCTTAAAAGTGTCTCTAGTTCCCTCCCCCCCTCTTTTTTCCCCTTAATTCATTCAAGAGCTGTTTGCTCATCCTGGCCGGTGGCTTTCCCTGGCAGCTCATCTTTCGGCATGTGGGAACTGCCAGTTCTTGTGCCTTCAAGAACTCCTGTTTGAAGTAGATTCAACAATCCCAGACCCCTTTGTTCTTAAGGGCTGCTGCCCAGTGTACTTTCCAAATAAGCTGCTTGAACAAGTTGAAGTTTACCCTCTGGAAGTCCAAAGTGAGGCTTCTGTTACTGCTCCTCCCTATTTCCCTGCATATTGAAAATTCATGGTCGCTGCATCCTAGACAGCCTCCCACCCTCACATCTCCCACCAGTCCTTCTGTATTTGAGAACAGCAGGTCAAGCAGAGTCTGACCCCTGGTAGGCTCAGTTAACAGCTGCATCAGGAAGCTGTCCTCCATATGCTCTAGGAAGCCTCTGGACTACCTCCTCTCTGCTGAAAGAAGTTCCCAGCAGATGTCTGGCAAGTTAAAGTCACATGCAAGGACAAGATCGGATGATCTTGAGACAGTGTCCAGTTGCTTGTAGAATATTTAATCTGCCTCCTTATCCTGGTTGGGTGGTCTATAACAGACTCCAATCAGGATGTCAGTTTTGTTAAGCCTCCCTCTGATTTTAACCCACAGGCACTCAATCCTCTCATCCACAACCTCAAGATCTGCAGCATCAAGAGGTTCCCTAATATACAGGGCTGCTCTTCCTCCTCTTCTCCCTCGCCTGTCTTTCCTAAAGAGCTTGTAACCTTCCAATGAAGTGATCCAATTATGTGAATCATCCCACCATGTTTCTGTAATAGCAACTATATCATGGTCCTCCAGGTGGACCAAGACTTCCAGTTCTTGTTTGTTACCCATACTGTGTGCCTTGATGTACATGCACTTCAGCTGGGCTCTCGATTTCTCAATTAACCCTAATTTGTGTTCCACTCTCTCCTCCCCGGAGAGACTGGTTTCCTCATCCACCACCTTCAGACCTAGTTTAAAGTCCTCATAATGAGCCTTGTTGACTCCAATGCTAGTACTCTCTTGCCCTTTCTAGATCATTTCACCCCATCAAGGTCCAGCAGGGCAGCTGTAGTAAAAGTTGCCCCTTGATCGAAGAACCCAAAATTCCATTGCTGCCACCATCCCTTGAGCCAATTGTTGATGGCATGGGTTCTCCTGTTCCTCTCAGTGTACACCCCTGCTACTGAGGGAACTGAGCAGAACACCACTTGTGCTTCTACCCTATCAATCAATTGTCCGAGGGCCTTGAATTCCTTTTTAATCATCCTGGTGCCCTTCTTACCAATTTCGTTGCTTCCAGCTTGTATTACCAGCAGAGGGTAATAGCAGTGGGCTGGATTAGTTTAGGGAGTCTCTTTGCGATGTCCCTTATCCAAGCCCCAGGCAGGCAACAGGCTTTCCTATGGGATGGGTCTGAACAACATATGGGTCCCTCTGTTCCACTCAGGAGAGAGTCCCCAGCAACTATAACCCTTCTCTTTTACTTTACAGTGCTGGTCCTTATAGTGGGTGGGGACTGCTTTGCCTTAGGTATCTCCTTAGATGGTTCCTCTTCAGCCCTCTCATCCACGCTGGCCTCAGCCTGCAGGGCCTCATACTTATTGTGCAAGGGCAATGGGGGAGGGGAAGAGGGTTGTGATGGATTCCTCTTGCTTCCCCTAACAGGGACCTGTATCCATCCCTCCCTGTTTCAGGGGATGCCTCCCTCAACAAGGGAGGTTTGCAAAGCCTGTTCCCGCATATCTAATTCCCTTTCACATTCCTGTATAGTTCTGAGCCTAGATTGTTCATCCTTAAGCTGAGCCACCAGGTTGAGAAAATTCACCTGGTCACACCTGACACAGTTGTTGTCTCCTTCCCCCTACATTCCAAGTGCCAGGCTCCAGCACTCTCTGCAGATAGCAGCCTGGACACTTGCATGCCTATGCACTAAATCTGTCTGGGTACCTACTGATTTTCTAATATCCTTTGTCCAAGTTGTTACCATGGTTCAGGGGTTTTATTTTCAGTTGTTTAAAAAACAAATAAAATTCCACCTATATACTATATTTTATTTATTTAAAAACTATATTTATAAATACTATAATTTGTATTTCACCTAAATACTGTAATTTATCTGAGCTACCACAGAGGCTTCTGTACTCTGTGAACTGCCCCAGCATGTGAAATCAGGCAAGAAACCTAACTCTGCAGCCAAAATGGCATCATGTGCTCATTCCCGCTGGGTTTTAAAATTCCCACTGCTGATGTCAATATTTATAGGCAGATTCTTGTGCACAATTGTGTATATATCCCATAAATAATTTGAACCTAATTAGAAAAATTACAAGATAGTGAATTAATAACGGAGGTACAATTCCACCACTTGTCCACCAGTGACAAGGCACTTGCAGCTTTAAACAACTAATGAGATAAACTGAGTCAGGACAACGCAATCAATGGAATCTTTCAGAGACTTAAGTAAGTTATGACCACAAGTTATGCCGGGGTGCTGCATATAAGACATAGGTTTCAATTTCACATGAGTTAACAGGCATGGACTGAACCATATCTAGTGCTGAACATGTGCACCTTGGAAAGCTACAATGTATCACATGTAGCTAAGCTGGTTGCTAAACAACACAGGCTGGCTGCCAATGCTGACTGGCTCTGAGGACTTGGTGGGGCTGTGGCTGCTGGAGGCTGGTCCTGTGGCTGGCTCATAGCTTGCAGGGTGGTCCCTCTGGATGGAGGTATTGGAACAGCTTTCTCCTCCCACAAGTGTGGGGGAGGGGATGAGACATAGGCTTCTGCTGGTTGGTAGGTTCACTTGGAATGGGCTTGTCCAGCTCCCTTGGAGCTGTCCCTTCTGGACAGCAGAGGCTGCAGAGGCAGGGAGCACCATGGAGCAGCATGGCTTCCCCTTAGCTCAATTCAAAAAGAGCTAGTGGATGAGTTCCTTTCACTGGCTGCTTGGCTGGTTCTAAGGTTAAAAGCAGTACATTGTGCAGGTCACTCGCAGGTGGTCCCAGCACTGAATTACAGGCACAGACGGTGCTCTGAATTTCCCTGGCACATACAGGGCTGCAGGATGGGCACAGGCTTCTTTTCTCCCACAACAGTCCTTCTTTGTGAGCAGGCACACAAAGGCCCTTTAGCTCACTCGTCTGCAGCTCGTAGGTGTAGCAAACATTTGGACTTGCTGGGATTCAAACTAGTCCCTTCCCCATTGAGGGGATTAAATCTTACCCTTGGGGGTCAGTCCTTTTCAACACACAGTGGTTCTTTTCCTACCAGTGAGAATGGCAGATTATGATGCTGGGCTGTGATGAACCAAAGCAAAGTACTGTTTGCGGCTTCTGGCTAAACTGAGGTGTGGTGACTTTTCCTGGGTTTCTGGCTACTTTCTTCAGTCTGCAGAGGCTGGTAGTGCGTGTGCAAGTGAGTGGAGCTTAATAGAAGCAATAGGAAGAAGCTTAGTAGCAAGAGCTTAAGCAAAGCAAAGAGCAAAGAGCTCAAGCAAAGAGCAAAGAGTGATTTGTTAACAATTTGGGGTATACTTATGCATTACTAGAGCCTTGAATTTGGACCAATGGTCAACTGTGATTAATACCTTTCCAGCCTATGGCCAAGCATGTGGCTAGAATTATGTCCAAACTTGGAAGGAGCACAGGCTAAGCATGAGCATCCCATATGGCAGGTGTGTGGTCTTGTTTACCTCAAACAAGGCAGGTTGGATTGTCTACAGCATCTGACTGGCATTCTGGTGTAGAAGTTTGGACTAGGTGCCCTCTGCTGTATTCATATGAGGGGTGCTTCCTGTGTCCAGGAGTCCAGCCCAGTGGGTGGACACAGGAAACCGGGTATTTCATCCCATAATACCTTGCTCCACTATAAGATCTCATCAGGGGTCCTAGCACTTTCTCTTTCTTCCTTGCGGCCACATGGTAACTTGGGGGAGACGTCTCCCAGCCTGGCTAGGCACAAGGCTGGGGGGATGGGCAGTCTCAGATCTGGTCAGCTGAGACTAACCTAGCAGTGGAGTGGGGGGGAGAAGAAGGAGCCCTGGGGGTTATGGGTGTACCACCAGGTGGGGAAGGGAAATTTCTGGGTGTGCTTTGGGATCTCTTTTGTCACTGCTCTTCTGGTTCTCTGTAAACATTCACGGCTTTTCATTTAAACTTTTCACCACTTTTGCAATCCTTTCATCTGAGTCATTATTTTTTGCCTGTGGTGGGGAGGGGGTCTGCCTCAACCCATCACACTCTTGGTGTAGCCAGGCAGGAGTAGGAGTTGGCTGTTGTGGCCACTCTGCAGAACAGATTGCAAAAGATGGAGAGTTTAAATTTAGATCTGGACATTGGTTTGGGTTTTGGAAGTCGAGGCTCAAGTTTTCTTGTCAGGGCGATTTTGTGAGTTCTTGTGGATTGCAGGGGGACATCTGGTGCCTGGCCAATGGCACAGAGCCCCTCCTGCTGTTTTAAGCAGGGGTGGTTCTTGACCATCAGAACTGGGGTACAACTTGAGAACACAGAACCTACCCTTTCCCCCTGTTTTGTTCTCTGCATAGCGGTAAGCGGCAGGGAGCAAAGTGGGGGAGAGGCAGTGGTGAGCAGGTCAGGGTCAGGCCCATTCTTGCTGCGGGGATAGGGCCAGCTGCAGTGAGCGGCAAGCCCAGCTCCTGAAACCCAAGAGAGCGAACGGGAACTCTAGCTGGAAAGCCGTTCTTCAGGGCTCTGAGAACACGTTTATGGCTTTGGCTGGAAGAACTGTTTGAGTGCCCAATGGGTAGAGGTGACTTTGATTCTGTGCTGCAGCAGTAGAGATGGGTGGGAGCCCTGCTGTATGCTGAGCGACGGCGGCGGCTCTGCCCGTGCCATGTACCAAGTGGTGGTGGTGGCCTTGCCTCTGCTGTGCCGTATTGTTGCAGTTTGACCTGGGTGCCCCCCTGCAATGTTTACTTCCTTTGTCCAGAAGTCCAGCCCAGAGGGATGGACACAGGAAATTATGTAGTATTTCCTACCACAATTCTTTGCATCACTATAAGATCCAGTGCAGAGTCTGGCACGTCCTCTTCTCTTCCTCCTCCGTCAGCCAGTAACTGCAGGAGATGCCTCCTGGCTTTGGGCCTGGCTAGGCCCAAGGCCACGGGGGGATGTGCAGTCTCAGACCTGGCCAGCTGAGACTAGCCTAGTAGTGGGGGGGGGAAGAAGGTGCCCCGGGGGTTTTGGGTATACCCTCAGGTGGGGATGGGATCTCTCTGGGTCTGTTTTGGGATTTTTCTTTGTCACTGCGCTTTTGGCTTTCTGTAAAAGTTCACTGCTTTCTATTTAAACTTTCCATCACTTTTGCAATCTGTTTGTCTGAGTGTTTATTGTTGCCAGGGGTGGGGAAGGGGGCTGCCTCAACCCAGCACATGTATACAGGCAGTTGTAGTGGCCCTGCCCAAACTGTGCCATGTACTGAGCAGCAGTGGTGGGCCTGGCTGTGCACTGAGGCTGCGGTGGGGGCAACTCTAATCTCTTCCCCGATTTTTGAACGAGCTCTGAAAATGGCACCTAGCACCTGGCTCCACCTCCTTTCTTCTCAGTAGATTGTTGTGCAGCCCCTCCCTCTTCTGGGGGAGGGCTGTGTAGCTGGATGCTGTCATGCCTCGGTACATGAATGCCCAGTGGAGGAGCAGTATACCTGTGACATGCATCTGTACAGCCTCAGACCGTGGCTGGAAGTGACCAGCACTATGCTTAGGATAGGTCCATGCAAGGCTGAGGGAGGCTCAGCATGCTATTTTTTCCTGGAGGGGTGGAGAAGCAGTTAGAGCCTTATTGTTCTCGCTTGCTTGCCCCAGGGGTGGAAATATGCTGCTGAGTAAATGTAGATGGAAATAAAGGTTTGGTTGAGAGTTGTAAGATTCTTCCAGATGACCAGGATGTCAAACAGATCCATGAAGAACTTTCACTGCAGAAGAATGAATTCTGCTTTGCTGGGAGGTTCCACTGGATGAAAGCAAAAGAACTGGAAAGGACTGACACTTGAGTTTGAATTAGAGACTGTTTAGGTGGATGGCCAGATGAAGATACGGACTCTGGACCCAAACATGTCATCAGAAGACTTCTGATTTGATGACATGTTTGGGTGCAGAGATTATGGTATGAAATAAGGGGTGGTATGTAGCAGTGTGGGCTGGGTGCCTTCTGCTGTATTCATATGAGGGGCACTTCCTGTGTCCAGGATTCCAGCCCATCACACCTGGCCATTGTCTCCCCAGCTCTGGGCTGAGCACCCACTCCAGAAAGGAGGAAGAAGGAGGGTACTGTGGCCAACCATGTTGGGACAAGTTTTGGCAATATCTGGGGCATAATTATGGACATAGGATGCCTTCACAACAACATCACTGAGACATAGTGGAGTATAGGAATAGATGTTTGCCAGCTCATCAGGAAAGTCATGCAGGGGGAAAGGTAAGAGGCTGTTTTGATGCACATCAAGGATGAACTGAGTCCATAGAACTCCACCAGGCTGTAGTTGAGGAGGTGATAGAGAATGTATGGCTGGGGATTAAAGGGAAAGCAAGGGAAAGAGACATCATAATGAGGGCCTGCTACAGGCCAGCTGACCAGGAAGGAGCAGCTTCACATTCACAAGTCCTCATGGTCTTGGAAATCTCAACCATTCAATTATCTGTTAGAGGGAAAACACAGCAGGGCACTAACAATATCAGAGGTTCCAGGCATGCATCAATAACAAATTCCTTCTCCAAAAAGTAAAGGAACTCACAAGAAAAGATGATAAGCTGGACATTGTCCTTACCAAGGAGGAAGGGCTGGTGAACAATGTAAAGATCAGGGGCAGCCTTGGCTGCAGTGATCATGAAATGGTGGAGTTTAAGATTCTCAGAGCATCAGAGAGGTCACAAAACAAGAAAAGTGTCAGGGCATAAAGCCCTGCAGGGAAGATGGGTACAAGAAAGCTGGCCAATATTAAAGGACCATCTCGTGGAAGCCCAGGAAAAATGCATCTCAAGGAAAAAGAAGGCAGCCAAGAGTCCAAGGAGGCTGGCATGGATTAACAATGTGCTCCTGGACTTACTTGGGTAAAACAGGAGAATCTATAGGGAGTGGAAGCAAGAATGGACCACATGGGAGGATCACAAAGAAGTTGTCAAGCAGCCAGAGATCAGGTTATGAAATCTAAAGTACAGATAAAATAAAATATCACTAGGGACAGAGGGGAACACGAGGAATTTCTTCAGGTATATCAGTGACGAAGTGAAGGCCAGGGAAGATGTGAGGCCTCTCTGGAAGGAAAATGGAGAACTGATCATGAGGGATATGAGGAAGCTTGAGGTGTTAAGTGACTACTTTGCTTCAGTCTTTACCAGCAGGTGCTCTGGTCTCACCATCCAAGCTCCAGAGGCAAATGTAGTGACTGGGAAAGGGAGGATGCACCCACTATAGGCAAAGATCAGGTTTGTGACTGTCTAAAGAAACTGAAGGTGGACAAACCCATGGGCCCCAATGAGATCCACCTTGGCAACTGGTGAATGAAGTTGCCATGCTACTGTCCATCACACTAAAAAGAAAGGTCATGGCAGTCTGGTGTAGTTCCTGATGACTGGAAAAGGACAACTGTAACTCCCATCTTCAAAAAAGCAAAAAAGAAATATCCTGGAAAATATAGGCAAATCAGCCTGATGAGATCATGACGAAGATCCTCATGAAGACTTTGCTAAGACGTGAAAAATGAAGAATAGTTGATTGGTAGTAATCAGCATAGTTTCACCAAGGGCAAATCATGCCTAATGACTTTGGTGGCCTTTTAATGATAGAGTTACAACATCAGTAGATAAGGGAAGAGCAGTTGATATCATCTACCTGGGATGGCATAAAGTGACACTGTCTGGCACAATGTTCAAGTCATCAAATTAGAAAAACTTGGGCTTGAAGGGTGGACCACTCTCTGGATAAGGAATTGGCTGGATGATTGCACTCAGAGAGTTTTAGTCAATGGCTCAATGTCCAAATGGAGACCAGTGACAAGTGGCATTCCTCAGGGGTCAGTACTGGAGTTAGTGCTGTTCACCATCTTTGTGGGTGATATGGACAGTGGAAGTGGGTGCACCCTCAGCAAGTTTGTGGATGACACCAAGCTCTGTGGTCCAGTTGATATACTGGAGGGAAGGGATGTCATTCAGAAGGACCTTGACAGGCTTGAGCAGTGGGCACAGGCCAAACTCATAAAGTTCAACAGTGTCATGTGGGAGGTTCTGCACCCAGTTCAGTGCAATCCTGAACACAAATATAAGTTGGGTGAGGAGTGGATTCAGAGCAGTTCTGAGGAGAAGGATTAGGGGCTGTCAGTTGTTGAAAAACTCAACATGAGCTGGCAATGTGCTCTTGCAGCCCAGAACACGCTATGTTTCCTGGACTATATCAAAAGAAGTGTGACCAGCAGAATGAGTGAGGTCATTCTGCCCCTCTGCTCTGCTTTTGTGAGACCCCACCTGGAGTACTGGGTTCGGTTTTAGGGCACCAATACAAAAAACAAGGACATGAAACCATTGGAGTGGGTACAGAAGAGGGCCACAAAGACGATCAGAGAGCTACAGCATGTCCTTTATGGGGACAGCCTGTGAGAGTTGGGGCTGTTCAGCCTGGGGAAGAGAAGGTTTTGGAGAGACCTTATAACAACCTTCCAGTACCTGAACAGGACCCACAGAAAAGCTGGGGAGGGGCTATTTACAAAGGCATGTAGCACTACAATGAAGGGCAATGGTTTTAAACTAGAGAAAGGTATATTTAGACTGGATATTAGGAGGAAGTTCTTTACAGTGAAGGTGGTGAGACACTGGAACAGGTTGCTCAGGAAGGCTGTGGATGTCCCCTCCATGGAAGTGTTCAAGGCTGGTTACATGAGGCCTTGGACAACCTGACCTAGTGGAAGGTGTCCCTGCCTATAGTGAAGGAGTTGAAACTAGACGATGTTTAACATGTTGTGAAGGCAGCCTATGCCCAGAATTATGCCCCAAAATATTGCCAAAACTTGTCCCAATATGTTTTGCTCACATCCCCCCCTTCCCCCTCATTTCTGCAGTGGGTACTCAGCCCAGAGCCAAGGAAACAAAGGGTAAGATATCACCAAGCCAGAGTAAACAACCCAATCTGCCTTTCTTGGAGTAAACAAGATCATATGCCCACCTTGTGGAATGATTGTGCTATGCTTGTGCTTCTTCCAAGTTTGGGCATAATTCTAATCACATGCTTTGCCATTGGTTAAAGGTATTACCAAGTTTGACTATTGGCCAAATCCAAGCCTTGAGCAACCTATAAATATTACCTCAAAATTGTAAACGAGTTACTCTGCTTTTTGCTTCTTGTTCCTTTATTTAAGCTCCATGCTTTTGCTATTAAACTCAGTGCACGTGTTCTGTCCTCATGTACACATGCTCTGCCTTTGTTTGCAGTCTGGAAAGAAGCCTACTACCTGGGAAGCACTGTTGTGCCTCAGTTTACCCAGAAGTCTTCAAAGTGTCCTTCTCAAGCTGCTCTGCAACTACATCTACCTTTGTGTTGTATCCCAGTCCTACTGGCAGGAAACAGCACCACAACATCTTAAAGGGACTGAAACTCAATGGTATGCCTGACCCAGTCAAGGGAAGAACAAGCCTGAACCCTTTGACAAGTTCTAAGTGTCTGCTATAGCCATGAGGCAGCAGACTAGTGAACCAAAGCCTCCATGTGCCCACTCTTGAAGTAAGGTGCTGCCGTCTGCTCTGCTCCACAGCCCTGTAAGTTAAAGCTGACCTAGGGTGATTCAGAGCACCACATCTGAGTGCCCTATACAGCTTCACAGTGCTACAGGCTGGAGTCTGAGTTTCTGGACAGCAGCCAGGCAGAGAGGCACCTGGGGGTACTGGCCGATGGTAGGCTGAACATGAGCCTGCGGTGTGCCCACGTGGCCAAGAGGGCCAATGGCATCCTGGCCTGCATCAAGAACAGTGTGGCCAGCAGGAGCAGGGAGGTCATTCTCCCCCTGCTCTTGGCACTGGTTAGGTCACACCTTGAATCCTATGTCCAGTTCTGGGCCCCTCAGTTTAGGAAAAATGTTGACTTGCTGGAACATGTCCAGAGAAGGGCAAGAAAGTTGGTGAGGGGTTTGGAAAACAAGCCCTAAGAGGAGAGGCTGAGGGAGCTGGGCTTGCTTAGCCTGGAGAAGAGTAGGCTCAGGGGAGAGCTTATTGCTCTCTACAACTACCTGAAGTGGAGTTGTAGACAGGTGGATGTTGGTCTCCTCTCCCAGGCAAACAGCAGCAGAAGAAGACAACACAATCTCAAGCTGCACCAAGGGAGGATTAGTAGTTTGGCTGCTAATGAGTGATTTATTACTGGTTCTGTTGAATTTAATCCTTTATGATTTTCAGTGTTGCTTTTGAAGAGTCTTGGTCTTCAGAGAACCAAGGAATTTACCTAGAATATGTCAGTATTTTTCCAGCTTAAACAAGTCTTCAGCCATTGCACTGAGCAGGTATTCAAACAGTTGCTTTTGATAAAAAATTAAATGCCAAGATAGAGAACTAGAGGACAGAGTCTCAAGCTGAGCCAGGGAAGTTTTAGGCTGGATGTTAGAAAGAAATTCTTCATAGAGAGTGTGATTGGCCATTGGAATGGGCTGCCCGGGGAGGTGGTGGAGTCACCATCACTGGAGGTGTTCAAGAGGAGACTTGATAGTTTGTCCCCACTACCCTGTATCTCAAGTGCCAGGCTACAGCACTCTCTGCATACCTGGACACCTACCTGCTCATGTTCCACCCCAGTCTGGGTCAACACTGATTTTTTGAAGGTATTATTGCTACAAGTTACAACCATGCCTATCCTGGCTGCGTGACCGACTAGACAAAAAAATTAGGAAAAGTGTGTCGGCACGTGCAGCTGGCTGCAGCCGAGTGAGAACACAGGCTGAAATGGAAGCCACCGCAAGCCATGGCTGCCTTTTAAATTTAACATTGGTTACGTAGCAATCATGAGCAGCAGGCATATGAAAAGATGGCTCTGCCGATCCTCGCAGCGTGCCTTGGGATCGCCAGGGTCCTGGCAGTTCCCGTTGCCTGAAAAGGAGAGCAGTAAGTGCCCTCCAAGGCTGCTGGTGTCGTCATGTTCCCGAGAGAGCTTCCCACTGATCCAGCAATGCATATATTTCTGGGTAGTATTTCTGATAGAATCTGTAGGCTAATGGATAATAGCAATCTTTATGAAAACCTACTCTTTTCAGTTCAGACATAAATATTTTCTAAATATATAATTTCTGTCCTTGTTTATCAACTAATTCATTATACAATAAAATTCTGAAATAATACTGATTCGTTTAATTACCTTGACTGATCATTAAAAAGTATTTTTCAATTCTGTACATCCACCCCGTATTTTGTGAATTCTGTATCCTATTGTTGATTCACTATTCAAGGGCTTTGCTGTGATTTTTCAGTATAGAGTTCAACAAGAGCATAATATACACAGCATTACACATCTGCAAAAGCTGCAAGATTTATTTTTGTAAATCAAGATTTTTGAGTGAAGAGCTAGTTTAACATTCTTATGGATATGTTAGAAGGAACAACTGTTTTCATGCTGTATCTAATAATACCAGCATTTAGAACTCTCTTTTTTTTTTTTTTTTTTTCTTTTTTTTTCTTTTTTTTTTTTTTTTTCTTTTTTTTTTTTTTTTTTTTTAATAGCAAAAAGTGAAGCATAAGTTGTTAACATCCAATTTCTATCATGAAGATGTATATGTCTTCAAGTTATATTACTTTACTTCCATTACAGGCAGAAGCAGCATTCTCCATATATATATGTGTGTGTGTGTGTGTTTACACTTCAAAATCTGTATTTAACTTATCTCTGCGTAGAGTCTGAATGTCATGTTGGTATGGCTTAAGTTGAATTTGCAGTTGAATAAAATTACAGTCAGGGCTAGAGTTAGGGTTAGGGCAGGTTCATACCATGCTGCCATCATGCCAACTTCAAAATGAAAGTGCTGTCTGAAGCAAAGTATTAGGAACCTTGAAGTTCAGATCATAACATGAGTGGAACATGAGACAGGTGGGAGTTGGATGCCACATGGACTTTCTGTCTTATGCTAGCTTTTGGTTTGGGTTTTTTTTTTTTTCCTCTTTTCTTTCATTTTGCTATGCTTTTTCTGCAAGTAGGCTAAGCTAATTGTGCATTGTGTCATTTTATATTAAACTCTTAACTCTTTATTTCAACCCAGACATTTTGTGTGTTACTTTTCTGTACTGGAGTGGAAACAGGAAGCATATTATGTCCCCATTTTAAAAGAAAAACCCAAGGCTGCATGTCTACTTATTGCTTGGATAAAAGACTAGACAAGGTTTATTTTATATAGTATGTGTTGAAAAAAAGACAGTGAACAGGAAAAAATATGGAATTATAGAATATTAAACTTGTTTCAGAAGGAAAACACCTTTAAGATTAAGTTCAACCATTACCTAACTCTACCAAGTTTGGTACTAAAATTGTGTCCCTTAGCAACACATCTATGTGTCTCACATCTCCACCCTGGGGAGCCTAATCTGGTGTTTGATAATCCTTTCAATGAAGACATTTCTTTTAATACCCAATCTGAGCCTCCCCAGGTGCAACTTAAGACCATTTCCTCTCATTCTGTTACTTGTTACTAGGGAGAAGAGACCAACACTCAACCTTTTTCAGATAGTTTCAGAGAGCAATAAGGTCTCACTTCAGTTATATGGCCTCAGAAAATCCACAAGGGTTACTTTTAGAATGGTAGCATTGTGTGAAAAAGCAGTGTGACTGAAAGAGCAAATAAATAGTCTCCAGTTGTTTGATTCTTCTTCTGTTCATTATTTTGTCATTTAATTAACTGCAGATGAGCAAGCCTTTTCTACTTAAATATGTTTAGCATAGGTAACAGATGAGTGCTATATTGGAATTATAAAATGTTTTTACTTTAGAGAAGATATGCCTAAAAAATAAAAATTAAACAGGCAAAAGATGTGAGCAGCAGTCATATAATCTTTGCTTTCTTATTCATTATTGCTGCCAAGCAAATTTAGTTGACAGAAAATAGAATTTCATCTAGAAATCAAGTGTTTGTAGTCAAGCACTCATGATTAGAGCTTGTCACCATTTCCTAATTTTTATTTTTAAAATCTGTTTTTGTCAGTTGTGGTAGTTTAAGACTATGCCTTTAAAATTTTTTGCAGATCTTGAGCTAAAAAGTAGTAAAAGGCACATAAATCATTACTGGGTGTGAAAGGGAAAATAAAGATAATTCTAAACAATTCCATTGGCGAGATATCTACCATAAGACTGATTGTACCAAAACAATTGCTTCTTCTTGTATCTTCTCTTCTCACCTCTTTGCTCAGAAGAGATACTAACTTACTTCTGCTTGACCTTGGCTGCATTGTTTAGTTAAGTCTAACAACAAGTTTCTCTGCTCCTTTCTCCCTTTTTGTCCAGAGGGGTCTGGTTAAGCAGGGAAGGAGAAGCTAGTAGCTTCCCCTGATCTCTGACCAGTGGAGTGTTTTGCTGTTTGTTAGCTGTAAACACCTGTAAATATTGTAAATACTGCATATTTTTTACATATTCATTGCATTCCATTGGAAATTATAGTTTTGACTGTAAATACAGCTTTTATTTGCTTTCACCTGAGCTAGTCTGGCAAAGTTAATGTTGGGGGGGAGGGAAATTTCAACCCACCACATCAGAGAATGCTGATTTCAAAAATGGGTCTTAAAGAGGAAATATCAGATGGAGTTTCTGAAGAAGACTGCAAGGAGACACAGGAAAGAAGAGGAATTCTTACCTCAGCTGATCCACTTCTGGTCAGACATTTAGAGTTATATCCAACTTCTTACATAATTAGATTCATGCTTCATACAAGGGACCTTGGACAAAGATCTGGCTACAGTATCTGCTGGAATATCCCATGCTGGTTTAATAACAGCCTGCTATGAAAAGCCACCCCCTTCTCCTCTTTCCCACCTTACAGACATGGGAAGGGAAGCAGGGAGGGGGTTCAGGGCAGGGGGAACATCCCAGGAGGCAGAGATGTTAGTAGATGTGAGGACATTTTGCTACTCTATTGCAGGGATGTCAGATTACACAAAAGGAAAAAAAAAAAAAAAAAGTTACCTATTATACAGAATCCTAGCTGGGAAAACTGAGTGAACCCCACTAATCCAAAACTGGAAAACAAGGATCAAACCTCAGCCCAGAACCTGGGGAAGAAATACCAAAAATAAAGAAAAAAAACCCACCACACTAAAAAAAAAAACCACCACCACCAAAACCAAAACCAGGAAACGTTACAAACTGTGCACTATGCAATATGTTCGAAGTCCCACAAACCCTGAGTAACTTCTTTCCTGTCACACAGTGAGCATGGATCAGTGTGGTGTAGAAAATGTGATGCAGCCTACTCTATTGCTCTCCAGTCAGTGCATGTAGCCATTGCAGCCCCATCCCTACCACCTCACACTCCCCTCACCCCATTATCCCTTGTTCCCATTTAAACCAGTATATATCCTCAAGCCTGAACCTAGCACAGAAAATCAGTTCTGCAGACTTTACAGCACAAACCAAGAACACATTTACCCTCAAGGACAATTGACAAGTTTCAAGAAATCTGGTGACTTTTTCCATATTTTATGTGTTTTATCTGTCCTTGCATCTTGTGTGACATGACACTAGACAAGGAATTTAGAGGGCCAAGATCATCTACAATGAGCAGAGACAGAGATGCATCAGTAATAGAAATATTCATGTTGGTATCAGGTTTTACGGACACCTTTGTTTTCTCTCTGGTTAAATAAATATGCAAGTAACAACTCAGATTAGAACAATTTCTCACTCCAGGGCTTTTTACTGTAATGATCAGTGATTATACTGAACTCTTGATGTTTTGGTGATTCTCATTTTCCTTTTGCTTGGTGTTGTGAATGATGTTTATGATAAGTAGAAAATCCTTGGAGTTGATGAGCAGAAAATTCTTTAAAAGGTATTACTGAGTTTAACAACAGAGTTGGTAAGGAGATACCCGATGTAATGAAACTACAATATTAATGAAGAACTCCCCTTATAATTGGCTGGAATGCAGGAAGGGACAGATGAATTTTGTTTGAAAAGGAAGAAAGGAAGACCAAAGAGGAACCGTGGCTTTCTGTGAAATATCAACATACTTCTGTCATTCTTAGATAGATAACCTTTGTATAGATAGGAAGAAACAGAACTTTCTGTGAAATTATCAACAAACTTCTGTCATTTTAGACAGATAACTTTTTGTATATAAGCATGTACTGAAACCTCTGTTGGTACACAGGCTTTGGGAAAGATCTCCATGTCCAGCACTGTAATAAGTGCATAATACATGAAACTTACTGAGTTTCTTGTCCTTCTCTAAATCATTTTGGTAAGCCAACCAGAAGAACTCAATTTGACTGTGGGACCTGCTGGGAAACAGGACCTCTCAGGGTGCTCCCCAAGATATTCTCGAGGAGAGTTCCCCTACTCATCAGATCACCACAGGGACAAATGAGTGCTGGTGAAGGGAAAGTATGCTTTTATAAAAAGGGTAACTCAGGAAGCCATGAGGGGACACCCTACACAGGAAAGAGGCATTTATTGCCACCCCTAGGTAAAAGAGCTCTTGGGTCATACCAGTGGAATCCCAAAGGGAACTATAAGCATTGTTTATATTTTAAGTGTGTGTGTGGCCATGGGTTTTCCTAATGAACTTAAAATATTAGAAACATTTTTTAGATTTTCAATGTGTGGCTGAGTGTGTATACAATTGAGATGTAGAAAAAATCTATGAAGTGAGCAGGGAGTCCTGATCTGCAGCTCTGTTTCTCTGCAAAGAGCATGACCAGAGGTGGACGAAGTGAAAATTGTGAATGGGAGTGTGGCCAATAATTGTGTATTTAGGACTGGTCATTATTGTAATTGTATTTGCATTCTGTGTGTTGTAAAAAGGCAGTGCCATGTTGTATTGTGTAAAATGGGGGGGAGAAAAATTAGTGAGATCCCAATGTGGCAATGCCAGGGACGAGCAGTGTGAGCAATCTGGCAGTGCAGGCCTAGAGCCTGACATGGTGGTAGGCCATAAATGCAGAGTTAGCTAGCAGTGTAGCAAAACAGTTCTGTGCCTGCAGCATGTAACTAAAACAAGACACTGGTAGCTATAAACATGGACAGTTATCTTGGGACAACAGGACATGCACCTGCATCAACAATCTTGTTGTGTCATTAGTAGTTGGACCAATAATCTGTAATAGTGCAATGTGTGGTCACTCATAGGGAACCAATGGAGCTATGCCAACGAGGCTCTCCGAGTCTATATAAGTTGTAGCAGTTGCCTTGCTACGCACTTCTTCTTCTGCCTTTCCTGTCTCCTGTTTCTTCTACACTTTACAGTGCTATACTTGCACTACAGGCCTGCTCCATAGGCCTGCACCTCAGGCCTGCACCATCGGCCTGCACCACTGGAACAATAAAGGAACAATACTCGATCACATTGGTCAGCCGTATTGACTCCCAATCTCCGTCGTCCTACATCTGGCGCCCGAATAAACCTGAACTCATGGACAAGGGATCCTCGGAGTACCATAATGATCGACTCAGCAGAGAGAGGTATGTCCGAGTGATACAGAAAGCTGATGGAACAGCACTGCCCCGGTGCTGGAAAATTAGCAGCGCGCGCTCAAAAAGGAAGTGAATCTCACCCTGGCCTGGTGAGCGACCGGGGAGAGGCAAGGGGCTGCACGCCACCACAGAAGAGGCTGTGCTAAACGCTCTCCACCTATCCTCTCCGTGAGAGGTATTACTGGCAATTCTGGGATCGTAAAAGGACTATTAGCCTGTGCCCAGAGTCATCCCCATGGCAATTAAGCTTTTACTTTCGAAGCGTGGGACAAAATTACAGCCCAGCTGTGGGATGAGGTGCTAAATGCTTAAAAAAGCAGCTTTTCGCTATAGCACCGTGTGACAGATCGTCACGGACATTGCAATCAAAAAAAGCAGAGCAGGCTACTCCTGATTCAGCTGCTGCAGCGTTTGGTTCTAACCGAGACGAGAAAGAGAGACTCGGAAGGCACTCCCCGCCCTCCGCCCCCCCTCCGTCTCTCCTTGCACATCGTCTGCCGCTCCATCAGCATCCTCCTCAAATTTCAATTGCCCGCTACTCCTTCTACACGAAGCGTGGCTCTCTATTACCGTCCTTTTGCGCGGAAAAATCTGCTCCTGCCACGTCAATAGCGGCAGAAGCGAATCCTGATCGAACTGATAAGGCGCGCAAAATCAAAATGGAGGTTGCTACGCATTAAGAATTAGACAAAGGAGACCATCTTGGCCAGCACGCCGTGTTTATTAACACACCGCCACAGCCACCCGCGCCCAGCGGAGAAACACAGTAAAAAAAAAAAAAAAAAAAAAAAAAAAAGGCAGCGAAACCTGCGGCTTGGCTTTTTCGATCCCCTTCATCAACATCTTCCTGATACCACCAGCGATGGCTTGGCAGTGTGAACTCTGCCCTAGAACTCCTGGAGCACTTGCAGGCTCGTGATCACGGCATTTTTGCACCCCCGCCCCCCCGCGAGCCCCGGCCGCCCCGATGGTGGCCCCCACCACCCCGGCAGCGCTCACCCTGGCAGCCCTTGGCCCGGCAGCGCCCACTTCAATGGCGCCCCACACTCTGGCAGTTCTCCTGGCGACGCCTCCTGCAACCCCCCATGGTCCCCGCGAGTACCAGCGGCTCCGATCAAGCGGCATCGACCGAAGCACCGCCGACAACAGCGGCCCCGGCAACAGCCACCCCCACGGCAGCTGCAGGAACGGCTCCAGCGGCCCCTTCCCCCCAGCAGTTTCACCGGCTACACCCCCCCCCGCCCCCTACATTCCAGTCATTAGCAGAGTATAGCCTCAGACGGACATTTCAATTGAGTCCCGATGGGGCGATCGGGAGGTGGGAGGGACACGGAACTGTCCCGCTGAGCTGGTGGAAAGGTATTGTGGGAAATGTAGTCACAGAGGGAGAAGGTTAACAATGACTATGGTCATCTGAACTGACTAATGTTAAAGGAAGCTAGACAAGCCATAGCTACCTATGGGCTACAGTCAGGATACACAACTGCTGTAATCAATTAGTTGTTTTCAACACATTTGTTAATCCCTTTTGACACACGTATGTCAGCAAATGGTGTTTATTACGAGGTCTGAGAGCGATCATGGAGGAGATGGGTGCCTTACAACCTGGCCTCCCAACTCCCAGTCCCCACAAATTGGGACCTGATTATTATTCATTTGAAGGATCGTTTTCTTTACAATTTGCTCACACTCGGAGGACTTAACAAAGTCTGCATCTACTGAGTAATCGATTAAGGCAGACCCCACCTAATGATATCAACGGGTAGCCCGAAGGCACTCTCTTCCCACTTAAACAGACTCATTGTGACATAGACTTGTGACATCTATAAGACCATGGATGGTATTCTGATTGCAACAAAAAAGTCACATCGTAAGACAGTGCTGTCTGAGATTTCAGCAGCAAGCAGACTTGAAAGTCACACCGTCTTAGCCCTTGCAACTCCTCAATTAACTGACAATTCACTTGCAAATGCCTGAGAAGCCATGCACCGGCAGCCAGCAGACTCTACAAGGTGTCACCATTAGCCATCTCATTGGGGCGAGATCTTTGCCAGATCTTATCAGCAATTGCAGCTTCCTGAGAATGTTTTGCAATTAAGTCAGGATGTAGTAATCAAAGTGGTCCACAATCCAGGACAATAACTCTGATCCTGTGTTTCTTATTACTGAGCAGGGTCTAACAGGGACACTTGGTTTCTTTGTCAATACCATCCCTTACATACGGCATTCAATACTAATTCAGACCTGACTCACGATATGAAGGTAGAAATGTGGATATTTTGAAATTTGACAATGCTAATGAAGAAACTAAACAGGTTCTCAGCATTTTATCAACAGGTGCCACTGCCTCATGTCTGCAGGACCACAACAAATGAAGGCATCGACAAGCAGCAATGTATCTAGCCACGGCCATAGAAGCAGTCCTGAAATCATCGTGCCTCTGAGAAACCTAGGTGCCTTAAAGTGTCTGACTGTTGGACAGACTCGAAAGGGTCACAAATCTAACCATTTTACTCGAGATCGTCGCAGAAGCTGCTCCTGCAGCGTGAATATCCCCCGCACGACGACACCAAACCAGGGTCCTTGGACCGCGCTCCCCACCTTCCCCTCCCCCTTCCCCCTCCCCAGCCCCCTCTGGCAGCGCACAGCGGACCTGACAACAGCCGCATATCTCCTTTTGAATCCACAAAGCGTTGTCGTGTTTAACTGGCATGGTCCTTTGGGTCACAGACCCTCTGCTCTGTTAATTGGCAGACGACAGTCTATCTTTGGACAGGGCATTCTTATAATTCCTGGTTCAATACATTCTGATTATGACTGGGCTATGAAAATTATGCTCTATACCATTGCCTCTCCTGTTAGCACTCTTGTTGGGACAGAAATTGCTTAGCTAATACCATCTCAGTCCCAAGTGCCTAAAACTTATAACGGAATCCAAGAGCAAGAAGGCTCAGGTTCCACTGATATGCCTAATACCTCATTAGCCCTAAAAATCCAAAAGGGAAAACTGGAACAGATTTTATCTGTCAAACACCCTTGTAGACAAATTATACAATTTTCAATTATTATGGATACTGGAGATGATGTCATCATTATACCTAGTCATAAACGGAATGGTCACTAGTCATTGCTCATGGCAAATGTTGAAGTCACGTGTTTAAAAGGTATCCAAACAACCTGGGTTAGCAAAGAGACAGTGCAATTAGCCTTTAACTACAGCAAATCAATCACTGTAAGACCGTACATGTTAACCCTTCCAGTTGCTCTATTGGGCTGATATGCCTTAAGTCAACTAGGAGCAAAACTTGTTACTGTTCCTTCTTTATAGTGGCTACTAATCAGCAACCAACCCTCAAATTAAAATGGAAAACACATAATCCAGGATGGATGGAACAATGGTCGTTCAGACATGATAGGCTGCAAGTCGTTAAGACCCTAATACAGAAACAATAGCAACTGGGTCACACCTTGCTAGCCACCCACCCCTACCCCCACCCCCGGAAAAGGGAGGAATTTCTAGTACTACTCATGCCAACCAAAGCTCTGCTTTGATTTAAAGTTACAGTGATAATTTTTTCATTTCTGATTGCAATGTCCTTAAGAGATTTATTATTTAGAGTTTTGCTAAGTTTTCCTGGTAAGCATAATGAATGGTAAGCATTTGGTTTTTACAGATACCTAGTACATAGTCATTGTAGTAAGGTGTAAGTACTTAGTAATGAGTTCACATTGTAAGATTTCTTTTGGTTCGAACCTTCTTAGTTGTGTGCCATGGCATTTCAAAGGAGCTCCATGTAATATAGTTAAGACTTGTAGTAAATAGGTATTCATTTTAAAAAGTATTCATTAGCTAAGGTAATGTCTTTATATTTCCTTCTTAGATGTAGACTAAAAAAAAAACCAAAAAAGTAAAAAAAAAAGGTAAACAAAAAAACATAGAAATATATAACAAAAGCACAAAAACTCTGGATACAAAACATAGAGTACTCAATAACAGAATAGTAATAAAAAAGAAGAGCAACAGTAAAAACAAAATATTAAAAACAAATATTACACATTGAAAAATCATAAGGATTACTAACACAGAATAGCTATTAACAGAAAAAGACATAAGAATTGTTAGCAAAAAAATGAAAATAAGGATTATCAAGACTACTAGATTAAAACAAACAGAAAATTATACAAAGAAAAAGTTGAGATTAAAATGAAAAATGATAATAAAAAAGAATAGAAAAGGTTAAAAAAAATAAAAAAGTAAAAATTAAAATTAGAATAGAACATAGATTAGATAAAATAAACATGCAAAATAAAAAATAATTGCAATAAAGAATATAAGATAAAAAATAAAATATTAAACACTAGATAAAAAGAAAAAAAATAAAAATTACAAAAATAAAATAAATTGAAGGAAAAAATTGATTGGAATAACAAATTAAAATACAGATTAA
Source organism: Melanerpes aurifrons (assembly GCA_011125475.1). NCBI lineage: Eukaryota > Metazoa > Chordata > Aves > Piciformes > Picidae > Melanerpes > Melanerpes aurifrons. The sequence continues at coordinate 1,542,807 of WWNC01000099.1, forward strand.
AAAATTACAATAACAAAATAAAAATTATAATAAAGAAGGTAAAAAAGAAATTAAAAATTACAAAAAGTAAGTTAAAAATAATAATAATAAAAATTTAAAGAACAAAGAAAAATTAAAATACAAAATAACAAAAATTAATGAAATAAAATTATATCAAAATTAGATTAAAATTAACAAACAAAAAAGTTAACAGAAAATAATTAAAAAGTGCAGATTAAAAAAATAATAAAATGCAATGAAGAAAAAACCACATTAAAACAGTATAAAAATAATTTAAAAACAAAAATTAACATGAATTAAAGATTAAATAGAGAACTAGATTAAAAGTCAAAATATTAAACATATCAAAATAATAAATTCACAATAGAAAATAATAAATCAAAATTAAATAAAATAACAAAAAGAAACAAAATAAATAATAAAAGAAATACATTCAATATAAAGCGTGAAACAACTCAAGTTAGAATTAAAAAGAAAAAACTATAAAAATAATTTACAAAATCAAAATAGAAATTAAAATAAATTTAAAAATTAAATAAAACCAATTGCAAACATGTAAAAAATAATAAAAAACCCATAAATCCATATAATGAAATCAAACAAAAATGAAATAGATTTATTGAAAGTAGATTTCAAAATATTAAAGAAATGAAGCAAAAAATTAATTACAAATTTAAAAATGGCTCACATTAAAAACAAACAAAAACCACTCAAAATTAGTTAGAAAATCTGTGGAATCATAGACTTGTGGAATGAGTCAAGGTTGGAAAGGACCACAAGGATCATTTAGTTCCAACCACTGCCATGGGCAGGGACATCTCACACTGGATCAGGCAGGCTAGAGCCTCGTCCACCCTGGTCTTAAACACCTCCAGGCATGGGGCCTCAGCCATCTCCTTGGGCAACCCATTCCAGGGCTTCACCACTTTCACAGTGAAGAATTTCTTCCTCACATCCAGCCTGAATCTTCCCATCCCCAGCCTTGTTCCATTCTCCCTAATCCTGTAATTTCCTGACATGCTAGGATGTCCCTCCCCAGCATTCTTGTAGGCTCTCTTCAGATACTGGATGGCCTCGATCAGGTCACCTCAAGCCTTCTTTTCTGCTAACTGCAATCATCACAACAAACAACGGCAGAAGAATCAAGACCACGAGGACACAGCATTTCCCATGCAGTCGAACATCGATCACAACAACTGCTATGATCATCTGGAATCAAACAGCATCACTCAGAAGAATGTACCACAGCATCATGTGAATTAGGACTGAATATTGTGGTTGCTTGATAACTTTGTATTCTCTCTTGTTAACTAAGAGTGCCTCTGAATGTAGACATCCTAGAGGATACAGTTTCATCTTTACATTTTGCTTAGTAGAGATTATTAAAAAAAAAAAAAAAAAAAAAAGGGGGTTAAAGAGAGAATACCCCATAGCAAAAAATTAGCTTATGGCAACCCTAGAAATGCTGTAACCCTAGAAAATGTTGCAACCCTAGAAAGTGTTGTAACCCTAGAAACATCAACTTTGCAATGTGCTGTAACCCTCTCACTGCAAGACTGCACAAACATGGCACAAATGTCATGAAAATGACAATCAGCAAACCTGCTTAGCACTGACCAGAATGACAGTCACGATAATCCAAGATGTCAACAGAAAACATCTAACTTATAACTGAGTGTCATGACTGCTTTACTGTTGTGTGAACATTAAGAGATCAGAATTACTAGGATGAGCAAAAACACACTATTCAGTGTAATTTTATATTGGGCAATGCAATAAAGTTCTTTTTGCTCTTGCTGTTTGCCTGCAAGTTTTCTGTCTGTGAAGCTAGAGCCTGGCCAGATCTACCTTTACAGATTAAAGAAATCTTGCTACCATTAAACAATTCATGATTTTTGACCATCCTAGAGAAAATAAAGATGCAACATAATCCTAAAGCAGATTGCAAAAGACAGTGCTAAGGATTGCATTTGTGCCTCAATCTCTGTGTGCAGTGCATTCAGGCACGATCAAGTCTTCTCTGTCAATAAGAGGAGTGAAATGTAAAGATCGGAACTGTTAAGATCTGAGTTCTTCTTTACAATGTTTGTTATCTTTGACCATGTATTATGCCATCTCTGTAGAGCATTGTAAGTAGTTCAACTTAAGCTTTGTGCCTTGTATGGGCTACATCAGTCTGTTAGACATGCTGCACTACAGAACTCTTGCTTTTCACAGTATCACAGTATCACTTAGGTTGGAAAGGACCTCGGGGATCGTCGAGTCCAACCTATCAACACAGACCCCATGCCTAGACCATGGCACCAAGTGCCACGTCCAATCTCCCCTTGAACGCCTCCAGGGCCGATGACTCAACCACCTCCCTGGGCAACCCGTTCCAATGCCGAATGACTCGCTCGGTGAAGAACTTCCTCCTCACCTCGAGTCTGAACCTCCCCTGGTGCAGCTTGAGACTGTGTCCCCTCGTTCTGGTGCTGGTTGCCTGGGAGAAGAGGCCAACCCCCTCCTGGCTACAACCACCCTTCAGGTAGTTGTAGAGGGCAATGAGGTCACCCCTGAGCCTCCTCTTCTCCAGGCTAAACAATCCCAGCTCCCTCAGCCTCTCCTCATAGGGCTTGTGTTCAAGGCCTCTCCCCAGCCTTGTTGCCCTTCTCTGGACACGCTCAAGTGTCTCAATGTCCTTCTTAAACTGAGGGTCCCAGAACTGGACACAGTACTCAAGGTGCGGCCTAACCAAAGCAGAGTACAGGGGCACTATGACCTCCCTGCTTCTGCTGGCCACACTATTCCTAATGCAGGCCAGGATGCTATTGGCCCTCTTGGCCACCTGGGCACACTGCTGGCTCATATTCAGGTGGCTGTCGATCAGCACACCCAGGTCCCTCTCTGTTTGGGAGCTCTCCAGCCACTCTGATCCCAGCCTATAGCTCTGCATGGGATTGCCGTAGCCAAAGTGCAGCACTCGGCACTTGGACTTGTTGAATGCCATCCCATTGGACTCTGCCCATCTGTCCAGTCGGTCGAGGTCCCTCTGCAGAGCCTTTCTACCCTCTAACTGACTAACATCTGCCCCTAACTTTGTGTCATCTGCAAACTTGCTGATGACTGACTCAATCCCCTTCATCCACATCATCAATGAAGATGTTGAAGAGGACAGGGCCCAGCACTGATCCCTGGGGGACACCACTGGTGACTGGCCTCCAGCTGGATGTGGCACGGTTCACTACCACTCTCTGGGCCCAGCCCTCCAGCCAATTCCTAACCCAGCACAGAGTGTAATGGTCCAATCCACGGGCTGACAGCTTAGTCAGCAGTTTGCTGTGGGGGACGGTGTCAAAGGCCTTGCTGAAGTCCAGGTAGACCACATCCACAGGCCTCCCCACATCCACCAGGTGGGTCACCTGATACTAGAAAGAGATCAGGTTGGAGAGGCAGGATCTGCCCTTCCTGAATCCATGTTGGGTGGACCTGAGCCCTTGGCCATCCTTCAGGTGCGCAGTTATTGCCGCCAGGATAATCTGCTCCATCACTTTCCCTGGCACTGAGGTCAGGCTGACCGGCCTGTAGTTTCCAGGTTCCTCCATCCGACCCTTCTTGTGGATGGGGACCACGTTGGCCAATTTCCAGTCATCTGGGACCTCACCTGTGAGCCAGCACTGGAGGAAAATGATGGAGAGTGGCCTAGCTAGCACATCTGCCAACTCTCTCAGCACCCTAGGATGGATCCCATTCGGTCCCATGGACTTGTGAATATCCAAGTGGCTCAGCAGGTCCCGAACTAACTCCTCATGGATTTCCGGGGCATTACACTGCTCCCCGACCCCATCGCCCAGCTCTGGAGGCCACTCGTCCTGAACTCCTGCCTTGCTGTTAAAAATTGAGGCAAAGAAGGGGTTCAGGACCTCAGCTTTCTCATCCTCAGTCACCGTGTTCCCCTCCAGGTCCACTAGGGAGTGCAGGTTCTTCCTGCCCCTCTTCTTATTGTTAATATATTTATAAAAATGCTTTTTATTGTCTTTGACTGAGGTGGCCAGCTTCAGTTCCAGCTGGGCCTTAGCCTCCCTAATTTTATTCCTACATAATCTAACAGCTTTCTTGAACATACCTCGAGAAGCCTTCCCCTCCTTCCAAAGGTGATACAGCCTCCTCTTCCCCCTTAAATCCTCCAGGAGCTGCTTGCTCATCCAGGCTGGTCGCCTTCCCCGCCAGCTTGCCTTCCGGCACATGGGAACCGCCAATTCCTGTGCCTTCAAGAGCTCCTGTTTGAAGTAGGTCCAACCCTCCTGAACCCCTTGGTTCATGAGGGCTGGTACCCAGGGGACTTTACAAACAAGTTTCTTAAATAGGCTGAAGTTCGCCCTTCGGAAGTCCAAGGTGAAGGTTCTGTTGGTGCTCCTCCCTATCTCCCTGCATATTGAAAACTTTACTATCTCGTGGTCACTGCACCCTAGGCAGCCTCCCACGATCACGTCTCCCACCAGCCCTTCCCTATTGGAGAACAGCAGGTCAAGCAGAGCCTGTCCCCTGGTAGGCTCACTTAACAGCTGTGTCAGGAAGCAGTCCTCCATTCGCTCCAGGAATCTTCTGGACTGCCCCCTCCCTGCTGAATTAAGTTCCCAGCAGATATCTGGGAGGTTGAAGTCACCAACAAGGACAAGATCTGATGATCTTGAGACAGCCTCCAGTTGCTTGTAGAACAACTCATCAGCCGCCTCATCCTGGTTGGGTGGTCTGTAACAGATTCCAATCAAGATGTCAGACTTGTTAGGTTGTCCTCTGATTTTGACCCACAGGCTCTCAACTCCCTCATCTTCCACCTCAAGTTGTGTGGCAGAGATTGACTCTCTAATATACAGAGCCACCCCTCCTCCTCTTCTCCCTCGCCTGTCTCTCCTAAAGAGCCTGTAACCCCCCATTGTAGCACTCCAATCGTGGGTGCTGTCCCACCAAGTTTCTGAGATGGCGACTACATCATAGTCGCCCTGATGGATTAGGACCTCCAACTCCTCTTGCTTGTTGCCCAGGCTGCGTGCATTGGTGTACATGCATCGCAGCTGGGTTCCTGACTTCTCAACTGACCCTACCTTGCGCCCTACTCTTACCTCTGCAGAGGGACCGATTGCCTCACCCACCCCCTTCCGACCTAGTTTAAAGCCCTCCTAATGAGCCCTGCCAACTCCAGTGCCAGGACTCTCTTACCCCTTCTAGATAGATGCACCCCATCAGGACCCAGCAGGTCAGGTGCAGTGAAAGTTGCCCCATGGTCATAGAACCCAAAGTTCTGCCTCTGGCACCATCCCCTGAGCCAATTGTTGATGGTATGGGTTCTCCCATTCCTCTCAGTGTACACCCCTGACACTGAGGGAACTGAGCAGAGCACCACTTGAGCTCCTGCCCCATCAATCAATTGTCCAAGGGCCCTGAATTCCTTCTTAATCGCCCTGGTGCCCTTCCTGTCAATCTCATCACTCCCAGCCTGTATTACCATCAGAGGGTAATAGTCAGTGGGCTGGATTAATTTAGGGATTCTCTTCGCAATGTCCCTAACCCCTGCCCCTGGTAGGGAGCAGACCTCCCTGTGGGATGGGTTGGGATGACATATGGGTCCCTCAGTACCTCCCAGGAGAGAGTCCCCTACAACTATAACCCTTCTCCTTTTCTTTATGGAGCTGGTTGTTATAGCTGATGGGGACCGCTTGGGCTTAGGCTTCCCCCCGGAGCTGGTCGTTACAGCTGGTGGGGTCCGCTTGGCCTTAGGCTCCCCTCTGGATGGCTGCTCCTCACCCTCAGCCCTCTCTTCCTTACTGCCCTCAGTCTGCAGGGCCTCATACTTATTATGCAAGGGCAGCGGAGAAGGAGGAGAGGGTCGGGGTGGATTTCTCTTGCCACCCCTACACAGCTTACACAGCTACACAGCTTAGCTTTACCTTGCTTGCTTCTGTGTTTGCAGTAGCATCTTGTGTGGGATGAGAACAACTCCCATGACCAGATTGCTCACAAAAACAAAAAGGGGGATTTGTGGCAATGCCAGGGACGAGCAGTGTGAGCAATCTGGCAGTGCAGGCCTAGAGCCTGACATGGTGGTAGGCCATAAATGCAGAGTTAGCTAGCAGTGTAGCAAAACAGTGCTGTGCCTGAAGCATGTAACTAAATTTCAGTTGTATGACGAAAGGCATTCTTTTGGTTCTGGGGTTGGAGGCCCCTTTTGACTCTGAGAATTGGGATTTTTGATATTTTGATATTTTGTTTATTGGAAAACTATTATTGTCTGAGTGTATTAATTAAATGTTGTATAGTTGTAACTATATGGAATTGGACATCACTCAGAATTTAAGCCTAGCCCCTCTGATATCTGAGGGTAAGATGAAACACAAGGCAGTTTGTTTTCTGCCAAATTGGTTAATAATTGGATTTGTAAGCAGGTCAAGCTCGAGGACAAATCTTGAAAAAGTTTCCCTTCAGTTTGGTTTTAAAACACTGGAAACAACCAGGGTAAAGTGTTTATGAAAGCTTGAGAGGTAGAGTTCATGTGGGAATGTTGGTTACACACTGCAGAAAAGGCAGAAAGATGGTGTGTTTGGTAAAGAAGGAAAGAGAACAAAGGAAGGAGTTGGAATGAAATTGTGTTACACTGAAAGGGACCAGAAGAATTTAGCAGTCTCCCAGCCAAGACTCTGGCTCTAACTAAGCTGGGGAATGAAACATTAATTGATAGAGATAATACTAAATAGCTTTAAGGGACCTATAGGTGGGTACAAGATTTAAGAATAGATAAGTGAGATTGTTACACCAAGGCACATCATGGTCCCATATCCTTATACTATTGTAAACCAAATTCCCTCCTAACACTATTATCCTGGGCTGCATCAGGAGAAGTGTGGCTAGCAGGTCGAGGGAGGTGATCCTCCCCCTCTACTCAGCCCTGGTGAGACCCCACATGGAGTACTGTGTCCAGTTCTGGAGCCCCTATTACAAGAGGGATGTGGAGGTGCTGGAACGTGTCCAGAGAAGGGCCACAAGGATGATCAGAGGGCTGGAGTACCTCTCCTATGAGGACAGACTGAAAGAGTTGGGGCTGTTCAGTCTGCAGAAGAGAAGGTTCCCAGGTGACCTAATTGTGGCCTTCCAGTATCTGAAGGGGGCCTACAGGAAGGCTGGGGAAGGACTTCTCAGGATCTCAGGTAGTGCTAGGACTAGGGGGAATGGAATGAAGCTGGAGGTGGGGAGATTCAGGCTGGATGTGAGGAGGAGGTTCTTCACCATGAGAGTGGTGAAACCCTGGAATGGGTTGTCCAGGGAGGTGGTCGAGGCCCCGTCCCTGGAGGTGTTTAAGAGCAGACTGGATGAGGCTCTGTCCAGCCTGATCTAGTGTGGGGTGTACCTGCCCATGGCAGGGGGGTTGGAACTAGATGATCCTTGTGGTCCCTTCCAACCTTGAATGATACTATGATACTATGATATTATTATTCGGTACTTGATTTAAAACATCCTTTCTGGGTGTGCCTGTTTACAGAGGAAAGGAGGCAGTGTTTTGCCTTTGAATGGGAGCAAGAGATGCTGCTGCTGTTTGGGCAAGCTTTACAAAGAATACTGACAGAATTTGCCCCACCCCCAGGGGTTAAATTATTGTAGAATATGGATAATTTGCTTTTGACAGGAAAGCAGGAGGAAGTAGTAGAAGAAACCACGGTGCAATTGCTTAATTTTACAGGACAGTTTAAATACACTTTAGATATTTTATTTTCCAGAGAAGGATTACGTACAGCAGTGAATGATAGTTGTTGCTCATATGTAAATGAGGAAAATAAGATATAGATAGACTTGAATAAAATATGGAAACAAAGTAAGGTATTCCATGAAGTGAGCAAGGATGATACATCATATGGATTTTCAAACCTCTGGGAAGAATTTACCTCATCAATGCCCAACATTTCCTGGCTTAAACAGTTGTTGGTAGGAATCGTAATGATTATCACATTAATAGTATTAATATTACTTATGATTAAGATAGTTATGTGTACTGGAAAAAGTGGTGTGGAATCATACCAGAAGTATAAAAATGGTAAACTTACACATGATCTGGAAGTAGGAAACTGTGTTAAGAAAATATAGTATAGGAATATACTATTGAATATAACAAAGGGTGGGACTGATAAGTAGAAAATCCTTGGAGTTGATGAGCAGAAAATTCTTTAAAAGGAATTACCGAGTTTAACAAAACAACAGAGTTGGTAAAGAGATACCTGTGGGAAACTGTGGTGAATCTGTAGGCCCTCTGATGAGCTAAGAAAAGTTCGACCTGGAAAACATCACTGTGATCCCATGAGAATCTGGAAAGCACAAGCTTGTTTAGCATGAAATATGAAACAGATCCCAGCATGTGGCTGAGGGGAGAGGAGGCAGTGGCAACCAGCTCAGCTCTGGGTGCTTGTTTTGGTTTTGCTTTCCTTTCTTTTCAGGCAAAAAGGGGTTGGAGTCTCAGGACCTCCTGAAGAAGGGAGGAGGGGCAGCAAGCTTGGGTAGCCTATGTGTCTCAGTCCGGAGAGGGAAAGAGACTCAAGTTCTTTTAGAACATTCCCGTGTTGTGAAATTAGAGGCACAAATGAGGCCAAAGTATCAACAGCTAGACTATTTATTACATAAATAAAGTGGACATAAGAAGGGGAGAGGGAGAAAAAAGAGAGAGGGAGAGAGAGAAGAGACAGAGAAGAGGAAAGAAATTATATTACCACACCCCTCATCCCCCCCAAGACAGTTAAAGTCTGTGGAGGAAAGGTGCTGCTGAAGATGTTGGGTCTGTAGAGAAAGGGTGCTGAGGCTTTTGCTGGAGAAGAGCTGTGGTCCTCTGGGGAGATGTTGGGTTGGTACAGGAACGGTGCTGAGGCTCCTCTGGGCAGCCTGGGTCTGTAGAGAAAGGGTGCTGAGGCTTTGGCTGGAGAAGAGCTGTGGTCCTCTGGGCAGCCTCTTTTCTCCGGAGCAGCATTGTCCCGGCTTTCCCTTCTCAGCGGCAATGGTCCATCTCCTGTGTTTTCCTTCATCTCCGTTTTTCTCCCCATTTTTCTCCTCTGTTTCTCTCTACAAACCAGTAGTTGCTCCAGTCTTTTATACAGTTTTTAGTCCTTAGGTATGCATTCAAATATTGTCCCTCAGGAATTCCAGGGGCAGGAAATAATCCTTAGGTCATTTCCCTGGAAATCTTTCTGTGTATTGCTGTGTGTTTGGACAAGATTTTGGATGGAGGCGGGGGGGAATCTCCCCACATTCCTTACACATCAGGAAACAGGTGGTGCCATTGGAAGGGAAAGGCCGGGCCTTCTCCTCCCCCCGTAAAGTGAAGGGAAAGAAAGTTGAAAGGGAAAAAAAACTCACAGCCGGATTAGCAAAGGAGTGGGTGTTGTATATTTACAAAGCAGTTTAGGAAAACGCAGGTCTATGTACACAATTTACAGTATTTACAATATATACAGAAATATACAACAAAGCAGCACAGAAATGAGAGTTCCCTCCTCTGCTGAGGGGGATTCCCCACCCCTGTATCCCCCTTCTCTCGCCTTTTCCCCAGAGAGGGTTAAAAAGAGAGAGAGAGGAAAAAAAACAGTTGTTAATTGGAAAGCAGTTAATACAGGCCTTGCAGTTTATCAGTTTCAAGGTCAAGCCTGGCCAAAAGCCCAGAAAACTGCGAGTTGCAAAGGAGAAAGTAAAGTGCAGGAATGCCCAGGATTCTCTGCTGTACTCCCAGTTCAAAAGGTGCTTTCCCCCAGTCTACCAATGAAATTAGTTTAGATCCATCTTTCATTTACAAACGTCCAACCACAATATTCCCTTTCTTAAGGAGACAGCCTCAAACAGTCACACATAAATAAATCTTCACTTTCCTCAGTTTTATGACGTGGAAGAAACAGTCTAGGAAAATACCACCCAGAACTTCCACAATTCAATCAGAAATGTAATTGTAATTACTTTAAGAGTTCTACAGCTGCAGCTCACCTATGCATCCCATGGCGCATAAACTGATAGGCACAATCTTCTCCAAAATCCACCTCATAACACAAAGAGGTAAGAACAGTAAATTCTGTTATGGCAGCTAAAAGACAAACAAAGCTTCTTTACTAAAGAAAACACAATTCAACATGTGATGAATATACTGGTGATTTGTGTTAAAATTACAAGACTTACAGTGCACTGGGATTAAGGGTCAGGATCTTGTGAGGCCTATTTAGAGGGTAAAGGGAAAGAAACCTATCTTGCAGACTTGCAAAGATACTGTCTGGTTAATTGGAGACATCACGGCTGAGAAGGAGCTGTCTTAAAGATAAACATTCAGAACTAGGAATTTGTTTTTTTCAGATAAGAAGCCTGCACAATTGGGCATGCGTGAAAGTGGATGCTTTGACCCTTACCACACTGAATGTGGGGAGAAGGGATTTGACCACCTATTCTAAGACTCATTATCATATGCCAGCCTTCTATTTAGCATAAGTTTGCTTATGTAGATGATGGAACTATATAAGATGAAGAAAACTATTGTAAGGTTGCTTTTGGGGTGAAGTTTTGTACCCTCACATGCCCAACCGGTTGCTTTGCTTGCTTTTATTGCTTTTATTGCCTTTTTACTATCTTTTAGTGCCAAAAAATCTGTTACCAAAAACTTTTACCTGGAGTCATCTATAACAAACACATTCTCAATGAATAAATAAACTGGATCAAAACCTTTAGCCTGGATCAACAAAAAATATCTTCAGTGACATACCGAAAGTTTGCCTCATCGTACTCAACCAAAGCTCTCCAATCCTAGCTAGCTGCTTGTTTAACATTACCTTAATACAACTTCAGCTAGGTAATTCTCCAACTGCTTTTTGCAAAAATATTAACTGAACCAAAGCAAGTCAAAGCCTCACAAATCTTTCTTCAATATACTCACACATCCAGATCCTGAAGTCTGCCGCACAAGCCCCACAATGATCTGCTTCTGACTCTCTGCCTGGCATCCAGAAATATAGCAAGACCAGTTCTCCAAAGGGTTCTGCTTCACATGTTAGCCATTAACATGGGCAACACTAGAACACCCACCCTAAAGACAAGGAGCAATTATTTCAGTGTTTAAAAGTGAAAATTTGTTCCAGATCAACAAAAACTTAGTGAAAACATTAAGCTTTTAATGCTTTGAAAAAGCACAGTCCCTTGATCATTTCCTAGTGTACCTTAAGAACATTTCATCATTCTCATGTGTCTTCATCTTCAACAATACCACCTTTCCAGATTAATGGCACACAAAGCATCACCTTCCAGTCCACTCCCGAATTTTCATTTAACAGGAGCAATCTATTTGGGCTCATCTTAAGTCAGCTTCTACACAACTGCAGAGCTTCAGTGCCTATGCATCAGATGAAAGTAGTATAGTATGAAACTATATTTATTGAAGAATCTTAATGTTTAAAATTTATTACATCACTTCAGAAAAAAAGTATTTTTAAAAAAACAATCTCCAAAACAATTTATTTCACATCCTATTAATAAAATAAAAACCTTGTTCAAACCATGTGTCTTACTTATCTCACTCATACTGCTTGACCCTCAAAGAACTCTCCAAAGGCAAAAAGGCATTCTGAAAAATCTACTTTCATCATATAGTTTCCAATATGCTTCTGTGTATTCCCATATTACTCTCTAGATCATTGAACACTATTTCTGTAAGATAAATTTGGTCCAGGACAATACATGACTTATGAAAAGAATCAAGCCTGGAAAATAATTTTTTTCCCTTTTGATTTTAGTCATTATTGAGTAATACTGTTGATGCCATTACCTTGACAAGCTAGTCAGTTCAGCCAAGAGCCATACAATCATAGAATTGTTAGGGTTGGAAGGGACCTCAAGGATCATCTAGTTCCAATCTCCCTGCCGTGGGCAGGGACACCTCATACAACAGGTTGCTCAGAGCCATATCCAGCCTTACCTTAAAAATCTCCAGGGGCAGGGCTTCTGTAGTATTCCAAACATGAGTATGAAAAAGGAGTGACGGTATGTTGGAATTTAATTGAAAGGATTTAGTCCAATCATTATAGGAAATCTAAGAGGCCTCCTATACGTCTCTGATGTGTGGTCATGACAACATCTGATGCTGACATATCAAGTAGCAACCTCATCTATATCATGTAGATAATACTTAAATTACTAAATAAATACTTTCAGTATATATGACCAAAAGCTTCTCATATTTTCCCACTTTGATTATATTCTGTCACTTGCAGGCATCAGGGTGACCACAGGACCCATGACAATGATTTTACTAGGGCCGCACAAGTTTATGAGGTTATGAAGAAACTATTACTGATTTCTCTCAAGTCTGTTACGACAACCTTATCTTTCATCTTAATGACATTAGTGTCCAAAGTCAACATTATCTGCCATGAAATTTAGAATGACACTAATTTCTGCTTTTATTTATTTAGGAGTTTTCTTTTTCTTTTGACATTCCCTTAAAAACTGTGAGACCATTAAAGATGACCTTCCAGAATCCATCTCTTTGATAATGAGAGAAGTACACTAGTTCCCAGTTAACAGACTACCCACGTGGTTCAAGCTGAAAGAAACTTCCATTGTGACAGCTCTTTTATGTTTAAGGACAATTTACAAGCTTATTTCTGGTACTTCTAAGGAATTAAATCAGAGACAAATGCTGCTACTATAGAATACACAAGTAGCATTCACAGTGAAGTGACTCTCCTACAGTGACATCAAAGATGTTATAATCCATGAATTTATACCAGGATACAAGTATGATTGCTTGTGTGTATAAACAGTCAATGCAGCAATCTTACATTCGCATGGTTCAGTGATTAACAAATTCACAGAGCATTTATTTAATGAAGCACTACAAAACATTATTGATGTGTATAATGTGAGATAAATTGAGGTATTATACATGTAAGACTTTTAAAATATTGTTTTCTATTTATTTTTAAAAAACATTTTTTCCTGATAATATACCTACATAGATACTTGCACACATAATAGTTTAATATTCATTTGTAGTGGTTTGAGCCTTAACTGAGAGTTAAAGGCTGAAATGGGGAAAAGGCTGAGAATTTCTTCCCCACTTCCCCCCCCCCCCCCCCACACCTCCTCCCTCCAAACAAGGAGAGGGGGAAAAAGGAAAAAAAGGGGGTAAGGAGCAAATCCACTAAGCAATAATCTGGAGTCAGCTTGGAAGTAGAGAGGCAAATAATTTTTTTTTCAAATATAACAATAACAGGGACAAAAAAAAAAGTTCACAAGGGCAAGGAACAAGAATGGATGGGAGTGGGACAGAAAAGAATTATACAAAACCAGTCTTTCTCTGAGGAGGCGCAGAGGCAGCAGGGAGAAGGGTCAGGTCCGGCCACGTGGCTGAGGATCAGGAGGGCAGCTGCTGTAGCTCTCATCCAGCAGAGGCAGGAGCCAAAAGGAGATCCAACAGCTATGAGGTCCTGCTTTTTTATACCCTTGCTGGGCAGGGAGGGGGGAGTGGAACAGACTCAGCTTTCCCAGGGGGGAGACGCCCTTCAGGGAGTGTAAAGTACCCGCAAGCCCTCCACCCTGCTTTCTTCTTTTGTTTTCAGAAAAAGGTGTTAACCCACCACATCATTTTCCATTGATTGAAAAAAAACGTTGTTTAGAATAGAATATAACAGAATTAACCAGATTAGAAAAGACCTTGAAGTCCAACCCAACACCATCTAATCAACTAAACCTTGGCACCAAGCCCCCTACCAAGCCTCCTTCTAAACACCTCCAATGAGGGTGACTCCACCACCTACCTGGGCAGCCCATTCCAATGGCAAATCTCTCTCTCTATGAAAAACATCTTCCTAACATCCAGCCTAAACTTCCCCTGGCACAGCTTGAGACTATGTCCTCTTGTTCTGTGCGGGTTGCTTGGGAGAAGAGACCAACCCCTTCCTGGCTATAACCTGCCTTCAGGTAGCTGTAGACAGCAATAAGGTCTCCCGCTGAGCCTCCTCTTCTCCAGGATAAACAATCCCAGCTCCCTCAGCCTCTCCTCATAGGGCTTGTGCTCAAGGCCTCTCACCAGCCTTGTTGCCCTTCTCTGGACACCTTCAAGTGTCTCGATGTCCTTCTTAAACTGAGGGGCCCAGAACTGGACACAGCACTTAAGGTGCGGCCTAACCAATGCAGAGTGCAGGGGCACAATGACCTCCCTGCTCCTGCTGGCCACACTATTCCTAATACAGGCCAAGATGCCATTGGCCTTCTTGGCCACCTGAGCACACTGCTGGCTCATGTTTAGGTGGCTGTCAATCAGCACACCCAGGTCCCTCTCTGTTTGGGAGCTCTCCAGCCACTCTGACCCCAGCCTGTAGCTCTGCATGGGGTTGTTGTGGCCAAAGGACAGCACCCGGCACTTGGACTTGTTAAATACCATCCCATTGGATTCTGCCCATCTGTTCAGTCGAGGTCGAGGTCCCTCTGCAGAGCCGTTCTACCCTCTAACTGAATAACATCTGCTCCTAACATATTGTCATCTGCAAATTTGCTGATGACTGACTCAATCCCCTCATCCAGATCATCAATGAAGATGTTAAAGAAGATGGGGCCCAGCACTGATGCCTGGGGGACACCACTGGTGACTGGCCTCCAGCTAGATGTGGCACCATTCACCACGGCTCTCTGGGCTCTCCAGCCAGTTCCTAACCCAGCACAGAGTGTTGTGGTCCAAGCCACGAGCTGACAGTTTAGCCAGCAGTTTGCTGTGGGAGACAGTGTCAAAGGCCTCGCTGAAGTCCAGGTAGACCACATCCACAGGCCTCCCCACATCCACCAGGCAGGTCACCTGATCATAGAAGGAGGTCAAGTAAGAAATTTTGAAATTTTCTTGTGCCACCCATTCATAACATTTACTCTTAGCATTATTGAGTATCTGAACTAAACCTTGTCCTGTCAGTGATCAGGCTGAGCTGGTAGCCACTGCCTCCTCTCCCCGCAGCAACGCACTGGGTTCTGTTTGGTTGTTGTGCGGTTTCCATGGCAACCCCTCCCCCTGATTCGTCAGTGCACTCAGGCACATAGTGTGAGAGACTAATAAGTTTGTCTCTCTTGGTGTACTCAACAAAGATAAAATCACTTGCTGTTTGCCCAGACAATATGTATTGGGCAGAGCCACTAAGGACTCTTGGAAGGTGCAAGTGTATCAACCAGTACGCCCAAGTCGCTTTCTGCCTGGACACTCTCCAGCCAGCCTGTCCCCAGCCTGTAACACTGCATGGGGTTTTTGTGGTCAATGTATAGAACCCAGCACTCAGGTGTGTTAAACCTCATGCCATTGGACTCTGCCCATCTGTCCAGCCTGTCGAGGTCTTTCTGTAGAGCTCTCCCACCCTCCAGCAGATCAACACCTGCCATCAGTTTGGTGTCATCTGCAAATTTACTGATGGTGGACTCAATCCCCTCATCTGGATCATTGATAAAGATATTAAAGGGGATGTTGCCCAGCACTGATCCCTGGGGAACACCACTAGTGACTGGCTGCCAGCAGGAAGTGGCACAATTCACCACTACTCTTTGGGTTTGTCACTCCAGTCAGTTCCTAACCCAGGGCAGAGTGCTGCTGTCCAACCCACGGACTGTCAGCTTGGCCAGGAGTTTGCAGTTGGGGATGGTGTCAGAGGCCTTGCTGAAGTCCAGGTAGACTACATCCACAGCCTTCCCCACAGCCACCAGGTGGGTCTCCTGATCAAAGAAGATCACATTGGTCAGCCAGGACCTGCCCTTCCTAATTCCATGCTGGCTAGGCCTGATCCCTTGGCCATCCTATAAGCGCTATGTGATTGCACTTAAGATGATCTCTTCCGTAATCTTGCCTGGCACTGAGGTCAGGATGACAGGCCTGTACTTTCCTGGTTCCTCCTTCTGGCCCTTCTTGTGGATGGGCATCACACTGGTCAGCTTCCAGTCATTTGGGACCTCTCCAGTGAGCCAGGACTGGTGAAAAATGATGGAGAGTGGCTTGGCCAGCTCATCTGCCAGCTCTTTCAGCACCCTAGAATGGATCCCATTCAGTCCCATGGACCTGTGGGCATCCAAGTAGCTAACCAGGTCTAACTACTTCCTTCTGGATCACAGGGCAATTATACTGCTCCCTGACTCCATCCGCCAGCTCAGGAAGCCAGTTGTCTGGATGACAACCTATCTTACTATTAAAATTTCAGGCAAAGAAGGTGTTAAGTACCTTCGCCTTTTACTAATCTTTTGTTACTATGTTCCTCTCCATGTCCTCTAGAGAGTGGAGGTTGTCCTTGTCCCTCTTCTTGCCATTAATATATTTGTAAAAGTATTTTTTGTTGTCCTTCACAGCAGTGGCCAGTCTAAGCTCTAAATGGGCTTTTGCCCCTCTAGTTTTTTTCCTTCATGACCCAGAAACATTGGGTAACTTCACCTTCCTTCCAAAGGTGATGCACTCTCTTTTTTCCCCTTAATTTGCTCAGAAATTCCTTGCCCATCCAGGCTGGCAGTCTGTCCTGGCATCTCATTTTCCAGCACATTGGCACAGCCTGTTCCTACGCCTTCAAGATTTCTTTCTTGAAGTAGGCCCAGCTCTCCTGGACCCCTTTGTTTTTAAGGGCTGTTTCCCAAGGTACCTTCTGAGTTAGTTCTTTGAGTAACCTGAAGTCTGCCCTCTGGAAGTCCAAAGTGGATGCCCCTTGTTTTTGTTGATGCCCCTTTTAGCTTGACTGCATATTGAAAACTCAATTATATCATGGTCACTGGACCCCAGACATCCCCCGAGCACCACATCTCCCACCAGCCCTCCCCTATTGGTAAAAAGAAGGTCAAGCAAAGCCTTGCCTCTGGTAGGCTCACAGGGCATCTGGGATAAGAAGCTATCCTCCATACACTCTAAGAACCTTCTGGAATGCCTCCTTTCTGCTGTGTTAAGTTGCCAGCAGATATCAGGCAGGTTGAAATCGCCCATAAGAACAAAATCTGGCACTCTTGAGACAGCCTTTAGCTGCCTATAAAATAATTCATGAGCCTCTTCATCCTGGTTGGGTGGTCTATAACAGACTCCAACCAGGATGTCTGCCTTGTTGGCCTTCCCTCTAATTCTCACCCACAGGCACTCAACTTGATCATCCTTAATCTCTAGTTCCATGTTGTCTTGATGTACGGGGCCACCCCTCCAACCCTTCTCCCTTGCCTGTCTCTCCTGTAGCCATCAACTACAGTGCTCCAGTCATGTGAGTCATCCCACCACATTTCTGTGATGGCAACTACATCATAACTTTCCTGCTGTAACAAGGCTTCCAGACCCTCTTTTTTGTTACCCATGATGCATGTGTTAATGTGTATGCACTTTAGCTGGGCTACTGGCTTCACCCTGTGGTGAAGGCACATTATGCCCCGATACTGAATCTTGTCCCAGCATGTGGACAAGTTCCCCCTCCCTTGGAGGAAGACAAAAGCCAAGGCATTAGCCAGGCTTGCACACACCCAGCGCATGCAGCGCTCGTGCTGACTCCAAGTGTGGGCATAATTCTAGATTCACACTTTCTATAGGCTGAAGCCAGTTGTTTATGAGAGTGCCCATTGGTCAAGCCCAGCCTCGAGGAATCTATAAGTATCACCCCAGTTGGTAAAAAAGTTGCCCCCTCATTCACTTTGGCTCTGTGCTTGCTCGAGAGAGTAACTCTCGAGCTGCAGCCTTTGCCATTGAGCTTATTGTCATTAGCTTTCTTATACATGCATGCATACTGAAAGCCCGTGCATGGTGAGAAGCCCAGAGGGAGGACCTTCACTGTTTCTGAGGAATCCAGCATTGCTACAGCCAGTAGTGCTGACCGGGAGAGCCCACCTGACCCCGAGGGTAAGATCTGCCCAGTTACCAGGGAGAAGGGACTCGATCGATACCGAGTCCACGTATGCCTATCCCCGCCGTAGCGGGAGAGGAGCTGCCGAGTGCCGCTCTGAGGAGCCGCCGAATGTCACTCTGAGCCCTGTGAATCCCAGGGAAGACTAAAGCATTGTTTGTGCCTATACTGCACCAAACCCGGGACCACTACGAGAGTCCCGTTGCTCCTTTAAGATCAGTAAACGAGAATCTGCCACCTAACGCAGCCTCATTCTCTCCCTGAGGCTGTTTGCTTCAGCCCCGAGAACCGCCATGATTGGGCTGACTCCCGTAGCTTTGCCTACTGCCCGTTGTTCCAGCCCGCCTACCGGCCACCGTCGTCCCGCTCTGCCATGCGAGCCACGGACCGACCCCAACCAGGACCGATCCCTGTTGTCTGAAGGGAATCAAATGTCTTCCACGTGCTTTCCATCCACTAGCACTCAGTTCAAAGTATCCGCATCTAGCAGAGTAAGCACTGATGCATAGAAAGATTGTAATATTGCTGTGTATAGCCAGAAGCCGCCCGCGTCCCACCGAGTCTCCATCTAGTGGCCAAGCGGCGGAACTTCACCCTTCGTTATATAAATATAGAAAGGGTTTATAGATAGTTCAATTAAGTTATAACACTAAGCCAGTTGTGGAATCTATTTCACAAACGTGCACTAGAACATGTATATAAGTTGGTGATTAATCAGTTATTAATATTTTGGTAATTAATAAAAATAATATTTTCATAATTCATATTTCATACTCATATATTTAATAACCTCTTCACCACACACCCCTGACTCCAGTTTACCACCTTGTGAGAAACTGAATCTTGTTTCTCTTGATGAGACTCAACAAAGACAAAAATCACCTTTGCTGCTTGCCCAGACAATAGCTGATGTGCATTGAGCACATGCCACTGGATAATGACTCTCTGGAAGATGCATAAATAAAGATTGCTCACTAGACTGCAGCTGCCCTGGAAATAATGGGCAGAGGCCACTGCTATCAATACTCTCTGGAATATGCATATTCACCACCTGCACTCATACCTAAAAACTGTATAATTTTCTGAGCAACTACTGGCTCAAGGGAAGGAAAACATTAGAGAATAAAAAGACAGGGACAATGCTGCTCTGAAGAGAAACTGAGAGAATACCAGGAAAAAAAAATTACAGAGTCATCACCATGTAGCCTGGAAGAAGCAGACCAAGAGGAATCCTCTTTCCATATCCTAAGTTCATCCTGCTACAACTCATGGAGCTGAGGAGGCTGCTCAGAGGACAGCACAGCCAACATGGGCAACATCTCCAAGCCACAGCACTCTTCCTGCACAGATCTCCAAAGCTGCAGCACGCTTCCTCCACAGACACAACATCTACTGTATACCAAAGCTGCAGCAGCCTTCCTCCACAGACT
The DNA here is from genome assembly GCA_011125475.1 of Melanerpes aurifrons. Lineage (NCBI taxonomy): Eukaryota > Metazoa > Chordata > Aves > Piciformes > Picidae > Melanerpes > Melanerpes aurifrons. Next base: position 1,562,104 of record WWNC01000099.1, read on the forward strand.
CAAACAGCCTTGGCGGGTGAGGGGTGTGGTAATACAATTCCTTTCCTCTTCTCTCTCCCTATTTTCTCTCCCTCCCCTTCTGATTCATCCACTTTAACAAATAGCTTTGCTGCTGATATTTTGGCTTCATTTGTGCCTCTAATTTCATAACACAGGAATATTCAAAACAACTGAGTCTCTTTTCCTCTCTGGACTGAGACATTAATATTGGTGTATTCAGCAGTATTCCCATGCATTCAAACTATCACAGCAAGACTATTGCATTTATGAGAACCCCAAAATATGTACTGTGTGGGAGCTCTGAAATCTTTAAATGTGTATGCTTTCTCAGGGAAGATAACTGGGGTAAAAATGTTGCTTTTATAGTGTGACCACCCTGAGAATTCTCAGTACCCTGTTTTGGGAAAACCATTTTTTTGGTGATATTTTGTAAAGTGTGTATTCTCTCACAGAAATAGTGAGACTCTCCTTTAAAAAGCCCAGGTTGTTTTTTTCTTGTGTGTGACCTCCTTGAGAATTCTCAGTACCCTGTTTTGGGAAACCCATTTTTTGGGTGATATTTTGCAAAGTGTGTCCTCTCTCGGGAAGAAGAGTGACTTCCCTGAGAAGTCCAGTACTGAAGCAAAAGCTGACAAGCTTTTGCAAGTGTGTGTTCTCTCAGGGAAACAGAGTGATACATTCCTAAGAAACACAGGGTTTTATCTTGTTTTAACAGAAAATTTGAGAAAAAAAAGATAAGAATCTTTTGCAAGAAAAGATGAGAAGCTTTTACAAGTGTGGATCTCTCAGGGAAATAGTGTGACTTTCCCTTGAGAATCCCAAGTTTTTTTCCTGTGTGTGACCTCTCCTGAAAAATCTGTTGTGTACTTCTGCTGGAGAAGAGTATTGTGGTGGGTTGAGAGAGAAGGCCTAGCTTTCTCTCCCCCACAAAAGAAAAAAAATAAACCACAGCTAACTCAGCACAAAATATACAGTATTTACTATATATATATATATATATATAAAAATATACAGCAAAGTAAAAAAAAAATAAAAAGAATACAGGAACGAAATTCCCTCCTCTGGACAGAGGAGGGTTCCCCCCCTGCACCCCCTTCTCTCCCCCTACCACCCTGTTTCCCAAAGAGGGTTAGAAAGAGAGAAAAAGGCAGTTATTAAGAAAGCAGAATCTTAGTAGGCCTCATGCGAATTAGTTACTTATCTGTTCAAGATCGCTCTGGCAAGGAGCCCAGAAGCAGGCAAGTTGGAAGGCAGAAGGAAAGGAGCAAACTGAGAAGAAACTCCAGCTACTCTAAAACTTAAAACTGCATTCTACCAATCTACCAATGAAAATCATTTAGAATATCGATGTTCTCATTGTCTTCACCAAAACATTCAGCCAGAGTGTCCCAGCACTCTCCCTTTCTTAAAGGCACAGCCTCAAACAGTCACAGTCCACCCCTTCTAAAAAATTTCATTGGTTATTCATACTGTCCATCCAATCCAAAACAATATTAACAGTTTGTAAGTAAAGTTCATAGTCCATTCCGACTATACTCAGATGTAGATGATTCAAAAGTCCAAGGAAATCAGGAAATGAGAAAAATAGAAAACAATTTGTCTCTTCGCAGACGAAGCGAAGAAAAGGAAACAGGGATTCTCAGGGTCTCTTAGTTGACTCAGGGCTCTCAGGGTTCTCAGGGTTCGTACACCATAGATTCCTTGTAGATCCTTCCTTTGGACGCAATGTAGCTGTACAACAGGATGAAATTAAATTATTTCAGCTAAAGTTAAATTTCTTTGTGGAATACACTGAATTTCACCATTCTCTTGCATCACCCAATAAGTGTGACCTGGATCTTCAGCTGAAACCACCCCTCGGACAGGTTTAGCCTCTCCTGAGGGAGAAAATACCCGAACAGTTTTACCTAACAGATTCTTTTCTCTAACAACAGGAACTCTATCACCTTCTACTTTCCGTAGCAAATCTGAATGTGCAGGTCCAGCTCGGTTCACTGAACCTCTGCTATTTACCAGCCAGGTTGCTTGTGCTAAATGTTTTTCCCAGTTTTTCAAAGATCCACCCACCATGGCTTTAAGAGTGGTCTTCAACAAACCGTTGTAGCATTCAATCTTCCCTGAAGCTGGTTCATAGTAGGGAATGTGGAAAATCCACTCAATACCGTGCTCTTTGGCTCAGTTCTTTATAAGATTGTTCTTGAAATGAGTTCCGTTGTCTGACTCAATCCTCTCTGGAGTTCCGTGTCTCCACAGGATCTGTCTCTCCAGACCAAGAACAGTGTTGTGTGCAGTTGCATGTGGAACTGGATAAGTTTCCAACCATCCAGTGTTTCCCTCTACCATAGTAAGCACGTATTGCTTACCAGAATGAGAAGGTGGTAAAGTGATATAGTCGATCAGCCAAGCTTCACCATACTTGTACTTGGACCATCTGTCACCATACCACATGGGCTTAATTCACTTTGCCTGCTTAATAGCAGCACAAATGTCACAGTCATGGATGACTTGGGTGTTAGCATCCATGGAAATGTCTATGGATCTGTCATGAGCCCATTGGTATGTTGCATCCCTGCCTTGATGTCCTGACGAATCATGAGCCCACCGAGCTAAGACTATCTCTCCTCGGTGTTTCCAGTTGAGATCAAGATTAGAGTCCATGTCTACTTGAGAAACTCTTGCAGCTAGATGTGCCTGATGGTTGTGTTGCTGTTCCTCAGTAGCTTTGCTCTTAGGAATGTGAGCATCGATGTGTCTCACTTTCACTGGAATTCTCTTGATTCGATCAGCAATGTCCTGCCACAGTTCTGCTGCCCAAATGGGTTTTCATTTCCTCTGCCAACCATTCTTTTTCCCATTCTTTAGCCAACCCTATAGAACATTGGCTACCATCCATGAGTCGGTGTAGAGATAAAGCTTTGGCCATCTCTCACGTTCAGCCACGTCGAGAGCTAGCTGGACAGCTTTTACCTCTGCAAACTGACTGGATTCTCCTTCTCCATCCTTTGCTTCTGCAGCTCAGCATGTTGGACTCCACACTGCAGACTTCCACCTTCAATTGTTTCCGTTGAGACGAAAGGAACCGTCTGTGAACAAAGCATATTTCTTTTCATCATCAGAAAGGTCATTGTAAGGAGGAGCTTCCTCAGCACGAGTTACTTTCTCCTCTGGAGGTTTAGCATGGTTGATGCCTTCAGGCCAACTTGAGAGCACCACCACTAGACCAGGTCTTTCAAGATTTCCCATTCAAGCTCTCTGTGTTATCAGAGCTATCCACTAGGACCATGTTGAGTCTGTGGCATGATGTGGTGTGGAACCTTTGCCTTTGAACATCCAATTCAAAACTGGTATCTGGGAACTAAGAGAAGTTGTGATTCAGTTCCAATTATTTCAGAAGCTGCTTTTACTCCTTTATAGGCAGTTAGAATCTCTTTCTCTGTTGGAGTATAATTAGCCTCTGAACCTCTGTAACCTCCACTCCAGAAACCAAGAGGTGGTCCACATGTCTCACCTGGAGCTTTTTGCCACAAGCACCAGGTTGGACCATTGTCACTTGCAGCCGTGTACAAAATGTTCTTAATGTCTGGACCATCTCGGACAGGCCCCAGACCCATTGCTTGAACTACCTCTTGCTTTATCTGATCAAAGGCTGCTTGTTGTTCAGGTCCCCAGTGGAAATGGTTTCTCTTTCGAGTCCCATCATACAGAGGTTTCACAATCTGACTGTATCCAGGAATGGGCAGTCTCCAAAATCCCACTATCCCCAAGAAACGTAGGGTCTCTTGCTTGTTTGTGGGATTTGCCATGGTGGAGACTCTATTTACCACATCCACTGGAATGTGTCTGCGTCCATCCTGCCACCACACTTCCAGAAACTGAATCTCTGTGGTAGGTCCTTTCACCTTGTCTCGTTTGATGGCAAAACCTGCATTCAGAAGAATGTCAATGATTTGTTACCTTTCTCAAAGACTTCCTCAGCAGTTTTACCCCAGACGATGATATCATCGATGAACTGGATGTGTTCTGGAGCACCGCCTTTCTCCAGAGCATCGTGGATCACTGCATGACAGATGCTTGTGCTGTGGATCCAGCCCATTGGCAGCCTGTTAAAAGTGTACTGGATTCCTCTCCAGGTGAAAGCAAACTGAGGCCTGCATTGCTCTGCTATATAAATAGAGAAAAATGCATTAGCAATGTCTATGGTAGCATACCATTTGGCCTCTTTGGATTCCAGCTCATACTGGAGTTCCATCATGTCTGGTACTGCTGCACTCATAGGTGGTGTCACTTCATTCAGGGCTCGGTAGTCTACTGTGAGACGCCAGTCTCCATTTTGCTTTCGCACAGGCCACACTGGACTGTTGAAAGGTGAATGAGTTTTGCTGATGACTTGCTGACTCTTCAACTGACAAATCACATTCTGAATGGGCAACAAAGAGTCACGGTTGGTTCTGCATTGTCTGTGATGCACAGTCTGAGAAGCAACCGGCAATTTAATGTCCTGTATCTTATGTTGTCCCACAACTGCAGATTCATCAGAAAGCTCAGGCCTAGCAGACAGCTTCAATTTTTGTCCATCAATTTCTATTGAAGCTACTCCAAAAGACCATTTGTAACCTCTAAGGTCTTTGAAACGCCCTTCTCTCAGAAAATCAATTCCCAAAATACAAGGTGCGTCAGGTCCGGTCACAACTGTATGCTTCCTCCATTGTTTACCAGTTAAACTTATATTAACCTCTACCTTACTTAACTCTTGAGATCCACCAGTGACTCCCAGAATAGTTATAGACTCTGATCCCTGATAATTTGATGGTATTATGGTGCACTGAGCTCCTGTGTCAACCAAGGCCCTGTACTTCTGAAATTGTGAAGTGCCAGGCCACTGGATGTACACATCCCAATAGATTCTATTATCTCTGTTATCCCTCTCCTCCCCCTGGCAGGAGGCAGAGCACCCCTAGTTATGGGGAACATGCGCACATGTGCATTGCACATAGTTTGCAGGGTTATAACTTTGCATGTTATAACTGGAGCCACTGTTGGAGCCATAAGAGTCGTTCTGGGGAACTGTGGAAGTAACAGCTACCCTTCTGGTATTGCTACCTCGGGTTCTGTCACTTTGCAATTCCCTCAGTCTCCTGAAAAGATTGGAAGTTGGTTGGCCATCCCAGCGGTTCATGTTCTCACCAAACTGATCACGCAGAGTTATCCAAATAGTTCTACGTGATTGCCTTGGTGGTCTGTTTTGGAATGACCTGTTTTGGAATGACCTGTTTTGGAATGACCTCCTTGGAGGACATGTATTCCTCACAGATGAAACTTGTATCCACCTGGAGGGAGAATTGAAATTATCCCTTTGTGCCAATTGGGATATGGCATTTCTAAATTCATCTTTTAACTCTCTTATGCAACTCTGAATATCACCAGACATCGTTTTAATGGCCGAAACCAAAGAACCACGTGTCATGCTATCCTCCAATTGTCTCATTTGATCACTGAATTGGCCAACCGTGGGAGAAGCTCCACCATAACTTCTTGACACAATTCTGCTTGCCAGAATGTTTGCATAATTAGAAGAAGCAAGTTTGATGATCTTTTTAGCAAGACCAATACCCACAGGAATGTCATCAGGATTCAGAGTTTCATGTTCACCATAGAGTAGCTCTCTAACAGCGAATTCTCTCAAGCGCTTGATTCCCTCACCTATGGTAGTCCAGGGTTTAGGATTCCATGGAAGATCATCTCGGGAAGGGTATCTCAGGGCAACCGCCATTAAAAGGCGTATCCAGAGATTAACCTTACCGAGAGCCCTGCCTAGATGTCTATCTATTTCATTGTCCTTCGAGAGAGTTCCTAACTGAGCTGCTGACTTGTCTCCAACTGTTAGAGCTGGAGCACCTGTATCATAACACCTACTAAGCCAAGCTGGAACTGGCTCCTTATCTGCCCTGGTGAAATCTTTATGGACATTGTGCAATTCCTTACGCGGTGCGGAACATTCTAAAATATCATCTTCTTCTTCCTCTCCCTGAACTTTTTGTCCAAATAATCCTGCTGTCATTTTCTCAAGGATCTCTTTAAACTGAGAACCACCTTTGCCAGCTTCTGTCTTAGCTTCATCTCTATCCTGCCTTGTTCTCCCTAGGTTAGCTAGATCTTTAAAACAAACCTTCTCTTCCTCCTCAGCAGGATTTCTTAGAGTGGAGGGCCCCTCACCAGGATCAGTCTCCAGCTCCTCTTCTTCTCCATCTTTGGCCTTTGCACTTCTAGTCTTTAAAGGAGCCACCTTAACTGGAGCTGTGTTTGAATTTACAGCCACCTTAATGGAAGCTGACAGGTCCTGAGATAAATCAGCTGCTGGGGCAGTGACTTCCGGTCCCACCGAGGGAGTGGGTGGAAGTGACGTTGCTCCGTTAATGGTCGACGGAGAAGAAGAAGGAGGAGAAGGAGTAGGAGAAGGAGTAGGCGCCATGCTGATACCAGCTGACGCCCTTGGCAGCTTGCTAGAATCAGCAAAGTCATTTAGAGCTGCTTTACCAATTGACTTTTTAGCCTTCTTTTTAACTGACACGGGTTCTCCACAGTCCTCGTCACGAGATGACTCTGGGACTGATCCAGAGCCACGGCGTTTTCTTTTTGATCTAGTTTTAATAAGAAAACACGCCCTGGACACCTTTTTCTCCCGACGCCAGGAATACAGCGAATACACATTAGTTATCACCAGCAGCAGAATTATACACATTAAATAAATCACCTTTGGATCCCAGCCATCACCTAAAGTTACTCTCTCCTCAGGCGGAATCTTAAAACCCTTTATCTCAATTGGGAGAGTGGTGGAGGTAACATTCCTGTATCTCACTGGCCATAAGAAATTAATACATTTTCCATACCATAGTCTAACTCTATACATAACCCACATAAAAATTGTCCGCACCAAATATTTACCCAGGTAATCCAAAATCAAACCCAAACAATATCTGTAAACCAGAGCCCCCAAAATTGAAAAGAATGATAGCTCCACAAACCCCAAGACCTTCATGTTTGCTAATTCAGCTAGAAAACACTAAATCAATCAAGTAATAAATTAAACTAATTATGTGCCGCACGTTGTGTATGCCAATAAAAAAAATGTGGTGGGTTGGAAGGGTAAGGCCAAGAAGCCTCTTCCCTCCCCCCCTGTAAAGTAAAGGGAAAAGAAAAATTGAAGGGAAAGGAAAAAAAACCTCACAAGCTGAATTAGCAAAGCAGTGAAGCTGTATATTTACAAAGCAATGTAGGATTTGCAGGGGAATATATACAAATTTACAATATGGACAATATATGCAAAGATATACAATAAAGTAACACAGAAATGAGGGTTCCCCCCTCTGCTGAGGGGGGGTTTCCCACCTCCGCTCTCCCCTCTCTCCCCCTTTCCACAGAGTGGGATAGAAAGAGAAAGAAAAGAGAAAGAGGAAAAAAAAAGTTAGAAGCAGTTTGTGTTAATTGGAAGGGAGTTAATACAGGCCTTATCAGGTTTGTCAGTTTGAAGGCCGGAGCCTTGGCAGAAAGCCCAGCACAGAGAGAGCTGCTGCACGAAGAAGAGGCGGAAGCAAGACTAAAGATAGAGTGCCGGAGTGCCCAGGATAGTCCTCCTGCACTCCCAGTTCAGAAGGTGCTTCCTCCCACTTCACCAATTAAATTAGTTTAGATTATTCTTTCCGTTTACCAACTTCCGTCCACCATATTCCCTTTCTTAAGGGGGCAACGTCAACCGGTCACAATCCACCCCTTCTAAACAATTTCATTGGCTGTTCATACTGTCCATCCAATCCAAAACGATATTTACAGTTCATGAGTAAAGTTCATAGTCCATTCCGGCTATGCTCAGATGTAGATGATTCAAAAGTCCAAGAAAATCAGAAAATGAGAAAAATGGAAAACAGTTCTTTTCTTCGCAGACGAAGCGAAGAAAAGGGAAACAAGGAAATCTCAGGGTCTCTTAGTTGACTCAGGGCTCTCAGGGATCTCAGGGTTCGTGCACCGTAGATTCCTCATTGATTCTTCTTTTGGGCGTGATGTAGCTGTACAGCAGTTCGAAATTAACCTCTTTCTGCTAAAGTTAAATTTCCTTGTGGAATACACTGAATTTCACCACTCTCTTGCATTACCCAATAAGTGTGACCTGGACCTTCAGCTGAAACCACCCCTCGGACAGCTTTAGCCTCTCCTGAGGGTGACAATACCCAAACAGTTTTACCTAACAGATTCTTTTCTCTAGCAACAGGAACTCTATCACCGTCCACATTCCGTAGCAAATCTGAATGTGCAGGTCCAGCTCGGTTCACTGAACCTCTGCTATTTACCAGCCAGGTTGCTTGTGCTAAATGTTTTTCCCAGTTTTTCAAAGATCCACCTCCCATGGCTTTAAGAGTGGTCTTCAACAAACCGTTGTAGCATTCAATCTTCCCTGAAGCTGGTGCATAGTAGGGAATGTGGAATATCCACTCAATACCGTGCTCTTTTGCCCAGTTCTTTACAAGGTTGTTCTTGAAATGAGTTCCGTTGTCTGACTCAATCCTCTCTGGAGTTCCGTGTCTCCACAGGATCTGTCTCTCCAGACCGAGAATGGTGTTGCGTGCAGTTGCATGTGGAACTGGATAAGTTTCCAACCATCCAGTGTTTCCCTCTACCATAGTAAGCACGTATTGCTTACCAGAACGAGAACGTGGTAGAGTGATGTAGTCAATCTGCCAAGCTTCACCATACTTGTACTTGGCCCATCTGTCAGCATACCACAAGGGCTTAAGTCGTTTTGCCTGCTTAATAGCAGCACAAATGTCACAGTCATGGATGACTTGGGTGATAGCATCCATGGAAATGTCTATGGATCTGTCACGAGCCCATTGGTATGTTGCATCTCTGCCTTGATGTCCTGACGAATCATGAGCCCACCGAGCTAAGAATATCTCACCTCCGTGTTTCCAGTCAAGATCAAGATTAGAGTCCATGTCTACTTGAGAAACTCTTGCAGCTAGATGTGCCTGATGGTTTTGTTGCTGTTCCTCAGTAGCTTTGCTCTTAGGAATGTGAGCATCGATATGTCTCACTTTCACTGGAATTCTCTTGATTCGATCAGCAATGTCCTGCCATACGTTGGCTGCCCAAATGGGTTTTCCTTTCCTCTGCCAACCACTCTTCTTCCAGTTCTTGAGCCAATCCCATAGAGCATTGGCTACCATCCATGAGTCAGTGTAGAGATAAAGCTTTGGCCATCTCTCACGTTCAGCCACGTCGAGAGCTAGCTGGACAGCTTTTACCTCTGCAAACTGACTGGATTCTCCTTCTCCATCTTTTGTCTCTGCAACTCAGCGTGTTGGACTCCACACTGCAGACTTCCACCTTCAATTGTTTCCGTTGAGACGAAAGGAACCGTCTGTGAACAAAGCATATTTCTTTTCATCATCAGAAAGGTCATTGTAAGGAGGAGCTTCCTCAGCACGAGTTACTTTCTCCTCTGGAGGTTTGGTACAGATGATACCTTCAAGGCCAACTTGAGATCACCTCCACTAGACCAGGTCTTTCAAGATTTCCCATTTGAGCTCTCTGTGTTATCAGAGCCATCCACTTAGATCATGTTGAGTCTGTGGCATGATGTGGTGTGGAGCCTTTACCTTTGAACATCCATTTCAAAACTGGTAATCTGGGAGCTAAGAGAAGTTGTGATTCAGTTCCAATTATTTCAGAAGATGCTTTTACTCCTTCATAGGCAGCCAGAATTTCTTTCTCTGTTGGAGTATAATTAGCCTCTGAACCTCTGTAACCTCCACTCCAGAAACCAAGAGGTGGTCCACATGTCTCACCTGGAGCTTTTTGCCACAAGCACCAGGTTGGACCATTGTCACTTGCAACCATGTACAAAATGTTCTTAATGTCTGGACCATCTCGGACAGGTCCCAGACCCATTGCTTGAATTACCTCTTGCTTTATCTGGTCAAAGGCTGCTTGTTGTTCAGGTCCCCAGTGGAAACGGTTTCTCTTTCGAGTCCCATCATACAGAGGTTTCACAATCTGACTGTATCCAGGAATGGGCAGTCTCCAAAATCCCACTATCCCCAAGAAACGTAGGGTCTCTTGCTTGTTTGTGGGATTTGCCATGGTAGAGACTCTATTTACCACATCCACTGGAATGTGTCAATGTCCATCCTGCCACCACACTCCCAGAAACTGAATCTCTGTGGTAGGTCCTTTCACCTTGTCTCGTTTGATGGCAAAACCTGCATTCAGAAGAATGTCAATGATTTGTTACCTTTCTCAAAGACTTCCTCAGCAGTTTTACCCCAGACGATGATATCATCGATGAACTGGATGTGTTCTGGAGCACCGCCTTTCTCCAGAGCATCGTGGATCACTGCATGACAGATGCTTGAGCTGTGGATCCAGCCCATTGGCAGCCTGTTAAAAGTGTACTGGATTCCTCTCCAGGTGAAAGCAAACTGAGGCCTGCATTGCTCTGCTATATAAATAGAGAAAAATGCATTAGCAATGTCTATGGTAGCATACCATTTGGCCTCTTTGGATTCCAGCTCATACTGGAGTTCCATCATGTCTGGTACTGCTGCACTCATAGGTGGTGTCACTTCATTCAGGGCTCGGTAGTCTACTGTGAGACGCCAGTCTCCATTCTGCTTCCGCACAGGCCACGCTGGACTCTTGAAAGATGAGTTTTGCTGATGACTTTCTGACTCTCCATCTAATGAATCAGATTCTCAATAGGCAACAAAGAGTCACGGTTGGTTCTGTATTGTCTGTGATGCACAGTCTGAGAAGCAACCGGCAATTTAATGTCCTGTATCTTGTGTTGTCGCACAACTGCAGATTCATCAGAAAGCTCAGGTCTAACAGACAGCTTCAATTTTTGTCCATCAATTTCTATTGAAGCTACTTCAAAAGACCATTTGTGACCTTTAGGGTCTTTGAAAAGCCCTTCTCTCAGAATATCAATTCCCAAAATACAAGGTGTGTCCGGTCCAGTCACAACTGTATGCTTCCTCCATTGTTTACCAGTTAAACTTATATTGACCTCCACCTTACTTAACTCTTGAGATCCACCAGTGACTGCCAAAATAGTTACAGATTCTGATCCCTGATGATTTGATGGCATTATGGTGCACTGAGCTCCTGTGTCAACCAAGACCCTGTGCTTCTGAAATTGCGAAGTGCCAGGCCACTGGATGTACACATCCCAATAGATTCTGTTATCTCTATTATCCCTCTTCTGCCCCTGGTGGGAGGCAGGGCACCCCTACGTATGGGGAATATGCCCACATGTGCATTGGGCACAGTGTGCAGTGTTACAACTGGAGCCTCTGTTGGAACTATTAGAGTTGTTTTCGGAAACTGTGGAAGTAACAGCTACCCTTCTGGTATTGCTACCTTGGGTTCTGCCACTTTGCCGTTCTCTCAGTCTCCTGAAACGATTAGAAGTTGGTTGGACATCCCACCTCTTCATGTTCTCACCAAACTGATCACACAGTTATCCAAATAGTCCTACATGATTGCCTTGGTGATCTGTTTTGGTTTGATCTGTTTTGGAATGACCTCCTTGGAGGACATGTATTCGTCACAGATGAAACTTGTATCCACCTGGAGGAAGAATTGTAATTATCTCTTTGTGTCAGTTGGGATATGGTATTTTTAAATTCATCCTTCATCTCTTTCATGCAATTCTTTATTTCACCAGACAGAGTTTCAGTGGCTGAAACCAAAGAAACACGTGTCATGCTATCCTCCAATTGTCTCATTTGATCAGTCAATTGGCCAACCATAGGAGGAGCTCCACCATAATTTCTTGAAACAATTCTGCTTTCCAGAATGTTTGCATAATTAGAAGGAGCAAGCTTGATGAGCTTTTTAGCAAGACCAGTTCCTACAGGAATGTCATCAGGATTCAGATTTTCATGTTCACCATAGAGTATCTCTTTGACAGCAAATTCTCTCAGGTGCTTGATTCTCTCATCTATGTTAGTCCAGGTCTTAGGATTCGATGGAAGATCATCTCAGGAAGTGTATCTCAGGAAAACTGCCATTAAAAGGCGTACCCACAGATTAATCTTACCGAGAGCCTTGCCTAGATGTCTGTCTATTCCATTATCCTAAGAGAGAGTTCCTAGCTGAGTTGCTGACTTGTCTCCAACTATTAGAGCTGGAGCACCTGTATCATAACATCTACTAAGCCAAGCTAGAACTGGCTCCTTATCTGCTCTGATGTAATCTTTATGTACGTTTCTAACCTCTTCCTGAGGTGAAGAACACCCCTGAAGGTCATCTGCTTGCCCATCTATCACATATTCCTCTACATGTTGTCCCCATAATCCTGCTGTCACTGTCCCAATGATCTCTTTAAGCTGAAAAGCACCACTGCTAGCTGCTGTCTTAGCTGCATCTCTTTCTGATGTTGATCTCAATAATTCAGCTATATCTTTAAAATGAAGCATCTCTTCCTCCTGAGCAGGATCTTTTCTAGTAGAAGGTCCCTCACCAGGATCAGTCTCCTGCTCTTCTCCCCCATTAGCCCCTGGATCAGCTTTGGCCTTTCCACTTCTAGTCTTTAAAACTGCTACTTGCTTAATTGGAGCTGTGTCTGAATTTACAGCTGCCTTAACAGAAGCTGACAGGTTTTGAGAAAGATCAGCTACTGTGGAGGGGGCTTCCAGTCCTGCCATGGAAGGAGGTAGAAAAGACTTTGCCTCGTTAATGGGCACTGCCGAAGAAGACAGGGGAACCGTCATATTGGCAGCTGCCGCCGCCCCTGGCTGCTTGCCAGAATCACCAACAGAACCGTTCAAAGTAGACTTTCCAATAGACCTTTTAGCATTATCTTTAACTGATACAGATTCTCCACTCTCTTCATCACTGGACGTCTCTGGGGCTGACCCAGAAGTACACAGCCTCTTCTTTGATCTATGCTTAAAAATGAAACAAGCTGTTGCAGTTTGAGCTGGGTGCCCCCTGCAATGTTTACTTCCTGTGTCCAGAAGTTCAGCCCACAGGGGTGGACACAGGAAATTATGTAGTATTTCCTACCACAATCCTTTGCACCACTATAAGATCCAGTGTGGAGTCTAGCACGCTCTCTTCTCTTCCTCCTCCGTCAGCTGGTAACTGGGGGAGATGCCTCCTGGCTTTGGGCCTGGCTAGGCCCCAGGCCATGGGGGGATGGGTAGTCTCCGATCTGGTCAGCTGAGACTAGCCTAGCAGTGGGAGGGGGAAGGAGCCCTGGGGGTCTTGGGTGTACCCTCAGGTGGGGATGGGATGTTTCTGGGTCTGTTTTGGGATCTTTCTTTGTCACTGCTTTCTATTTAAACTTTCCATCACTTTTGCAATCCGTTTGTCTGAGTGTTTATTGTTGCCAGGGGTGGGGAAGGGGGCTGCCTCAACCCAGCACATTCTTGGTAGCAGAGGATGGTTACAGTGGGCAGAGGGTCTGCCCCCAACCCCTTTTTACATTCCTGGCGGAGCCAGCCAGGAGTAGGAGCTGGTTATTGTGGCTACTCTGCAGATCGGATTGCAAAAGATAAGAGAGTTTAAATTTAGTTCTGGGCGTCGTTTTGGTTTTTTGGCAGTTGGGGGCTCATGTGTTGTTATTGGGGCGATTGTGTTAAGTTATTGTGAATTGCAGGGGGATACCTGGTGCGTGACCAGTGGTACAGAGTCCCTCCTTCTGTTTCAAGCAGGGGTGGTTCTTAACCATCGGAACTGGGGCACCACTTGAGAATACGGGACCTCCCTTCCTCCACCTTTATTCTCTGCGGAGAGGCAGAAGCGGCAGGGAGTGAAGTGGGGGAGGGGCAGCGGCGAGCAGATCAAAGTCAGGTCTGTTGTCGCTGCGGGGTAGGGTCAGCTGCGGCGAGTTGGCAAGCTCGGTTCCCTATGGGCGAACGGGGACTCCAGTTGGAAAGCTGTTCTCAAGGGCCCTGAGGATGTGCTTATGGCTTTTGTTGGAGGAGGCGTTTGAATGCCCGAGGGGTGGAGGCAATTGTGACTCTGTACCGCAGCGGTAGATGTGGCCGGAGCCCTCCTGTATGCCCAGCAGTGGCGGGTCTGGCCATGCGCTCAGGCTGTGGCGTCGGTGAGCATGGCCGTCCACTTGAGCTGCGATGACAGCGGGACCGGCCGTGCACTCAGAGTGGTGGCGGTGGTCCTGGCCGTGCGCTCGGGCTGCAGTGGGGCCGGCCCTAGTCTCTTCCCTGATCTTTTCGAACGAGTTCCGAAAATGGCGCCGAGCACCTGGCTCCACCTCCCTTCTTCTCACTAGGTTGTGGTGCAGCCCCTCCCTCTGCCAGGGGAGGGTTGCGTTGTTGGATGCTGTCACGTCTTGGTACGCGAACGCCTAGCAGGAAGGCGGTGTACTGTGACATGCATCTGTATAGCCTCAGGCTGCAGCTGGAAGCGGTCAGCACTGGACTTGGGATAGGTCCGTGCAGGGTTGTGAAAGGCTCAGCGTGCTGCTTTCCTGGAGGGATGGAGAAGCAGTTAGAGACTGATTGTTCTGACTGGCTTGTCCAAGGGGTGGAAATATGCCGCTGAGTAAATAGAGATGGGAATAATGGTTTGGTTGAGAAGTTGTGAGGTTCCTTCCAGGTGACCAGGATGTCCAATGCATCCATGAAGAGCTTGCACCGCAGAAGAGTGAATTCTGCATCGCTGGGAGGTTCTATTAGATGAGGGGAGAAGAACTGGAATGGACTGACACTTGAGCCTGAATGAGAGACTGTTTGGGTGGACGCCCAGATGAAGATACGGACTTCGCCGAACATGTCATGAGAAGATTTCTGATTTAATGATGTGTTTGGGTGCAAAGATTATGATATGAAATAACGGATGGCGTGTTGCAGTTTGAGCTGGGTGCCCCTGTGCAATGTTTACTTCCTGTGTCTAGAAGTCCAGCCCACAGGGGTGGACACAGGAAATTATGTAGTATTTCCTACCACAATCCTTTGCACCACTATAAGATCTAGTGTGGAATCTAGCACGCTCTCTTCTCTTCCTCCTCCGTCAGCTGGTAACTGGGGGAGATTCCTCCTGGTTTTGGGCCTGGCTAGGCCCAAGGCCACGGGGGATGGGTAGTCTCAGATCTGGCCAACTGAGACTAGCCTAGCAGTGGGAGGGGGAAGAAGGAGCCCTGGGGGTCTTGGGTGTACCCTCAGGCGGTGATGGGATCTCTCTGGGTCTGTTTTGGGATCTTTCTTTGTCACTGCTTTCTATTTAAACTTTCCATCACTTTTGCAATCCATTTGTCTGAGTGTTTATTGTTGCCAGGGGTGGGGAAGGGGGCTGCCTCAACCCAGCACACAAGCCTTAGATACTTTTCTCTCCCTACGCAAAGAATAGAACAAATAGACATTAATTATCACCTGCAGTAGGATTACACACATCGAAAAAATTAGCTTTGGATCCCAGTCATTACTTAAAATTACTCTTTCACCTACTGGAATCTTAAACTGTCTTATCTTAATCGGGAGAGTGCTAGAGGTCACATTTCTGTATCTGGTAAGCCAAAAGAATCCCAGACAGCAATCATACAGAATCTGAATCTTACACTTGAATCACAAATATAATTTCTGCATCAAACATTTACCCAGGTGATCAATAAGGAGGCCCAGACAATACATGTAAATCAGAACTGAATATACTGAAAAGAGCAATTGCTTAAAAATCCTAAGCAACCTTATGTTTGTTTCTCCGAGTCAAGCAAGTAATAAATCAAGCTAATTATCTGCCGCACGTTGGGACAGCTAAAAAGAAATGTGGTGGGTTGAGAGAGAAGGCCTAGCTTTCTCTCCCCCACAAAAGAAAAAAAATAAACCACAGCTAACTCAGCCGGAGAAGTGGAAGGCATGCTATATTTTACAAGCAATGTGGAAAATGCAGGATATGTACACAAAATATACAGTATTTACAATATATATATATAGAGAAATATACAGCAAAGTGAAAAAAAATAAGAATACAGGAATGAAATTCCCTCCTCCTGACAGAGGAGGGTTCCCCCCCTGTACCCCCTTCTCTCCCCCTACCACCCTTTTTCCCAAAGAGGGTTAGAAAGAGAGAAAAAGGCAGTTATTAAGAAAGCAGAATCTTGGTAGGTCTCATGCGAATTAGTTGCTTATCTGAGCATGATCACTCTGGCAAGGAGCCCAGAAGCAGGAAAGCTGGAAGGGAGAAGGAAAGGAGCAAACTGAGAAAAAATTCCAGCTGTGTGACCGGTTGACGTTGCCCCCTTAAGAAAGGGAACATGGTGGACGGAAGTTGGTAAACGGAAAGAATAATCTAAACTAATTTAATTGGTGAAGTGGGAGGAAGCACCTTCTGAACTGGGAGTGCAGGAGGACTATCCTGGGCACTCCGGCACTCTATCTTTAGTCTTGCTTCCGCCTCTTCTTCGTGCAGCAGCTCTCTCTGTGCTGGGCTTTCTGCCAAGGCTCCGGCCTTCAAACTGACAAACCTGATAAGGCCTGTATTAACTCCCTTCCAATTAACACAAACTGCTTCTAACTTTTTTTTTCCTCTTTCTCTTTTCTTTCTCTTTCTATCCCACTCTGTGGAAAGGGGGAGAGAGGGGAGAGCGGAGGTGGGAAACCCCCCCTCAGCAGAGGGGGGAACCCTCATTTCTGTGTTACTTTATTGTATATCTTTGCATATATTGTCCATATTGTAAATTTGTATATATTCCCCTGCAAATCCTACATTGCTTTGTAAATATACAGCTTCACTGCTTTGCTAATTCAGCTTGTGAGGTTTTTTTCCCTTTCCCTTCAATTTTTCTTTTCCCTTTACTTTACAGGGGGGGAGGGAAGAGGCTTCTTGGCCTTACCCTTCCAACCCACCACAAGCTGCTCTAAAACTTACAACTGCATTTTACCAATCTATCAATGAAATTAGTTTAGAATATCGATGTTTTCATTGTCTTCACCAAAACATTCAGCCAGAGTGTCCCAACACTGTCCCTTTCTTAAAGGCACAGCCTCAAATGGTCACAAGTATTGTGGAGTAAGCTTTTTAATAGTGTATGTTTTTCCAGGGAAGATTTTTTGGGTACAGTGTTTTTGATCTAACTTCCCTGTGAAACTTAGTGCCCTGTTAATAAATGCTTTGTGAAACAAAAGAAATGGCCCCGAGTGAGAGGCTTTATTCCCTTTTAGAATTTCATGTTGCTCACCCATTTGTACAAGTGCTTCAGTGGGCCCATGAAAACTGGAGTAATTTCAGAGTGTGGCTGATAGAATTGTGGCACTGCAGAAAGATGCAAAAGCAAAAGTTGGAAAAGGAAAAGCTTTTATCTATTCAGTCTTAGGTGCCTGTTTAGCAGCTTCAGTGAAAGAAAAAGAGGAATGGCATGAGCAAGAGCATTGAACAATCTCCTCTTTGCAGGGCTTTGTGGAGTCACTACAAAGCCATGTTGCCACTTTGAAAGATGTAGTGGCAGATCTTAAAATTCAAATAGAAAAGGAGAAGAGGAGAAATTACTATTTGGAATTGTGAGAAATTAACTCACTGCTGAAATTTATAACCAGTTTATTATAAAATAAAGGCAGCAATGCACTGGGCGCATAGCAAATTTGCTGGAGGCGCATCATAACAACACAAGTTGAACTTATATAGATGGCAAAAGTACATATTCATTCCCAGCACGATCCCACCCCTCTCCATCAGGACTGAGACAAAACCTGCACTTTTGACCTGGCCAGTCTTTAGACATGTTGGTGCCTCACCTTTCTCTCCCAATACACAAGAATGAACCCCACACAATACAGACCACAACCAACCAATCAGCCCAACAATCGAGCCCAACAATCGAACCCCACGGTCTCCAGTAATTAGAATAGAATAGAATAAACCAGGTTGGAAGAGACCTTCAAGATCATTGCGTCCAACCTATCATCCAACACCACCTAATCAACTAACCCATGTAACCAAGCACCCTGTCAAGTCTCCTCCTGAACACCCCCAGTGACAGCGACTCCACCACATCCCCAGGCAGTCCATTCCAATGGGCAATCACTCTCTCTGTGTAAAACTTCCTCCTGACCTCCAGCCTGAACTTCCCCTGGTGCAGCCTGAGACTGTGTCCTCTTGTTCTGGTGCTGGGTGCCTGGGAGAAGAGACCAACCTCTGCCTGTTTACAACCCCCCTTCAGGTAGTTGTAGAGAGCAAGAAGGTCACCCCTGAGTCTCGTTCTCTCCAGGCTAAGCAGCCCCAGCTCCCTCAGTCTCTCCTCATAGGGTTTGTGTTCCAAGCCCCTCACCAACTTCATTGCCCTTCTCTGGACTCGTTCCAGCAAGTCAACATCCTTCCTAAACTGAGGGGCCCAGAACTGGACACAGGACTCGAGGTGTGGCCTAACCAATGCAGTGTACAGGGGCACAATGACCTCCCTGCTCCTGCTGGCCACACTGTTCTTAATGCAGGCCAGGATGCCATTGGCCCTCTTGGCCACCTGGGCACACTGCAGGCTCATGTTCAGCCTACCATTAACCAGCACCCCCAGGTCCCTCTCTGCCTGGCTGCTCTCCAGCCCCTCTGACCCCAGCCTGTAGCACTGCCTGGGGTTGTTGTGGCCAATGTGCAGAACCCGGCACTTGGATGTGTCAAATCTCATGCCGTTGGACTTTACCCATCTGTCCAGCCTGTCGAGGTCTCTCTGCAAAGCCTCTCTACCCTCCAGCAGATCAACTCCTGTCCCCAGCTTGGTGTCATCAGGAAATTTCCTGATGATGGACTCAATGCCCTCATCCAGATCATCAATAAAGATGTTAAAGAGGATGGGACCCAGCACTGATCCCTGGGGGACTCCACTACTGACTGGCTGCCAGCTGGATGTGACACCATTCACCACCACTCTCTGGGTTCGACCCTCCAGCCAGTTCCTAACCCAGCTCAGAGTGCTCCCGTCCAAGCCATGGGCTGACAGCTTGGCCAGCAGTTTGCTATGGGGGACAGTGTCAAAGGCCTTGCTGAAGTCCAGGTAAACTACATCCACAGGCCTCCCCACATCCACCAGGTGGGTCACCTACTCATAGAAGGAGATCAGGTTGGTCAGGCAGGACCTGCCCGTCCTAAATCCATGCTGACTGGGCCTGATCCCTTGACCATCCTCTAAGTGCTGTGTTAATGCACTCAGGATGACCTGTTCCATGATCTTGCCTGGCACTGAGGTCAGGCTGACAGACCTATAATTCCCTGGCTCATCTAACCGGCTCTTCTTGTGGATGGGCACCACGCTGGCCAGCTTCCAGTCCTCTGGGACCTCTCCAGTGAGCCAGGACTGCTGAAAAATGATGGAGAGCGGCTTGGCCAGCTCCTCCCCTTGTGAAAGCCAAATATTAAAAACAATTTCTCACAGAATCAAAACAGGATGTGAATTACCCAGATTCTTCCCCCATATACCCTCGGGCAGAATTGCCAGCAGCTAAGGAAGCTGATGTGCATGTCAGACCTCTCAGTATAACTGAAATTTGATATGAGGATGGGGAAACTACCCCCACTATCACAACTAAAGAGACATCTTTCTCCTACACTCAGCTAGCTAAAATCCACAAAGAATTTTCACCCTCTGCTGGGGAATTATGTTAACAGAAGCTGAAGCCATGGGTTATTGGGGTGATGTTTCTCTAACTATGAAAACCAGAAGTGAACTCTGGAGCCTCATCCAGTGAGTAGGGGGTTTTGAGCCAAAGGACAGAGGGGAACCCATAGTCTTGCGGGGAGGAATGAGTCAGATAACGGAGAATGTGCAAAAGGATGCACGCCTGAAAATTATATATAAAAGAGAATTAAAACATCATTATGAATCCCCTCTTCTGGTGAGTGCAAACAGAATGACTCTTTTGGTCAGGGGTCTCCCTGACTCGCTTAAAATAAGAGGTACCCAGCTCCAAAAAGAAATAGCTGATACCCCACTTTCTTCAAGAATGAGAGCTCTCCTAAGGGAAAATCTAACACTTGAGGGCAGCCAGCCTGACTTGAAACCATGGACATGGGAAGAAGTGGGAAGGGACCTATTAGACTATGCCAGGAAGTTTAGTATACCTGAGGAAATTCAAAAGCCTCAAACTATATTTTCCTATCAATAGCTTTCCTTAAATTTAAAATACACTCTGAGCATAAGTTCTGTCACTCACAGTATAGCCAACTTTAAAGTGATATTCTAGAACAAAATAAACAAGCAACTTTTACATTATAAAGAGAACTTCTTAGGGGAAAAGTTCTCAACAGAACCAAATATAAAAATACACCAAAATTCCACAAAGAAGATGCAATAACTCTTAAGGTGATCTACATTTTAGTTCTACTCATTAGGACAACCTGTGCCTTGACATGTGACTCTCTTTCATTCTGAAACTAATGAGGAATGCAAAGATTTTCTTAACTCATTAAAATAAAATGCACTTTAAGTTCCAAAGTCCTTTGCATTTGTTATTTAATTAGAATCTGTTGGGATTGTTTCCTTCAAAAATATGTGAAGCAAGCAAGAAGTGCAGCTTTTTTGTTATAAAAAGTAAGCAGTGCAGAGTGGATGCCATTCCATTGTGATGAATAATCAGCTTTCAGTAATCTTAAAAAAAATATGAATTACATAAAAATCCTGGTATTTTCTTTATTTCTCCCCTCCATTGCAACTTGCTGAAGAGTTTTTAATATAATCTAAGTAGTAGAAATAAAGATCAATCTCTTAAAAATTTTGTTTGATTCTCATTATTACCTCTCTTACTAGAAACACTCTCCCTTAGATACATGCAGGCTCTGTTTGTCAATATTGGTCATTAATTCAAAGACAGAACATGATATATGTTTTAAAATCTAGGGAAAACATTCAAGAGTGTGAGCAAAGAAAAAAAGAGCAACATAACACTCTGCATTTTTAGGTTTTCATATTCTGCAGCTTGAACTACATTACATAGTCAGAGCATACCTGTTTATTCATGTGTAATGGGTTGGGGCAGACCCCCTCCCCACCACGCGCAGAAATGACGACTCAGACAAACGGATTGCAAAAGTGATGAAAAGTTTAAATAGAACAGTGAGTGCGTGCAGAGAACTAGAAATACAGTGACAAGAGAGAGAACCCAAAACAGACCCAGAGAAATCCCATCCCCCACCTGAGGGTACACCCAAACCCTCAGGGCTCCTCCTTCCCCCCCCACTGCTAGGCTAGTCTCAGCTGGCCAGATCTGAGACTGCCCATCCCCCCGTGGCCTTGGGCCTAACCAGGCCCATGGCCGGGAGATCTTCTCCCCAGTTACCAGGCGGCGAGGAGGAAGGAAAGAGGAAGTGCCAGACCCCGCCGTGAGACTTATAGTGGTGCAAGGGATCATGGTAGGAAATAACCTAATTTCCTGTGTCCACCCACTGGGCTGGACTTCTGGACACAGGAAACACCCCTGTA
Organism: Melanerpes aurifrons; assembly: GCA_011125475.1. Lineage (NCBI taxonomy): Eukaryota > Metazoa > Chordata > Aves > Piciformes > Picidae > Melanerpes > Melanerpes aurifrons. The sequence continues at coordinate 1,583,528 of WWNC01000099.1, forward strand.
GCAGAGGGCACCCAGCCCAAACTACGACATCATGTGAGCCAGTTGTCATGCTCATGTCAAATAACCTACATAGTGTCTTTTTTTGTGTCTGCCTGACTGGACTTCCCATACAGTCTGATGTTGGTCATTTCAAATAGCTTGAATAGTGAGGCCAGTTGAAGACCAAATGGAGACTACTTGCATACCTTTTTTTCTTGTTCATTCTTTATACTACCATTGTGACAGAGACTCTTCATAGATTCATAGACTCATAGAATGGCTTGGGCTTGAAAGGACTTTAAAGATCACCCAGTTCTATACCCCACTGTCATGAGCTGGGACACATTACACCAGACCAGGTTGCTCAAGGTCTTAGCTAATCTGGCTTTGAAGACCCCCATGACCTCCCTGAGCAACCTATTCCAGTGTCATATCACCCTCACTGTAAGGAGTTTCTTCCTAATAACCAGACTAAATCAGCCCTCATGTTTAAATCCATTTCCTCTCATCCTATCACTGCAAGCCCTTGTAAAAAGTCCCTTCCTGATTTTCCTGTAGGACTTCTTAAAGTACTGGAAGGCTTCTATAAGGTCCTTGTTGAGCCTTCTTTTCTTCAGGCTAGACAGCCTCAAGTGTCACAGCTTGGCCCACAAGGGAGGAGCTCCATCCCTCTGATCATCTTCATGGCCCTCTTCTGGATGTGCTTCAGCAGTTCAATGTCCCTCTTTTTCTGTGGCACCACAACTGTATGCAATACTCAGGTAGTTCTCATAGGAGTAGAGTAAAGGGACAGAAATACCATCCTTATCCTGTTGGTCACAATTCTTTCAATGCAGCGTAGGGTACAGTTGACTTTCTGGACTGCAAGAGCACATTGCTGGCTCATGTTGATTTTTTTCACCAACTGACAACTCCAAGTCTTTCTCTTCAAATTCATTCATGAACCATTCCTTACTCAGCCTGTATTCATATTTGAGACTTTTCCAACCCAGGTGTAGTATTTTAAGGTCTTCTCTACGCATGTAAGAAACATTTGCCTTTGTAATGCAGCTGGTCAACACGTAAAACAGAGATATTCAGTAACAGAGAAGGATTTTATAGAAAGTAATACTCTGCATTTCACCTAGAATTTTCTTTAGTCTGTTTCAAATTGCTTAACTGGCAATTGCCTTGACCAGCTGACCTACTATGAAAGTGTTACATATACATAGCTGTGTATGTCATACTACTTCATGGATGTGTAGTCAGCATGGATTTACTAAGAGGAAATCATGCTTGACTAATCTGATAGCATTCTATGATGTCATAACTGAATGGGTACATTCAGGGAGACCAGTGGATGTGGTCTACCTTGACCTTAATAAGGCCTTTGACACCATAGTTTCATAGTTTCATAGTATCATTCAGGGTTGGAAGGGACCACAAGGATCATCTAGTTCCAACCCCCCTGCCATGGGCAGGGACACCCCACACTAGATCAGGCTGGACAGAGCCTCATCCAGCCTGGTCTTAAACACCTCCAGGGATGGGGCCTCGACCACCTCCCTGGACAACATATTCCAGGGTTTCACCACTCTCATGGGGAAGAACCTCCTCCTCACATCTAGCCTCAATCTCCCCACCTCCAGCTTCATTCTATTCCCCCTAGTCCTATCACTACCTGACATCCTGAGAAGTCTTTCCCCAGCCTTCCTGTAGGCCCCCTTCCGATACTGGAAGGCCACAATTAGGTCACCTCGGAACTTTCTCTTCTGCAGACTGAACAGCCCCAACTCCTTCAGTCTGTCCTTATAGGAGAGGTGCTCCAGCCCTCTGATCATCCTTGTGGCCCTTCTCTGGACACCTTCCGGCACCTCCACATCCCTCTTGTAATAGGGGCTCCAGAACTGGACACAGTACTCCAGATGGGGTCTCACCAGGGCTGAGTAGAGGGGGAGGATCACCTCCCTCGACCTGCTAGCCACACTTCTCCTGATGCAGCCCAGGATCTGATTGGCCTTGCGGGCTGCAAGTGCACATAGTTTCATAGTTTCATAGTTTCATTCAGGGTTGGAAGGGACCACAAGGATCATCTAGTTCCAACCCCCCTGCCATGGGCAGGGACACCCCACACTAGACCAGGCTGGACAGAGCCTCATCCAGCCTGCTCTTAAACACCCCCAGCTCATGTTGAGCTTTTTGTCCACCAGCACCCCCAAGTCTCTCTCCTCAGGGCTACTTTCCAGCCAGTCACTGCCCAGCCTGGATTTGTGCCTGGGATTGCCTCAACCCAGATGCAGGACCCTGCACTTGCTCTTATTGAACTTCATGAGGTTGGCATGTGCCCACCTCTCCAGCCTGTCAAGGTCCCTCTGGATGGCCTCCCTTCCCCCCAGCGTGTCTGCTGCACCACACAGCTTGCTGTCATCAGCAAACTTGCTGAGGGTGCACTCAATGCCACTGTTCATGTCACTGACAAAGATGTTGAACAAGATAGGTCCCAGAACTGATCCCTGAGGGACTCCGCTTGTCACTGGCCTCCACTGGGACATGGACCCATTGACAGCTACTCTTTGGGTGCAGCCATCAAGCCAGTTCCTTATCCATCTAGTGATCCACCCATCAAACCCATCTCCAATGACATCCTAGTGAGCAGGAAGTGTGGGATGGAAGACCAGACAGTGAAGTGGACTAGGAATTGGTTACAAGATAGGGTTCAAAGAGTGGTGATCAATGGTGCCAGGTCCAGCTGGAGAGCTGTAACTAGTGGAGTCCCCCAGGGATCAGAGCTGGGTCCGGTGCTGTTCAACATCTTCATCAATAACATTGGTGAGGGAACACAGTGTCTGCTCAGCAAGTTTGTTAATGACACCAAACTGGGAGGCTTGGATGATACAGCTGAAGGCTGTGCAGCCATCTGGTGAAACTTGGACAGACTAGAGAGCTGGGCACAGAAGAACCAAATGAAATTCGACAAATACGTAGTCCTGCATCTGGGGAGGAATAACAAGCCACACCAGTAGAGGTTGAGAGGTGATCTGCTGGAGAGCAGCCCCATGGAGAGGGACCTGGGAGTCCGGCTGGATTACAAGTTATCCATGGGACAACAGTGTGCCCTTGTAGCCAAGAAGGGGTGTATTAAGAATGTGTCCAGCAGGTCGAGGAAGGTTCTTCTCTCCCTTTACTCTGCCTTGGTGAGACCTCATCTTGAGTACTGCATTCAGTATTGGGCTCCCCAGTTCGAGAGGGATGAGGATCTGCTGGAGAGGGCCCAGTGGAGGGCCATGAGGATGATTAGCAGACTGGAGCACATGCCTTATGAGGAGAGGCTGAAGCACCTGGGGCTTTTTAGTCTGGAGAAGAGAAGACTTAGAGGGGATTTAATAAATGCTTATAAATATCTGAGGGCTGTGTGTCAGGAGGGAGGGGACAGGCTCTTCTCACTTTCTCCCTGTGATAGGACAAGGAACAATGGATGTAAGCTGCAGCACAGGAAGTTCCACCTTAACACAAGGGGGAACTCCTTTACTGTAAGGGCCACAGACCACTGGAACAAGCTCACCAGAGAGGCTGGGGAGTCTCCTTCTCTGGAGACTTTCAATGTCCATCTGGATGCATTTTTCTGTGACCTGAGCTAGGTTGTATGGTCCTGCTCTGACAGGATTGTTGAACTCGATGATCTCTTTGGGTCCCTTCCAACCCCTGACATGCTGTGATCCTGTGATGTGCTTTAAGTCCATTTAATTATTTATGTCTATTGCACAATCATTCCTTGACAGCTGTAAATGAATGTAATGAATTCAGTTCTTCCCAGCAGATCACTTATGTATACTCAACGGTTGCATAAGTGTTCCAAAAATTGCAGTTGTTAGATGAAGTGTTTGATGAGTAGGAATACTGGCCAAAGTTAAAACAAAACAAAACAAAACAAAACAAAACACGCAGACCATATTCACTTATGAACTTTATCTGGACTTCTGAAGTGTTTATATTATGCTAACACATGCATGTTATCTCTTAAGTGTTGGCAATTTGAAAAGTACTGGTATTTCATAGAATACATTATTAAATAGAAGAAAATCTGTGATATCCCTCAGAAACTGAAATAGAACCAAAGGAAAACTGTATCTGTCAGACTGCTTCTTGAAGGACTACTGTTCTTGTCATCCTACTGAAAACCCTCTTTATATGTACAGCAGATAAATAGTATTGTATCTGCTCAACAATAATGAACTCTATACTCACACAAATGTCTATTAACCATTGCAGAAATGCTCTGACATACCCTCTGCAACCAATCTTGCATCCCTGATACATCTAAAATATAGGAAAGAACACAGGAAATTCTATATTTTGAGCTAAACATTTTAAAATTCAGTTTATTCAATTGAGAAGATAGTTGGGCACTTTGGACAAATGCCAAAGACCACACAGCAAGCTCTTTACATATTTTTCTCCTCCAATTATATTTATTTTTAAATTCAAACGAGAGACTGAATACTGCAACACTGAACTGGAAAGTCTATAGTGCATTTTACTTGCAATCAATTAATTTAGACTTCTTTTAACTGAGGATAAGAAACCAGGATTTCCCTGTTAGGGTGGAGTATAACCCTGTATATGAACTTTCAAGTTCACAGACTCACCATCATGGGATTTAAAACAGAAATGAACTGAGAACACAAGAATAAATTAATCAAAATATGAAAATTAAGAATTCAATATTTTATGAGATCAAATAAATCAATGTGTACCTGTTATAGTCATTAATGATAAGTTTAGCTCTGAATTATCAAATTCCTTGCCTCTGGGTTATAGTTTGAAATTACTGTTGTGGCTTTGGCCATGGTAAATTTGATTTTCTTCATAGTAGCTAGTATGAGGTTATGCTTTAGACTTATACTTTAAACAGTGTTAATAATTCAGGGACATTTTAGGTTTTAGGTAGTGCACAAGAAGTTGGAAGGTAACACCACCAGACATGTGACCACAAGGATATCTCATACTTGGTTATGTCACGTTTAGCATACAAAACTGAAGAAGGAAGTTCAGCAAACATTCATAATGACGGTATTTGTCTTCCCAAGTAACTGCTCTGCTTGATGAAGCCAGGTTTTCCTGGAAATGATTGAACACCTGCGGGCTGATGGGAAGTGGTGAACAAACGGAGCACTTGCTTTGATTTGCTTAGATACATGGTTTTTACCTCCAGAGGGAGACACACGAGAAGATGGGAGGGAGCATGACTAAGACAGATACTTTACCTATTAAACTGTTTTTGTCTCAACTCACAAGTTTTTCCACCTTCTGTCTTCTGATTCTGACACCCTTCCCATATTGGGAGAATAAGTGAGCAACTGTGTGGGACTTAGTTGCTTTCTAGCTTGGCACTAAGTAGGGTATCTTAATCATATAATAAATGTTTTGATATATTTTTTATAGTTAAAGAAACTATTTGCTTTTATAAAACAATCCAGAGTGATTTTTTTTTCCTGTGTTCAAATGTTTTTAGGATATGGCTGTTCAACAGCAAATTTTAATAACTACCTTCAGTATACAAAGAGAAATGTACTCTGTACATTTATGAATCCAACTTTCAAAAATATGAGAAGAAACAAAAAAAAAAAAATTAAAAAAGCAGGACAAAAAAATCAACAAACCCCAAACAGAAACTGAGGTTTTGAACCTGGGATACATTTTCCCATAGAAACAACAATACATGTAAAGAAGACCACATTTATTTGGTTTTAAATTCAGAGTTAATATATTTTTTATTACAAGTAATTCAGAAATCAAAATACATTCCTTTAATTCCTAAGAATCGGTAAATATTAAGCAGAGTATTTAACTTGCTTAACCACTATAATCCTGCAAATGAATAAATTATGGTCTAATTATGTGTAGAATGTCATAAAGTTATATTTTGTTTTATTTATTGCTGAGATACAATATTTTTTCTTGAATATTTGTAATTCTGAAAGCCATTTGATGGCTCATATGAATGATAAAATAAACTTTTACTAAAATGATATATCTACATTAAATTTATCATTTCATTTGTGTTTACATAACCAATTTTGTCATGTAACTGAGAAAGACCACAGTTTGGTCTCTGCAGTAGATGAGAAAGAAATAAAGACATAAAGAGTCTATATTTCAAGCTAATATATCAATGTTAAGTAATATGAAACATGAATATTTAGTTATAGCTCTGTAATACTATGATATATGACATTTTAAACAAAATTGATCTTCAAACAAATCTTAATAGTGCAATGTAAACAATTATATTACATCCAAAAGAGAAATTTTCATGAGTAGCTGTTCTGAAAATTGTTAATACAACACAGGGAAAAAGGAAAAGGGGGCAGTTCGTCATATGGTGCTATGGCAAAAAGCTTCTTTTTAAGTACTTAGCACCTCATCCCACAGCTGGGCTCCAATTTCGTCCCATGCTTCGGAAGTGAACGGTTCGGTTGCTGTGGGGGTAAAATCATGATTCCAGGCCCAGGATAATAGCCCCTTTAAAATCCCAGAATCATCAGTAATACCTCTCATGGAGAGGACAATTTGGAGGGCATTTAGCACAGCCTCTTCTGTTCCACAGAGTGCTTCCCCGTGCCTCTCCCCGATCGCTCATTGCGCCCTGGTGAGATTCACTTCCTTCTCTGAGCACATGCTGCTTATTTTGTCAGCACCAGGGCAGTGCTGGTTTGACCGGCTTTCCGTATCCCTCAGAATGTACCTCTTATGCTTAGTTGAGCAGCATCGTAGTCCGAGGATCCCTGTCCACGAGACCACATGTATTTGGGTGCCAGGTAACACGACGGAGACTGGAGTCAATACACATGACCAATATGATAGAGTATTGTTTCTTTATTGTTCCAGTATTGTAAGACTATAGTGCGAGCATAGTGAGTATAGCACAGTAAAGTAAAGCAAAGAAGAAGAAGGGAAAGGGAAGAAAAGTGCTTATGAATGGAACTTCTACAACTTATATAAACTCGGAGAGCCTTGTTGGCATGGCTTCATTGGTTCCCTATGAGTGACCACACATCGCACTATTATAGATTATTGGTCCAACTACTAATGACACATGAGGTTTGTTGATGCAGGTGCATGTCCTGTTATTCCAAGATAACTTTCTGTGTTTATAGCTACCAGTGTCCTGCTTTAGTTACATGCTGAAGGCACAGCATTGTTATGCTACACTGCTAGCTGGCTCTGCACTTATGCTGAGCATGGCCTACCACCATGTCAGGCGCTAGGCCTGCACTGCCAGATTGCTCACACCGCTCGTCGCTGGCATTGCCACAGGAGAGTGCTTTTTAATTCCTTTTTATGTTAAAAATAAAAACCAAAGTAAGGTACTGGAAATCCAAACTTCCCTTCCTTTTATCAAGTTATTAATTAATGTGGCTGAATTAAATACCAGACCTACTTAATAGTTTGTGGATATTTGTTTGTTTGTTAGCGAACATTTACAGGATCACAGGATGTCAGGGGTTGGAAGGGATCCAAAGAGATCACTGAGTCCAACCCTCCTTGCCAGAGCAGGACCATAGAATCTAATACAGGTCACAGAAAAATGCATCCATACTGGCCTTGAAAGTCACTAGTGGTGTCCCCCAGGGATCATTGTTGGGCCCAATCCTAGTCAATATGTTTAATGATGATCTGGATGGGGGGATTGAGTCCACCATTACTAAGTTTGCAGACAACACCAAGTTGGGAGCAGGTGTTGATCTGTTAGAGTGTTGGAGAGCTCTGCAGAGAGACCTTGACAGGCTGGACAGATGGGCAGAGTCCAACATAATGGCATTTAATAAGTCAAGTGCTGGGTGCTGCACATTGGCCATAACCCCATGCAGCACTATAGGCTGGGTCGAAGTGGCTGGAAAGCACAGGCACAAAGAGACTTGAGAATAGTGGTTGACAGCCAGCTGAACATAAGCCAGCAGTGTGCCCAGGTGGCCAATAAGGCCAATGGCATCATAGAATAGAATAGAATAGAATAGAATAGAATAGAATAGAATAGAATAGAATAGAATAGAATAGAATAGAATAGAATAGAATAGAATGAGACTAAACCAGGTTGGAAGAGACCTTCAAGATCATCGTGTCGAACTTATCATCCAACACCATTTAATCAACTAAACCATGCAACCAAGCACCCTATCAAGTCTCCTCCTAAACACCTCCAATGAGGGTGACTCTACCACCTCCCTGGGCAGCCCATTCCAATGGCAAATCTCTCTCTCTATGAAGAATTTCTTCCTAACATCCAGCCTAAACCTCCCCTGGCACAGCTTGAGACTGTGTTCTCTTGTTCTGTGCTGGTTGCCTGGGAAAAGGGACCAGCCCCTGCCTGTCTACAACCTCCCTTCAGGTAGTTGTAGACAGCAATAAGGCCTCCCATGAGCCTCCTCTTCTCTAGGCTAAGCAATCATAGCTCCCTCATCCTCTCCTCATAGAGCTTATACTGTTATATCAGAATGAAGTAGCACAAGTATGAGGTTATTTGATAGATTACCTGAACTATTCATCAGTTGCACATCAAAGCCACTCTCACTCCTCCTCTTCAACTACATGGGAAATGCTTGTGGATCAAGACTGGGACAAAGAGATCATTCAGCATTTTTTATCACAGGCACAACCAGATTCAACTTGGGGAAATTAAAGAAGATTGAAATAGTGAGAAATAAGATCAAATCTTAGAACACCTTCCCCTATCCCTTCCTTCTCCCTAGGCTCAACTTCACTTATAAATTCTCCACCTTCTCCTGTGAAACAGCAGAAACTTTATCTCTGCCACTCTGTGGTGGTTTGAACCTGGCTAAGGGCCAAATGCCCACCAAAGCCACTCTAGCAGTCCTCGTCTTAAATTAATTGGGGAAAGGTAAAAACATAACAAAAGCAAGTAATAACTTAGAAGCAACTTAGTAATAATGATAAGTAAAAGCAATAGGCCAAATGGAAGTGAAAGTAGAGAGAGTGAGAATTTAGTCTCCAATTCCCATCAGTGTGATGAAGATTGGGCTCAGGAGCAGGGCTTTCTATGCTTGATGGTTCCTCTGGAGGATAGATGCCATGGATGAATCCTCTTTTCCTTCTTTCACTATATTCTTATATCTAAGGCTCTTACATTTCAGCTGACATCATACCACATGGAATACCCTGTTGGCCAGTTTGGGTCAGCTGGCCCACCTTTACAATAGTGTAAAGGCAAACACGAGAATGTGAGTCCTATTTACAGTGGGATCCAGTGTCAGCAAAGAACTTGCGGTCCTCTGAGACAATGGTGTGAAACATTTTGGAAAGGTAAATTATATTGAGTCAATTAGAGGGACACAAATTTAACTCCTTACTCCTGTCATTAATAAATATTTCTGTGACACAGTATCTCCTACAGACAACAGTTCAGTTCTCACCTTGACGGACTAGACACAATGTCACCGCTAATATTTTGCAGTATAATTTCCAAGTTTAGATTCCTATTAAAGCCTGACCCAAGTGGCATAAAATTTGCTGTAAAATTAAAAATAATTAGTCCTAAACTTCACTTAGAAACTAATTTGAACTCTTAATATGAATTGAACAATTATGGCCAATGTTATTTTTATACACTGCATCCATGTTCTGTTAAATTGTCATATAGTTACACTGTCCAGGTATTAATATTATTTTGTGAGAAATCTGTGCAGTGAAGATATTGGATTTTAATGATAAAACCTTTTAAAAACAGTATGTTCAAGAGAATTGAAAGATTCCCTGTAGTAATCAAGTTAGTTCTGATTTTTTTTTTCAGTATATTGTCTGTTACATATATATATATATATATATATATATAATTTGTGATAGTAAATCTGTAAATGGCAGAACCTTTTTAGAAACTCCAGACACGATGAAGGAAATGAGTAACTATTTTTAATTTAAAAAAGTGATCATATGCTAATAAGATAATGACATAAATATCTGAATTATTATTCTTGATAATGTTGTAAACCAACAGTCCATTATTTCTTATATTTCCTTTCAAGTTCCCCCTTTAAATCCCACTGGGATACTTACTGAAAAGAAGAAAAAATGTCAGTCATATTCTTTTTAAACAAAAAGCAGTAATTTATGTGTTAAGGTCTCACTCAGATCCTCAAAACGGGTATGTGACTATAATGTCACAAGTTTATGTATATATATATAAACTAATATTTATGTATATTTTAGTGATATACTTAATATATTAATAGTATATGTGTATTTTAAGTATATAGTTTTATGCAGTTACATTTCATTATAGTATTATATGTATATATATGTGTGTCTTATATTTATAAGGTACATATATTTATATTTGCATATGTGAATATTAACTGTAGTTACTTATACATGTAAGTATACTTGCTAAGATATATGTAGGGATTTGGTAACCAGACGAGATCAAGATCACTGGTAAAATAAATCCTTTACTAGTTATGCAGTTAGGGAATTATGATGTTGCAACCAGAACTCCTAGGGCTATCAAAAAGGACTTCAGGACCCTGGGAGATCTGGTTGAGAGGTCAGGTGCACAAATAATTTTTTCATCAATACCCTTAGTTGCAGCAAGGAATACCATGAGGAACAGGTCAGCATCTATAGTCATCAAGTGGCTTAGAGGCTGGTGCAGTCAAAAGAATTTCAGGTTTTTCGACACTGAAGAACTTTCTACTGCACCAGGTCAGCTGGCAACAGATGGAGTACATCTGTCCCAGAGGAGGGGAAAGATCAGAGTGTACGAGAATGGCCTATCCCTCAAAGGGAAAAAGATTCTAGGAAGGGAATTGGCAGGTCTCATTGATAGGGCTTTAAACTAGATTTGTAGGGGGAAGGGGCTGGAATTAGTACCCCCAAACAGGAGTCTGAGGGTGGTAAGCTGGAGTCAGGGGTGAAACCAGCAGCCCAGCTGAAGTGCATGTACACTAACGCACGAAGCATGGGTAACAAACAAGAGGAGCTGGAAGCCTTGATGCAGCAGGAAAGTTATGATGTAGTTGCCATCACAGAGACGTGGTGGGATGACTCACATGACTGGAGCACTGCCATTGATGGCTACAGGCTCTTCAGGAGAGACAGGCAAGGAAGAAGGGGTGGAGGGGTGGCCCTGTACATCAGGGAGGCACTAGATGCCATTGAGGTGGAGATCAGGGATGATCAGGTTGAGTGCTTGCGGGTAAGAATTAGAGGGAAGACCAGCAGGGCAGACATCTTGGTTGGAGTCTGTTATAGACCACCGAACCAGGAGGAAGATGTTGATGAGTCATTCTATAGGCAGCTTAAGGCTGTCTCAAGATCGCCTGTCTTTTTTCTCATGGGCTACTTCAACTTGCCTGATATCTGCTGAGATCTCAAAACAGCAGAGAGGAGGCAGTCTAGAAGGTTCTCAGAGTGCATGGAGGACAGCTTCTTATCCCAGGTGCTGTGTGAGCCTACCAGGGGTAAGGCTCTGCTTGCCTCCTCTTCAACAATAGGGAAGGGCTGGTGGGTGATGTGGTGGTCAAAGGGTGTTTAGAGGCCAGTGATCATGAGATAATTGAATTTTCAGTATTCAGTCAAGATAAGAGGGGCAGCAAGAACACCTCCACTCTGGACTTCCAGAGGGCAAACTTCAGGTTACTCAAGGAACTAACTCAGAAGGCTCCTTGGGAAACAACCCTTAAAAACAAAGAGGTCCAGGAGGGCTGGACCTGCTTCAAGGAAGAACTATTGAAGGCGCAGGAAGAGGCTGTGCTGGAAGATGAGCCACCGGAGAAGACGGCCAGCCTGGATGGGCAATGAACTTCTAAAAGAAACTGTCCTCCATGTATTCTAAGAACCTCCTAGATTGCCTCTTCTCTGCTATGTTAAGATCCCGGCAGATATCAGGAAAGTTGAAGTCGCCCATGAGAACAAGGTCAGGCAATCTTTGTTTTTTGGGTTAGCTGTAATCAGCATTACTAAGGTTGGAAGAGACCTCAAAGATCATCGAGTCCAACCTGTTACCACAGATCTCATGACTAGAGTAGGGAGGACACTACTGCCCACTGCAGGCTTGAACTCATGACCTTCCCATTAAGGGTCTTGTGCACTACCAACTGAGCCATATCAACTGCCTTAAGCTGCCTATAGAATGACTCATCAACATCCTCCTCCTGGTTGGGTGGTCTATAACAGACTCCAACCAGGATGTCAGCCCTGTTGGCCTTCCCTCAAATTCTCACCCACAGGCACTCAACTTCATGGTCCCTGATCTCCAGCTCAATGGCATCTAGTGCCTCCCTGATGTAAAGGGCCACCCCTCTACCCCTACTTCCTTTCCTGTCTCTCCTGAAGATCCTGTACCCGTCAATTGCAGTGCTCCAGTCATGCGAGTTAATTAATTAATTAATAGCAAGAGGAAGGGAAAGGATAACCTCCACTCCTTGGTGGATATGGAAGGGAACGCTGTAACAAAGGGTGAGGAAAAGGCAGAGATACTTAACACCTTCTTTCCCTCGATTTTTGTTAGCAGGACAGAATGTCTTCCAGACAGCTGGCCTGCAAAGCTGGCAGAAGTAGCCAACGAGCAGCATAGTTTCCCTATGTTCCAGGAGCAGGTAGTTGGAGCACTCCTCAGCCACTAGGATCCCAACAAGTACATGGGGCCAGACGGGATCCAACCTAGGGTGCTGAGAGAGCTGGCAGATGATCTCGCCAAGCCACTCTCCATCATTTTTCAGCAGTCCTGGCTCACTGGAGAGGTCCCAGAGGACTAGAAGCTGGCCAACATGGTGCCCATCCACAAGAAGAGCTGGTTTGATGAGCCAGGGAACTATAGGCCTGTCAGCCTGACCTCAGTGCCAGGCAAGATTATGAAACAGGTCATCTTGAGTGCAATCACACAGCACTTCCAGGATGGCCAAGGGATCAGGCTCAACCAGCATGGATTTAGGAAGGGCAGGTCCTGCCTCACCAACCTGATCTCCTTCTAGTATCAGGTGACCTGCCTGGTGGATGTGGGGAGGCCTGTTGATGTAGTCTACCTGGACCTCAGCAAAGCTATTGCCACTATCCCCCACAGGAAACCCCTGGCTAACCTATCAGCCCATGGCTTGGACGGGAGCACAGCACTATGAATTAAGAACTGGCTGGAGGGCCGAATCCAGAGAGTGGTGGTGAATGGTGCCACATCCAGCTGGTGGCCAGTCACTAGTGGTGTGCCCCAAGGATCAGTGCTGAGCCCCATGATCTTTAACATCTTTATTGATGATCTGGATGAGGGCATTGAGTCCATCATCAGTAAATTTGCTGATGACACCAAGCTGGGGGCAGGAGTTGATCTGTTGGAGAGTAGAGAGGCTCTGCAGAGAGACCTTGACAGGCTGAACAGATGGGCCGAATCCAGCGGCATGAGACTTAATACATCAAAGTGCCAGGTTCTGCACATTGACCACAGCAACCCCATGCAGTGCTGCAGGCTAGGGTCAGAGTGGCTGGAGAGTGGCCAGGCAGAGAGGGACCTGGGGATGCTGGTCAATAGTAGGCTGAACATGAGCCTGCAGTGTGCCAGAGTAGCCAAGAGGGCCAATGGCATCTTCTCCAGCATCAAGAAGACTGTGGCCAGCAGGAACAGAGAGGTCATTCTCCCCCTGTATGCTGCACTGGTTAGGCCACACCTCGAGTACTGTGTCCAGTTTCATAGTTTCATAGTTTCATAGTTTCATAGTTTCATAGTTTCATAGTATCATTCAGGGTTGGAAGGGACCACAAGGATCATCTAGTTCCAAACCCCCTGCCATGGGCAGGGACACCCCACACTAGATCAGGCTGGACAGAGCCTCATCCAGCCTGGTCTTAAACACCCCCAGGGACAGGGCCTCAACCACCTCCCTGGACAACCCATTCCAGGGTTTCACCACTCTCATGGGGAAGAACCTCCTCCTCACATCTAGCCTCAATCTCCCCACCTCCAGCTTCATTCTATTCCCCCTAGTCCTATCACTACCTGAGATCCTGAGAAGTCTTTCCCCAGCCTTCCTGTAGGCCCCCTTCAGATACTGGAAGGCCACAATTAGGTCACCTTGGAACCTTCTCTTCTGCAGACTGAACAGCCCCAACTCCTTCAGTCTGTCCTTATAGGAGAGGTGATTCAGCCCTCTGATCATCCTTGTGGCCCTTCTCTGGACACGTTCCAGCACCTCCACATCCCTCTTGTAATAGGGGCTCCAGAACTGGACACAGTACTCCATGTGGGGTCTCACCAGGGCTGAGTAGAGAGGGAGGATCACCTCCCTTGACCTGCTAGCCACACTCCTCCTGATGCAGCCCAGCATCTGATTGGCTTTGGAGGCTGCAAGAGCACATTGAGAGCTCATGTTGAGCTTTTTGTCCACCAGCATCCCCAAGTCTCTCTCCTCAGGGCTGCTTTCCAGCCAGTCACTGCCCAGCCTGGATTTGTGCCTGGGATTGCCTCGACCCAGATGCAGGACCCTGCACTTGCTCCTATTGAACTTCATGAGGTTGGCTTGTGCCCACCTCTCCAGCCTGTCAAGGTCCCTCTGGATGGCCTCCCTTCCCTCCAGCATGTCTACTGCACCACACAGCTTGGTGTCATCGGCAAACTTGCTGAGGGTGCACTCAATGCCACTGTTCATGTCACTGACAAAGATGTTGAATAAGATAGGTCCCAGGACTGATCCCTGAGGGACTCCGCTTGTCACTGGCCTCCACTGGGACACGGACCCATTGACAGCTACTCTTTGGGTGCGGCCATCAAGCCAGTTCCTTATCCATCTAGTGGTCCACCCATCAAACCCATGTGTCACCAGTTTGGAGACCAGGATGTGGTGCGGGACAGTGTCGAAGGCTTTGCTCAGGTCCAGGTAAATGACATCAGTTGCTTGCCCCTCATCTATTAATTTTGTCACCTGCTCATAGAAGACAACCAGGTTGGTCAGGCAGGATTTGCCCTTGGCAAAGCCATGCTGACTGTTCCCAATCACATCTTCAGTATTCTTTTGAGTTAGTAGTGACTCCAGGAGGATCTGCTCCATGATCTTTCCAGGCACAGAGGTGAGACTGACTGGCCTGGAGTTCCCTGGTTCCTCCTTCTTACCCTTTTTGAAGATGGGGGCAATGTTTCCCCTTTTCCAGTCTGTGGGGACTTCACCAGATTGCCATGACTTTTGAAATATAATAGAGAGGGGTTTAGCAACCTCATCTGCCAGTTCTCTCAGTACCCGTGGGTGTATCCTGTCGGGTCCCATGGACTTGAACACTTTCAGGTTCTTCAGATGATCACGAACCTGATCTGCACTTACAATGGGCAGTTCTTCCTCCCCGTCCCTGGCTTTGACTTCCATAACATCAGGAGTGTGGCTAGAGGCCCTTGCAATGAAGACTGAGGTAAAGAAGTTATTAAGTACCTCAGCCTTTTCCTCATCACTTGTGACCATGTCACCAGTTTCCTTTCTGAGAGGGCCCACACCTTCCCTAGTCTTCTTCTTCCCATTAATATACCTGTAGAAGTTCTTAGTGTTCCCTTTAATCTCCCTGGCTAGATTCAATTCAAACTCTGCTTTGGCTTTCCTAATGAGGACTCTTGCTGCTCGGGCAGCTTCCTTATATTCCCCCTGTTCTAGCTGTCCTTCTCTCCACTTCCTGTAGAGTTTCCTTTTAAGTAATAGTGTGTCCAGTAGCTCCTTGCCCATCCAGGCAGGCCTCCTAGCATTCTTATCTGCTTTTCTCTTTGTTGGTATACAGAGCTCCTGGACACAGAGGAGGTGGTCCCTGAATACTGACCAGCTGTCCTGGGTCCCTCTTCCCTCCAGGGCTTTGTCTCATGACACTTTGGCTATCAGATCCCTGAAGCGATCAAAATCTGCACGCCTAAAGTCTAGGGCCGTGAGCTTGGAATACTTCCTCCTGATTGCCCTGAGGATATTAAATTCAACTGCTTCATGGTCACTGCAGCCTAGGCCGTCTCTGAGCCTCACATTGCTTACCAGCCCTTCCCTGTTGGTGAGAACAAGGTCCAGCATAGCACCATTTCTTGTTGGTTCCTCTACCATTTGGAGGAGGAAGTTGTCTTCTATGCAGTCCAGGAGCATCCTGGATTGCTGGTGCCTTGCTGTGTTATCCCTCCAGCAGATGTCCGGGTGGTTGAAATCACCCATGAGGACCAGGGCTTGTGACCTGGAAGCCGCTTCTATTTGCCTATGGAGGGCCTCATCTGCTTGGATCTGCTGGTCAGGTGGCCTGTAGGAGACCCCCACAGTAATATCTCCTTCCCCTGTCCTGCCTTTAATTTTAACCCATACGCTCTCAAGTAGCTCATCATCCCTCCCCAGTTGGAGCTCCACTGATTCCAAATGGTTATTGACATAGAGGGCAACACGTCCTCCTCTCCTTCCCTGCCTATCCTTCCTGAAGAGCTTATACCCATCTATCCCTACATTCCAGTCATGAGATTCATCCCACCAAGTTTCAAGAGTTCTGGGCCCCTCATATTAGGAAGGATGTTGACTTGCTGTAATGAGTCCAGAGAAGGGCAACAAAGTTGGTGAGGGGCTTGGAACACAAGCCCTATGAGGAGAGGCTGAGGGATCTGGAGTTGCTTAGCCTGGAGAAGAGGAGGCTCAGGGGCAACCTTATTACTCTCTACAACTACCTGAAGGGGGGTTGTAGACAAGCAGAAGTTGGTCTCTTCTCCCAGGCAGCCAGCACCAGAACAAGAGGAAATAGTCTCAGGCTGCACCAGGGGAGCTCCCTGACTCGTGATGCTGGTCTGGACAAAGAGTTAGCCAAACTTGATGGAATACACACTCTCTGGGCCCAGATTCTCAATGCCATCAAGAGCCAGTACCGCTCAAGAGATGACCTGCCCTGGGCCCCAGTTAGATGGACAACTATGGAACAGGGCATTTGGTATCTGAGGCAGATGACCGTGATGGAAATAATCTCTGGGGATGGCCAGCTCCCTTTGGACCCAGATGAGGTGCCCATGAGATGGCCCTTCATAAAGAAACTCACCCAGTGTGCTCCTCAGAAATATGCTCACACATTAGGAGGGATACTCTTGACTGGACAGGATGGAAGTCCTAAAACTGTCTGTGAATTTGCCAATGATTTAAGGGAATATGAGGACAGCGTAAATCAGAAACCCCTGATCTCAGCCATAGAAACTATGGCTAAAGACATTGTCAAAGAGATCAAGACCTCCATGTCTGAACTGAAAAAGGGGAGCGATGCCTCCTTTTCCCCTTCTCCTTCAGAATAGGTCCAGGTTTCAGCAATCAGGAACAAGCGACCTTCCCCTAGGAGATCACCCCAAGCCAATCGGGGGATGTCAAGAGTGTGTCTGTGGAAGTTCCTCTGTGACCATGGGGAGGACATGGACAGCTGGCATGGCCAACCCACCTCTGCCCTCTGGAACAGGGTGCAGGAACTGCAAGGTGGGCACCACACGGATAACTCATCCAGGAGAAGGGCTGCCCCAGTTTCCCAGAGTGGTCCCTCTCGCTCAAGAGACCTTTCCCCTAGTAACACAGGATCATGTGACAAGTGTGAACATTGCTGCCAGCATTAGAGGTGTCTTATCTCCAGCCAGGTGGAGGCCAGGGACAACAGAGTATACAGGGATGTGTATGTGAAATGGCCTGGCACTTCAGAAGCCCTGAAGTACCAAGCTCTGGTGGACACAGGGGCCCAATGCACCCTGATACCATCGAGGTACAAAGGGGCTGAGCCCATAAGTATTCAGGGAGTCACAGGAGGCTCACAAGACTTGACTGTACTGCAAGCTGAGATAAGCCTGACTGGGAATGAATGGGGAAAGCATGACATAGTGACTGGTCCAGATGCACCTTGCATTCTTGGCATTGACTTTCTGCAGGAGGGATGCTTCAAGGACCCTAGGGGGCACAAGTGGGCTTTTGGGGTGGCAGCTGTGGAGATTGCAGGCAAAGAACAGCAGTCCATCATGCCCGAGCTCTTGGATGACTCCTCCATAGTGAGCAGTCATAAGGTGCAGGATTTGAAGTTACCTCTTGCCTCTCGCGTAGTACATCACAGGCAACACAGGACAAACAGAGACTCTCTGCACCCCATACACCAACTGATTCGACGACTGGAGAGCCAGAAGGTGATCAGCAAGGCTCACTCCCCCTTCAACAGCCCGATATGGCCAGTGCAGAAGGCAAATGGGGAATGGAGACTGACCGTGGACTACCGTGGCCTGAATGAAGTGACTCCTCCGATCAACACTGCCATGCCGGACATGCTGGAGCTCCACTACAAGCTGGAATTGAAGGCAGCCAAGTAGTATGCCACAATTGACATTGCTAATGCCTTTTTCTCCATTCCCATTGCAGAAGAATGCAGGCCACAGTTTGCTTTCACCTGGAGGGGAATACAGTATCAATGGAATCGGTTGCCTCAGGGCTGAGTCCATAGCTCAACCATCTGCCATGAGGTGATCCAGACTGCCTTAGAGAAAGGTGGAGCCTCTGAGCATCTGCAGTTCATCGATGACATCATTGTATGGGGTGAGACAGCAGGGGAAGTTTACCAGAAGAGTAAGAGGATAATTGACATCCTGCTGGAGGCTGGCTTTGCCATCAAGAGAAGCAAGGTGAAAGGGCCTGCCAGGGAGATGCAGTTCCTGGGTGTTCAATGGCAGGATGGCCGTCACCACATCCCTCAGGAGGTGGTGAACTGGGTAGCCACTATGGTGCAGCCCACAAACAAGAAAGAGACACAGTCATTTTTGGGGCTTGTGGGCTTCTGGAAAATACACATTCCCGGGTACAGTCAAATTGTGAAGCCTCTCTTCCATGTAACAAGGAAGAAAAATGATTTTGTGTGGGGACCTGAGCAGCAGGTGGCATTTGATCAGATCAAACAAGAGGTGGTCCATGCTATGGCTCTGGGACCTGTTCGAACTGGACCAGAGATCAAGAATGTGCTGTACACTGTGGCCGGTGAGAATGGTCCTACATGGAGCTTGTGGCAGAAGGCTCCTGGTGAAACCAGGGGCAGGCCCTTAGGTTTCTGGAGTAAGGGGTACAAAGGCTCTGAGGTCAACTACACCGCGACAGAGAAGGAAATCCTAGCTGCCTATGAGGGCGTCCAGGCTGCCTTTGAGGTAATTGAGACTGAGTCACCTCTATTTCTAGCTCCAAGGCTTCCAGTCCTGACCTGGATGTTCAAAGGGAGAGGTTCAACCTCACATCATGCCACAGATGCTACCTGGAGTAAATGGATGGCCCTGATAACTCAGTGAGCTTGGATGGGGAACTTCGAACACCCTGGCATAGTGGAAGTGATCACCAACTGGCCAGAGGGTGCTGACTTTGAAATGCCACCAGAGCAGACAGTGACCCGTGCTGAGGAGGCTCCTCCATAAAACAATCTCCCTGACAATGAGAAGGGCTATACTCTATTTACAGATGGGTCCTGCTGGCTTGTAGGAAGCAAGCGGAGATGGAAGGCAGCTGTCTGGAGCCCAACAAGGCAAGTGGCAGAAGCAAGGGATGGAGAAGGTGAATCCAGTCAGTACACAGAGGTAAAAGCTGTCCAGCTGGCCCTGGATATAGCAGAATGAGAGAACTGGCCAGTGCTGTACCTCTACACTGACTCCTGGATGGTAGCCAATGCCTTGTGGGGGTGGCTGAAGGAATGGAGGAGGAACGGGTGGCAGAGAAAAGGGAAGCCTGTTTGGGCCACTGACCTGTGGCAAGACATCGCCGCCCACCTGGACAGGCTGCCAACCAAGGTATGGCACATCGATGCACACATCCCCAAGAGCAGAGCCACAGAGGAGCACAAGCACAACCACCAAGCAGACCTGGCTGCTAAGATCTTCCAAATAGACTTGGACTGGGAACACAATGGCGAGCTGTTCTGAGCTTGCTGGGCCCATGACACTTCTGGCCACCAAGGGAGAGATGCCACATACCGGTGGACTCGGGACAGATCCGTGGACATCTCTATGGAGGCCATCTCACAGGTCATCCATGAGTGTGACATCTGTGCTGCCATCAAGCAGGCCAAGCACATGAAGCCTCTATGGTATGGGAGGAGATGGTTGAAATATAAATATGGAGAGGCCTGGCTGATAGATAACATCACCCTTCCTCGGTCTCACAGTGGCAAGCTGTACGTGCTGACCATGGTGGAGGCAAGTACAGGGTGGCTGGAGACCTACCCAGTACCTCATGCCACTGCTCGCGTCACCATCTTGGGCCTAGAGAGACATATCCTGTGGAGACACGGTACCCCCGGGAGGATTGAATCAGACAATGGAACCCACTTCAGGAATCATCTCAGAAGGGACTGGGCAAAGGAACATGGGATTGAGTGGATTTACCACATCCCATACCATGCACCAGCTGCAGGGAAGGTCGAGTGCTACAATGGCGTGCTAAAGACCACCCTAAAAGCCATGGGGGGTGGAACCTTCAGGAACTGGGAAAAGCACCTAGCTCAAGCCACTTGGTAGTGAACAGCAGAGGATCTGTGAACCGAGCTGGTCCTGCCCAGTCCGACCTGCTGCAAACAGTGGATGGAGATGGTGTTCCTGTGATTGCTGAGAAGAACCTGCTGGGGAAGTCAGTGTGGGTTTTCCCTGCTGCTGGTGGGGGAAAACCAACCCGAGGGGTGGTCTCGGCTGAGGGTCCTGGTCACACATACTGGGTCATGCTAGAAACTGGGGACATTCAGTGTATCCCACAGTGGAATGTGACTGTGGTTGAGAAGGGATGAACTCAGAGGAGGCAACACTCATCAATGTAACTATGTGAATAGTTATAAGTTGTTCTGAGTTTCTCCATCCTAGCTTAATACCAGCCTAGCATCCAGGACTCAACGTCCCCACTGCACACCAACCCAGAGAGCTCTTGCATCATCTCACCTGCACCTGTTCCTGATGTCCTTACAGCAACAAACTGTTCCCTATGCCCCTACAGCAACAGACTGTTCCCTATGTCCCTACAGCAATGGACTGTTCCTGATGTCCCTACAGCAACGGACTGTTCCTGATTTTTTCTTTCCCTTTAAAAGACAGACTGATTCCTGATTCTTCTCCACATGCCTGCCCAGTTCAAGCACCATCTACATTGACCGTCACCGGAGAGAGAGAGACTGCCCTGGGAGAGAGCGAGCCAAGATAATAAGGGACTTGCACCAAGGATTCAAATACCACTTGTCAAAATTGCATGAAAGGGCTGTGGCAGGAGGGAGAAAGTGGAACAGAGGGGTGGATTGTGGTGGGTTAACGCCTTTTTCTGAAAACAAAAAAACAAAGCAGGGTGGAGGGCTTGCGGGTACTTTACCCTCCCTGCAGGGCATTTCCCCTGGGAAGGCTGAGTCTGTTCCACTCCCCCCTTCCTGCCTAAATACGGTATAAAAAGCAGGACATCATAGCTGTTGGAGCTCCTTTTGGCTCCTGCCTCTGCTGGATGAGAGCTACTGTAGCTGCCCTCCTGCTCCTCAGCCACGTGGCCGGACCTGATCCTTTTCCCTGCTGCCTCTGCGCCTCCTCAGAGAAAGACTGGTTTTGTATTATTCTTTTCTGTCCCCTCTCCCATCCATTCTTGTTCCTTGCCCTTGTGAACCTTTTTTTTCCTGTTATTGTCATATATATAATTTAAAGAAAAATTCTTCACCTCTCTACTTCCAAGCTGATTCCAGATTCTTGTTTAGTGGATTTGCTCCTTACCCTTTTTTTTTTTTTTTCCCTCTCCCTGTTTGGAGGGAGGAGGGGGGAGTGGGGAAGAGATTCTTAGCCTTTTCCCCATTTGAGCTTTTAACTCCCAGTTAAGGCTCAAACCACTACAATATTCTTTTCCCCTTAATACCTTTTGTACTTGGTTTACTTTTTTTATTATGACTTTTATTAACTTCCAATTCTGTGTGAGTCTGTTTGGTTACCCGCTTTACCTTCCCCTGCCTAGCTTTTCCCTTTGGGAGGAGGTGGAGGGTGGTAAACCTGCATTCTATCTGGAGCTGGAAGCTCAAACCAGGACAGGTTGCATAGCATTTTTATTATAATTACCAGTATCATCACATGTCTGATTTCTATTTGATTGCCTTTCTGGAAGTACCATACCAAAACCCATGGTATACTTTAGGATTCCAGAACCTAAGGAATAACAGAAGTTTATCAAGAGTAATATATTAAAATTCATTAGCAGCTCTTGTCTGGCTATATATACCTCTATTACATGGTGTGCATTGTGCATTTATTATATATGCTGTAAAAAGTAAAGGTCAAAAATCCATTTTATTGAAATAAAGCTAATTCCTAATTTTAACATCATTCATCACACAAGCTTAATGACACTGAGTGCTTTGAATTTGTCTTCACTCATGATTCTTGCTATACTGTCATGTAAAACTACAGTTCTGAAAGCAAATCCTTCATTTTATGAACAGACAAATAATTTGGGTTAGAGCTGGAGGATTTTCCCCCACAAAATGACAAGTATTAGAATTTGCTATATTATATTCTCAGAGTAGAAAAAGAAAACAATAAAATAATTGATGGAGTATGAAGGTAAGAAGAAGTCAGTAGCAGCTTTGAGTAGTCTCTGAACCCTTTATTTAAGCCAAAGAGGAAATTTCAGGAATGGGTGAGAGATTAACTGAAGACTGAAGTTCATCTTTTGAGTTGTTGCAAAGCAGAGTACAAATCATTCTAATTGATGGTGCAGAAGAGTGATTCAAAAGCTAACATAGATAATAAAAACATTACATACTATATTCAAATTCTGTTTTTCTGTTAAAAGAGCAATTTAAGTGACAATATGTGTTCTCCATTCCAAATATAATCTTACAGTACAGAGATGAACCACTTTTACTCAAGACTGTAGAATTAGTATAAATTTAGAATTTCAAATAGTATAAAATGTTTCCCCCCCTTCCCCTCTTCCCAATTTCCTAGGCTTTGAATTTGATGTCTTGTTGAAACACAAGCATTTTCAATGTTTAAGCTACTTTTACTTTACACTTTTTCAGGTGAGTTTGTCACTAAAACTGTTTAAAAGGTGTAATGTCCCACATTAACCATCAATGGGGAACATGCCTTTATCCTATGTATAGTATAGTTACACTAAATTAAA
Source organism: Melanerpes aurifrons (assembly GCA_011125475.1). Taxonomy (NCBI): domain Eukaryota; kingdom Metazoa; phylum Chordata; class Aves; order Piciformes; family Picidae; genus Melanerpes; species Melanerpes aurifrons. Next base: position 1,606,600 of record WWNC01000099.1, read on the forward strand.
ATTTTCAGTTAATTAAATTTTGTCTTTGACATGGATGGCAAAGAAGTTGTGTAAAAGCTTTTGATTTTGTTTGGCTTATTTGACCAGCATACACTTCATGATCAGACTACAACCCATAAATAGGAGTGAGTAAGTTTTAAAATAACTAGAGAAATCATCAAAATGTAACCACAGCAACACTAATCTACAAGCAGCAAAACAGCTAAGAAGCTCACTCAGTACAGCTGGTGTTGGCCTGCAGTTTCTAAAGAGCCCTGCCTGTTCTTTTAGTTGCTATGATTCTCTATGGCTGTGCTTAACTCTCTATACTTTTTTTCCTTCTGGATAGCTAACTTTACCCTGAGTATGCCTATACTAATTTTAGTGTATGGCATTGGTTCTCAAATTAACAATCTGATGTTGTCCTGCAGGACATCCTTGTCTCTAACATGACAAGACATGGACTTGATGTAGGGACCACCTGATGAATAAGGAACCGACTAGATGGGTGGACTCAAAGGGTTGTGATCAATGGTTCAGCATCCAGGTGGAGACTAATGACAAGTGGAGTTCCTCAGGGATCAGTACTGTTTAACATCTTTGTTAGAGACATGAACCAACTACTGATGACACGAAGTTGTGTGGTGTGGTGGACTTACTTGAGGAAAGGCAGAGCATCCAGGATGATCTTGATAGGCTTGAGAAGTGTGCCAGTAAGGTGTGAGGTTCAACAAGTCAAAGTGCTAGGTCCTGCATCACGGTTGGGCAACTCCCAAGCACAAATACAGTCTGGGTGCAGAGTGGGTTGAGAGTAGCAGTGAAGAAAGAGACTTGTGCGTAATGATTGATGAGAATGTCAGCAGGAGCCAGCAGTGTACTCATGGAGCCCAGAAAGCAAATTTTATCCTAGGCCACATCAAGACGAGTGTGGCCAGCAAGTCAAAAGAGGTGATTTTTGCTCTTTACTCTGCTCTTGTAGGACCCCACCTCGAATACTGGCTCCATGTCTGGTGTCCCCATCATAAGAAGGACAATGAGCTGTAGGAGTGAATCCAGAGTAGAGCACTAATAATGATCCAAGGGCTGAAGCACCTCTGCTATCACGATAGACTGAGTGAGTAGGGGTTGTTCAGCCTGGAGAAGAGAATGCTATGGAGGGATCTTATAGCTGCTTTCCAAGACCTGAAGGAATCCTATAGAAAGGCTGGAGAGACATTTTTCTTAAAGCTGTCTAGTGATAGGACTAGGGGGAATGGTTTTAAGTGGAGGGAAAGCAGGCTTAAACTAGTTCTGAGGAAGAAATTACTCATTATGAGGGTGGTGGGGTTCTGGGATAGATTTCCCAGGGAGATTGTGGATGCCTGCTGCCTGGGAATGTTCAAGGACGGACTGGATCATGGCTTCAGCAAATGAGTCTAGCTGAGAGCTGTCCTAGTGTGACCGGTTGAGGGTGTCCCCTTAAGAAGGGCAATATGGTGGTCGGAAGTTGGTAAACGAAAAGAAGGATCTAAACTAATTTCATTGGTAGAGTGGGAGGAAGCACCTTCTGAACTGGGAGTGCAGGAGGGTATCCTGGACATTCCAGCACTTTTCTATCAGTCTTTCTTCTGCTCCTCCACCGAGCAACAGCTCTCTGTTCTGAGCTTTCAGCCAAGGCTTTGACCTTGAAAAACCAATAAACTGCAAGGCCTGTATTAACTACTTTCCAATTAACACATAACTGCTTCTAACTTTTTTTCTCTTTTCTCTCTCTTTTCTAACCCGCTTCTGGGGAAAGGGGGAGAGAAGGGGGAGCAGAGATGGGGAACCCCCTCAACAGAGGGGGGAACTCTCATTTCTGTGCTACTCTGTTGTATATCTTTGTCTAAGTTGTAAATATTGTAAATTTGTCTATATTCCCCTGCATATCCTACATTGCTTTGTAAATATACAGCACCCATTGCTTTGCTAATTCAGCTGTGAGCTTTTTTTCCCTCTCCCTTCAATTTTCTTTCCCTTTACTTTACAGGGGGGAGGGAGGAGGCTTTTTGACCTTACCCTTCCAGCCCTACGACATTTTCTTTTTTTTCTTGGCTTGCCCAACGTGGGGCAGATAATTAGTTTAATTTATTACTTGATTGATTTAGTGTTTTCTAGCTGAATTAGCAAACATGAAGGTGTTGTGGTTCGTAGAGCGATTATTCTTTTCAATTTTTGGGGCTCTGGTTTACAGATATTGTTTGGGTTTGATTTTGAATTACCTGGGTAAATATTTGGTGCGCACAATTTATTTGTGGGTTATGTATAGAGTTAGATTATGGTATGGAAAATGCATGGATTTCTTATGGCCAGCGAGATACAGGAATGTTACCTCCACCACTCTCCCAATTGAGATAAAGGGTTTTAGGATTCCACCTGAAGAGAGAGTAACTTTAGGTGATGGCTGGGATCCAAAGGTGATTTATGTGATGTGTATAATTCTGTTGCTGGTGACAACTAATGTGTATTCTCTGTATTCCTTGTGGCAAGAGAGAAAGGTGTCCAGAGCTTGTTTTGTTATTAAAACTAGATCTAAAAGAAAACGCTGTGGCTCTGGATCAGTCCCAGAGTCATCTAGTGATGAGGAATGTGGAGACTCTCTGTCAGTTAAAAAGAGGGCTAAAAAGTTAATTGGTAAAGCAGCTCTAAATGATTTTGCTGCTAATTCTGGCAAGCTGCCAAGGGTGTCAGCTGGTATCAACATGATGCCTACTACTTCTCCTCCTCCTTCTTCTCTGTCGGCCATTAACAGAGCAACGTCATTTCCGCCCACTCCCTCTGTGGGACCGGAACTCACTGCCCCAGCAGCTGATTTATCTCAGGACCTGTCAGCTTCCATTAAGGTGGTTGTAAATTCAAACACAGCTCCAGTTAAGGTGGCTCCTTTAAAGACTAGAAGTGCAAAGGCCAAAGATGGAGAAGAAGAGGAGCTGGAGACTGATCCTGGTGAGGGGCCCTCCACTCTAAGAAATCCTGCTGAGGAGGAAGAGAAGGTTTGTTTTAAAGATCTAGCTAACCTAGGGAGAACAAGGCAGGATAGAGATGAAGCTAAGACAGAAGCTGGCAAAGGTGGTTCTCAGTTTAAAGAGATCCTTGAGAAAATGACAGCAGGATTATTTGGACAAAAAGTTCAGGGAGAGGAAGAAGAAGATGATATTTTAGAATGTTCCGCACCGCGTAAGGAATTGCACAATGTCCATAAAGATTTCACCAGGGCAGATAAGGAGCCAGTTCTAGCTTGGCTTAGTAGGTGTTATGATACAGGTGCTCCAGCTCTAACAGTTGGAGACAAGTCAGCAGCTCAGTTAGGAACTCGCTCGAAGGACAATGAAATAGATAGACATCTAGGCAGGGCTCTCGGTAAGGTTAATCTCTGGATACGCCTTTTAATGGCGGTTGCCCTGAGATACCCTTCCCGAGATGATCTTCCATGGAACCCTAAACCCTGGACTACCATAGATGAGGGAATTAAACGCTTGAGAGAATTTGCTGTTAGAGAGCTACTCTATGGTGAACATGAAACTCTGAATCCTGATGACATTCCTGTGGGTATTGGTCTTGCTAAAAAGATCATCAAACTTGCTCCTTCCAATTATGCAATCATTCTGGCAATCATAATTGTGTCAAGAAGTTATGGTGGAGCTTCTCCTACAGTTGGCCAATTCAGTGATCAAATGAGACAATTGGAGGATAGCATGACACGTGGTTCTTTGGTTTCAGCCATTAAAACTCTGTCTGGAGATATACAGTATTGCATAAGAGAGTTAAAAGATGAATTTAAAAATTCCATATCCCAATTGGCACAAAGGGATAATTTCAATTCTCCCTCCAGGTGGATACAAGTTTCATCTGTGAGGAATACACGTCCTCCAAGGAGGTCATTCCAAAACAGGTCATTCCAAAACAGGTCATTCCAAAACAGACCACCAAGGCAATCACGTAGAACTATTTGGATAACTCTGCGTGATCAGTTTGGTGAGAACATGAACCGCTGGGATGGCCAACCAACTTCTAATCTTCTCAGGAGACTGAGGGAATTGCAAAGTGGCAGAACCTGAGGTAGCAATACCAGAAGGGTAGCTGTTACTTCCACAGTTCCCAGAACGACTCTTATGGCTCAACAGTGGCTCCAGTTATAACATGCAAAGTTATAACCCTGCAAACTATGTGCAATGCACATGTGCGCATGTTCCCCATAACTAGGGTGCCCTGCCTCCCGCCAGGGGAGGAGAGGGATAACAGAGATAATAGAATCTATTGGGATGTGTACATCCAGTGGCCTGGCACTTCACAATTTCAGAAGTACAGGGCCTTGGTTGACACAGGAGCTCAGTGCACCAGAATGCCATCAAATTATCAGGGATCAGAGTCTATAACTATTCTGGGAGTCACTGGTGGATCTCAAGAGTTAAGTAAGGTGGAAGTTAATATAAGTTTAGCTGGTAAACAATGGAGGAAGCATACAGTTGTGACCGGACCTGATGCACCTTGTATTATGGGAATTGATTTTCTGAGAGAAGGGCATTTCAAAGACCCTAAAGGTTACAAATGGGCTTTTGGAGTAGCTTCTGTAGAAATTGATGGACAAAAATTGAAGCTGTCTGCTAGACCTGAACTTTCTGATGAATCTGCAGTTGTGGGACAACATAAGATACAGGACATTAAATTGCCGGTTGCTTCTCAGACTGTGCATCACAGACAATACAGAACCAACCATGACTCTTTGATGCCCATTCAGAATCTGATTCATCAGTTGGAGAGTCAGAAAGTCATCAGCAAAACTCATTCACCTTTCAACAGTCCAGTGTGGCCTGTGCGAACGGAGAATGGAGACTGGCGTCTCACAGTAGACTACCGAGCCCTAAATGAAGTGACACCACCTATGAGTGCAGCAGTGTCAGACATGATGGAACTCCAGTATGAGCTGGAATCCAAAGAGGCCAAATGGTATGCTACCATAGACATTGCTAATGCATTTTTCTCTATTTATATAGCAGAGCAATGCAGGCCTCAGTTTGCTTTCACCTGGAGAGGAATCCACTACGCTTTCCACTGATTGCCAATGGGCTGGATCCACAGCACAAGCATCTGTCATGCAGTGATCCACGATGCTCTGGAGAAAGGCGGTGCTCCAGAACACATCCAGTTCATCGATGATATCATCGTCTGGGGTAAAACTGCTGAGGAAGTCTTTGAGAAAGGTAACAAATCATTGACATTCTTCTGAATGCAGGTTTTGCCATCAAGTGAGACAAGGTGAAAGGACCTACCACAGAGATTCAGTTTCTGGGAGTGTGGTGGCAGGATGAATGCCGACACAGTTCAGTGGATGTGGTAAATAGAGTCTCTACCATGGCAAATCCCACAAACAAGCAAGAGACCCTACGTTTCTTGGGGATAGTGGGATTTTGGAGACTGCCCATTCCTGGATACAGTCAGATTGTGAAACCTCTGTATGATGGGACTCGAAAGAGAAACCATTTCCACTGGGGACCTGAACAACAAGCAGCCTTTGACCAGATAAAGCAAGAGGTAATTCAAGCAGTGGGTCTGGGGCCTGTCCGAGATGGTCCAGACATTAAGAACGTTTCGTACACTGCTGCAAGTGACAATGGTCCAACCTGGTGCTTTTGGCAAAAGAAGCTCCGAGTGAGACATGTGGACCACCTCTTGGTTTCTGGAGTGGAGGTTACAGAGGTTTAGAGGCTAATTATACTCCAACAGAGAAAGAGATTTTAGCTGCCTATGAAGGAGTAAAAGCATCTTCTGAAGTGATTGGAACTGAATCACAACTTCTCTTAGCTCCCAGATTACCAGTTTTGAATTGGATGTTCAAAGGCAAAGGTTCCACACCACATCATGCCACAGACTCAACCTGGTCTAAGTGGATGGCTCTGATAACACAGAGAGCTTGAATGGGACCTGGTCTAGTGGAGGTATCACTGAAGGTATCAACTGTGCTAAACCTCCAGAGGAGAAAGTAACTCGTGCTGAGGAAGCTCCTCCTTACAATGACCTTTCTGATGATGAAAAGAAATATGCTTTGTTCACAGACGGTTCCTTTCGTCTTGTTGGAAACAAGCGAAGGTGGAAGTCTGCAGTGTGGAGTCCAACACGCCGAGTTGAAGAGGCGAAGGATGGAGAAGGAGAATCCAGTCAGTTTGCAGAGGTAAAAGCTGTCCAGCTAGCTCTTGATGTAGCAGAACGTGAGAGATGGCCAAAGCTTTATCTCTACACCGACTCATGGATGGTAGCCAATGCTCTATGGGGTTGGCTAAAGAACTGGAAGAAGAGTGGTTGGCAGAGGAAAGGAAAACCCATTTGGGCAGCCAACGTATGGCAGGACATTGCTGATCGAATCAAGAGAATTCCAGTGAAAGTGAGACACATCGATGCTCCCATTCCTAAGAGCAAAGCTACTGAGGAACAGCAACACAACCATCAGGCACATCTAGCTGCAAGAGTTTCTCAAGTAGACATGGACTCTAATCTTGATCTCAACTGGAAACACCGAGGAGAGATAGTCTTAGCTCGGTGGGCTCACGATTCGTCAGGACATCAAGGCAGGGATGCAACATACCAATGGGCTCATGACAGATCCATAGACATTTCCATGGATGCTATCACACAAGTCATCCATGACTGTGACATTTGTGCTGCCATTAAGCAGGCAAAACGACTTAAGCCCTTGTGGTATGCTGACAGATGGTCCAAGTACAAGTATGGTGAAGCTTGGCAGATTGACTACATCACTCTACCACGTTTTCGTTCTGGTAAACACTATGTGCTTACTATGGTAGAGGCAAACACTGGATGGTTGGAAACTTATCCAGTTCCACATGCAACTGCACGCAACACCATTCTTGATCTGGAGAGACAGGTCCTGTGGAGACACGGAACTCCAGAGAGGATTGAGTCAGACAACGGAACTCATTTCAAGAACAACCTTGTAAAGAACTGGGCAAAAGAGCATGGTATTGAGTGGATATTCCACATCCCTTACTATGCACCAGCTGCAGGGAAGATTGAACGTTACAACGGTTTGTTGAAGACCACTCTTAAAGCCATGGGGTGTGGATCTTTGAAAAACTGGGAAAAACATTTAGCACAAGCAACCTGGATAGTAAATAGTAGAGGTTCAGTGAACCGAGCTGGACCTGCACATTCAGATTTGCTACGGAATGTGGACGGTGATAGAGTTCCTGTTGTTAGAGAAAAGAATCTGTTAGGTAAAACTTTTGGGGTATTTTCACCCTCAGGAGAGGCTAAAGCTGTCCAAGGGGTGGTTTCAGCTGAAGGTCCAGGTCACACTTATTGGGTAATGCAAGAGAGTGGTGAAATTCAGTGTATACCACAAAGAAATTTAACTTTAGCTGAAAGAGGTTAATTTCAAACTGTTGTATAGCTGCATCACGTCCAGAGGAAGAATCAACGAGGAATCTACGGTGCACAAACCCTGAGATCATTGAGAGCCCTGAGTCAATTAAGAGACCCTGAGAATCCCTGTTTCCCTTTTCTTCACTTCGTCGTTGAAGAAAAGAACTGTTTTCCATTTTTCTCATTTTCTGATTTTCTTGGACTTTTGAATCATCTACATCTGAATATAGCCGGAATGGACTATGAACTTTACTCATGAACTGTAAATATCGTTTTGGATTGGATGGACAGTATGAACAGCCAATGAAATTGTTTAGAAGGGGTGGATTGTGACCGGTTGACGTTGCCCCCTTAAGAAAGGGAATATGGTGGACGGAAGTTGGTAAACGAAAAGAACGATGTAAACTAATTTCATTGGTAGATTGGGAGGAAGCACCTTCTGAACTGGGAGTGCAGGAGAGTATCCTGGGTATTCCAGCACTTTTCTATCAGTCTTTCTTCTGCTCCTCCACCGAGCAGCAGCGCTCTGTTGTGGGCTTTCAGCCAAGGCTTGACCTTGAAAACTGATAAACTGCAAAGCCTGTATTAACTGCTTTCCAATTAACACATAACTGCTTCTGACTTTTTTTTCCTCTTTTCTCTCTCTTTTCTAACCTGCTCAGGGGAAAGGGGGAGAGAGGGGGGGATGTAGAGATGGGGAACCCCCTCAGCAGATGGGGGAACTCTCATTTCTGTGCTACCTTATTGTATATCTTTGTATATATTGTAAATATTGTAAATTTGTCTATATTCCCCTGCATATCTGACATTGCTTTGTAAATATACAGCACCCATTGCTTTGCTAATTCAGCTGTGAGTTTCTTTTTCCCTCTCCCTTCAATTTTCTTTCCCTTTACTTTACAGGGGGGAGGGAGGAGGCTTTTTGGCCTTACCCTTCCAACCCTACGACACCTAGCAAGGATACTGGAGTATATGATCTTTGAGGTACCTTCAAACCAGACATTCTCTGATTAATCCAATTCAAAGT
>CM022134.1:0-16844 GCA_011125475.1 Melanerpes aurifrons
GTCCTTGTAGCTTACCATTAAAGCATGACACTGAAGATGTCAAGACGGTTGCTAACACTTCCCAAGGACAAAAGACTTAGTCCTAACCTTGTTATTAATTTTTGCCGAATCTATACATGCAAGTATCCGCATCCCAGTGTAAATGCCCCTAGCCCCCTACAAGGACAAGAGGAGCAGGCATCAGGCACACTCTCTGTAGCCCAAAACGCCTTGCTCAGCCACACCCCCACGGGTATTCAGCAGTAATTAACATTAAGCAATAAGTGAAAACTTGACTTAGTCACGGCAACATAGGGTTGGTAAATCTTGTGCCAGCCACCGCGGTCATACAAGAAACCCAAATTAATAACGCACGGCGTAAAGAGTGATCAAACATCTATCGTTCCTATCTGAGGTCAAAACATGCCTGAGCTGTCACAAGCCCAAGACATACTTAAGCCCATAAATTCACCTCAACTTCAACGATCAACCGAACTCACGAAAGCCAGGGGACAAACTGGGATTAGATACCCCACTATGCCTGGCCGTTAATTCAAATGCTTTCTTACCCAAGCATTCGCCAGGGAATTACGAGCACAAACGCTTAAAACCCTAAGGACTTGGCGGTGTCCCAAACCCACCTAGAGGAGCCTGTTCTATAATCGATAACCCACGCTACACCCAACCTCCCCTTGCAATAAACAGCCTATATACCGCCGTCGTCAGCCCACCTCAACTGAGAGTCCAACAGTGAGCATAATAGCTTTACCCGCTAAAAAGACAGGTCAAGGTATAGCCCATGGGGAGGAAGAAATGGGCTACATTTTCTGACACAGACAATAACGAAAGAGGACCTGAAACTCATCCTCAGAAGGCGGATTTAGCAGTAAGACATAACCACCATGCTTGTCTTAAACTGGCCCTAGGACACGTACATACCGCCCGTCACCCTCCTCGCAAGCAACACCTTTCCTCACCATAGAACTGCAATTAGCTAAAGATGAGGTAAGTCGTAACAAGGTAAGTGTACCGGAAGGTGCACTTAGCACACCGAGATGTAGCTAAACACAAAGCACTCAGCTTACACCTGAGAAATACCTGTCCATAATTCAGGTCATCTTGAAGCCTACTCTAGCCCTACCAACATACAAAAAACTCTACCTACTCCAACTAAAACATTTCACACACCTAGTATAGGCGATAGAAAAGTTTTTCACCAACCTAACCATAGACGCGATAGAGATACGTACCGTAAGGGAAAGATGAAATAATAATGAAACACCTAAGCACAAAACAGCAAAGATTAACCCTTGTACCTTTTGCATTATGATTCAGCAAGAACAACCAAGCAAAATGAACTTAAGCTTGCCCCCCCGAAACTCAAGCGAGCTACTCACAAGCAGCTAAACACTGAGCTAACCCATCTCTGTGGCAAAAGAGTGGGACGACTTGTTAGTAGAGGTGAAAAGCCAACCGAGCTGAGTGATAGCTGGTTGCCTGTGAAATGAATACAAGTTCCGCTCTGACAGCTCCGACACTTCCGTTCCTCACACAAACCATGAAGCCTCTCAGAAGTAATTTAAAGGGGGTACAGCCCCTTTAAAAAAGAATACAATCTCACCTAGCGGATAACCTCTCTTTTTTCCCCAACTGTTGACCTTCAAGCAGCCACCAACAAAGAGTGCGTCAAAGCTCCATCAATAAAAATATTAGCACTATGTGAATCCCTACCCTCCCGTAACAGGCTAACCTATCACAATAGGAGAATTAATGCTGAAATAAGTAACTAGGGAACCCCCCTCCAGGCGCAAACTTACATCATCACATTATTACCCAAAACTAGATATACCCAATCGCTACAAGACACCGTATCCCTCACCCTGTTAAACCAACTCAGGAGCGCCCAACATGAAAGATTCAAATCTGTAAAAGGAACTAGGCAAACTTCAGGGCCCGACTGTTTACCAAAAACATAGCCTTCAGCCAACCAAGTATTGAAGGTGATGCCTGCCCAGTGACCACCCCAGTTCAACGGCCGCGGTATCCTAACCGTGCGAAGGTAGCGCAATCAATTGTCCCATAAATCGAGACTTGTATGAATGGCTAAACGAGGTCCTAACTGTCTCCTACAGATAATCAGTGAAATTGATTTCCTCGTGCAAAAGCGAGAATAATGACATAAGACGAGAAGACCCTGTGGAACTTCAAAATCACGACCATACCTTACTAACCCACAACCCTACTAGGCCCACCCACAACCCACTCATTGGTACGTATTTTTTGGCTGGGGCGGCCCTGGAGAAAAACAGATCCTCCAGAAATAAGACCAAACCTCTTAACCAAGAGCAACCCCTCTAAGTGCTAACAGCCACCAGATCCAGTATAACTGAACAATGAACCAAGCTACCCCAGGGATAACAGCGCAATCCCTCCTAAGAGCCCATATCGACGGAGGGGTTTACGACCTCGATGTTGGATCAGGACACCCTAATGGTGCAGCCGCTATTAAGGGTTCGTTTGTTCAACGATTAACAGTCCTACGTGATCTGAGTTCAGACCGGAGTAATCCAGGTCGGTTTCTATCTATGATAGATTTCCCCCAGTACGAAAGGACCGGGGAAATAAGGCCAATACTCCAAGCACGCCTTCCTTCCAAGTAAAGAATTCAACTTAACCACCTAAGAAGCTTCCAATCACTTATCCAAAAAAAGGATCGCTAGCGTGGCAGAGCCCGGCAAATGCAAAAGGCTTAAACCCTTTAACCAGAGGTTCAAATCCTCTCCCTAGCTCCACATTACCTATGACTTTCACCTCCACCTTAACTAACCTAACACTCGCACTTTCCTATGCCATCCCAGTCCTAATTGCAGTAGCCTTTCTCACACTAGTAGAACGAAAAATCCTAAGCTACATGCAAGCCCGGAAAGGCCCAAACATTGTTGGCCCATTCGGCCTTTTTCAACCACTAGCAGATGGGGTAAAACTATTCATTAAAGAACCCATCCGCCCTTCTACCTCATCCCCTATTCTATTCCTACTAACTCCTACCCTAGCCCTTCTTCTAGCCCTAACCATCTGAGTACCCCTACCCTTTCCTTTCTCCCTAACCGATCTAAATCTAGGTCTTCTATTCCTCCTCGCCATATCCAGCCTAGCAGTATACTCCATCCTATGATCAGGCTGAGCCTCAAACTCAAAATACGCCTTAATCGGAGCTCTTCGAGCAGTCGCACAGACTATCTCCTATGAAGTTACATTAGCAATTATTCTCCTATCCACAATTGTATTAAGCGGAAATTACACCTTAACCACGCTCGCCACAACCCAAGAACCCCTGTACCTAATTTTTTCTTCCTGACCCCTTACCATAATATGATACATCTCCACACTCGCAGAAACTAACCGTGCTCCATTCGACCTCACTGAAGGAGAATCAGAACTTGTATCCGGCTTCAACGTTGAATATGCTGCAGGACCATTCGCCCTCTTCTTCTTAGCTGAATATGCCAACATTATAATAATAAATGCTCTAACCACCATCCTATTCCTTAACCCAAGCTGATTCAACCCCCCCTCTGAACTCTTCCCCATTATCCTAGCCTCCAAAACCCTTCTCCTCTCCTCCGGCTTCCTCTGAATCCGTGCCTCATATCCCCGATTCCGTTATGACCAACTTATACACCTCCTATGAAAAAACTTCCTCCCTCTCACACTAGCCATATGCCTTTGACATGTGAGCATGCCCACCTCATGTGCAGGACTACCTCCTTACCTAAGGAAATGTGCCTGAACTCAAAGGATCACTATGATAAAGTGAACATAGAGGTACACCAGCCCTCTCATTTCCTTCAAACTTTATCCCCAACTAATTTAGATAATTTAGAAAAGCAGGAATCGAACCTGCACAGAAGAGATCAAAACCCTTCATACTCCCCTTATATTATTTTCTAGTGTGGTCAGCTAATAAAGCTATCGGGCCCATACCCCGAAAATGAGGACTCAACCCCCTCCCCCACTAATAAACCCATATGCAAAATTAATCACACTAACAAGCCTTGCCCTAGGAACTACCATTACAATCTCAAGCAACCACTGAGCAATAGCCTGAACCGGCCTAGAAATCAACACCATTGCTATCATCCCCATAATCTCAAAACCCCACCATCCACGAGCCATCGAAGCCACAATTAAATACTTTCTAGTCCAAGCAGCCGCCTCAGCGTCTATCCTATTTTCAAGCCTTATTAATGCCTGAACCTCCGGCCAATGAGACATTACTCAACTAACTAACCCCCTATCATGCCTCCTCCTCACAACTGCAATCGCTATCAAATTAGGCCTAGTACCATTCCACTTCTGATTCCCAGAAGTACTCCAAGGCTCCACAATAACCACCGCACTTCTACTATCAACAGTAATAAAATTTCCCCCCATCACCATCCTCTTCCTTACATCCAACTCCCTTAATACCACCCTCTTAACCACAATAGCCATTACATCAGTAGCCCTAGGTGGCTGAATAGGCCTTAACCAGACCCAAATCCGAAAAATCCTAGCCTTCTCTTCTATCTCCCATCTGGGATGAATAGCTATTATTATTATCTACTCCCCCAAACTCACCATCCTAAACTTCATCCTATATACCCTCTTAACCTCAACCATTTTTCTCTCCCTTAATTCATCCAACACCACAAAATTATCAACATTAATAACGTCGTGAACAAAAACTCCCCTACTCAATGTGACCCTTATACTTACCCTATTATCTCTCGCCGGCTTACCCCCATTTACCGGCTTTCTACCCAAATGACTCATCATCCAAGAGCTGACCAAACAAGAAATAACCCCAGCAGCCCTAACCATTGCCCTTCTATCCCTATTAAACCTATTCTTCTACCTACGCCTAACCTACTTTTCATCCATCACATTACCACCCAACTCAACCAACCAAATAAAACACTGGTATATCAACAACACCACTATCACACCAATCGCCTACTTAACCTCTCTATCAGCCCTCCTCCTCCCCATATCCCCCCTAATCTTATCTACCATCTAGAAACTTAGGATAACCCCACCAAACCGAAGGCCTTCAAAGCCTTAAATAAGAGTTGAACCCTCTTAGTTTCTGCTAAGACCCGCAGGATACTACCCTACATCGCCTGAATGCAACCCAGACACTTTAATTAAGCTAGGGCCTTAACCCCCCTTTCCCCTAGACAGGTGGGCCTTGATCCCACAAAATCCTAGTTAACAGCTAGATGCCTTAACCTTGCGGGCTTCCGTCTAAACCAAAGTTCCGGTGCATCTTCAATGCACATCAATGAGTTTGCAACCCACTATGAATTTCACCACAGAACTGATAAGAAGGGGAATTGAACCCCTGTAAAAAGGACTACAGCCTAACGCCTTTAACACTCGGCCATCTTACCTGTGACCTTAATCAACCGATGATTATTCTCTACTAACCACAAAGACATTGGTACACTATACCTCATTTTCGGCGCGTGAGCTGGCATAATTGGCACAGCCCTTAGCCTATTAATTCGTGCTGAACTAGGCCAACCTGGCACTCTCCTTGGTGACGACCAAATCTACAATGTAATCGTCACTGCCCATGCATTCGTAATAATCTTCTTTATAGTCATACCGATCATAATCGGAGGGTTCGGAAACTGACTTGTACCTCTCATAATTGGAGCCCCCGACATAGCATTCCCACGAATAAATAATATAAGCTTCTGACTCCTCCCTCCATCATTTCTCCTCCTCCTAGCCTCTTCTACAGTAGAAGCCGGGGCTGGAACAGGATGAACTGTCTACCCACCACTTGCCGGTAACCTAGCCCACGCAGGAGCTTCAGTAGACCTAGCCATCTTCTCACTCCACCTGGCAGGTGTTTCATCCATCTTAGGAGCAATCAACTTCATCACAACAGCCATCAACATAAAACCACCAGCCATCTCTCAGTATCAAACCCCCCTATTCGTTTGATCAGTCCTCATCACTGCCGTCCTTCTACTCTTATCCCTCCCAGTACTAGCTGCCGGCATTACAATACTCCTTACAGACCGCAACCTAAACACCACATTCTTTGATCCCGCCGGAGGGGGTGATCCTATCCTCTACCAACACCTATTCTGATTCTTTGGCCACCCAGAAGTCTACATCCTCATTCTTCCAGGATTCGGTATTATCTCACACGTAGTAGCATACTACGCCAGCAAAAAAGAACCCTTTGGTTACATAGGCATAGTATGAGCAATACTCTCTATCGGATTCCTCGGCTTCATCGTCTGAGCCCACCACATATTCACCGTAGGGATGGATGTAGACACTCGAGCATACTTTACATCCGCAACCATAATCATCGCCATCCCAACCGGAATTAAAGTTTTTAGCTGACTAGCAACTCTTCATGGGGGAACTATTAAATGAGACCCACCTATACTATGAGCCCTAGGATTTATCTTCCTATTTACCGTAGGAGGCCTAACTGGAATTGTATTAGCCAACTCCTCCCTAGATATTGCTCTCCACGACACTTACTACGTAGTTGCCCACTTCCACTATGTCCTATCCATAGGAGCTGTATTTGCTATTCTAGCAGGATTTACCCACTGATTTCCCCTATTCACAGGATATACCCTTCACAATACATGAGCTAAAGCCCATTTCGGAGTAATATTCACCGGAGTAAACCTTACATTCTTCCCCCAACACTTCCTCGGCCTAGCCGGCATACCACGCCGATACTCAGACTACCCTGATGCCTACACCATATGAAACACCATATCATCCATCGGCTCATTAATCTCCATAACAGCTGTCATCATACTACTGTTTATCATCTGAGAAGCCTTCGCATCCAAACGAAAAGTTATACAACCAGAACTTACCCACACCAACATTGAATGAATCCACGGCTGCCCACCCCCTTACCACACCTTTGAAGAACCAGCCTACGTCCAAATCCAAGAAAGGAAGGAATTGAACCCTCATCCATTGGTTTCAAGCCAACCGCATTAAACCTCTTATGCTTCTTTCTTTATGGCGCATTAGTAAATATATTACGTGGCCTCGTCAAGACCAAATCACAGGTGAAATCCCTGTATGCCCCACATGGCTAACCACTCTCAATTCGGATTCCAAGATGCCTCCTCGCCGATCATAGAAGAACTTGTCGAATTCCACGATCATGCCCTAATAGTAGCACTAGCTATTTGCAGCCTAGTCCTATACATCCTTATGCTTATACTTATAGGAAAACTCTCATCAAATACAGTCGATGCCCAAGAAGTTGAATTAATCTGAACAATTCTACCAGCCATCGTCCTTGTCCTACTTGCCCTGCCTTCCTTACAAATTCTCTATATAATAGACGAAATTGATGAACCAGACCTAACCCTAAAAGCCATTGGCCATCAATGATACTGAACCTACGAATACACAGACTTTAAAGACCTGTCATTCGACTCCTACATAATTCCCACAACAGAGCTTCCCATAGGCCACTTCCGTCTCTTAGAAGTGGACCATCGAGTTGTCATCCCCATGGAATCCCCAATCCGCATTATTGTTACTGCCGATGATGTACTTCACTCATGAGCTATTCCAACCTTAGGAGTAAAAACCGACGCAATTCCAGGACGACTAAACCAAACATCATTTATTACCACCCGCCCTGGAATTTTCTACGGCCAATGTTCTGAAATCTGTGGTGCAAACCACAGCTTTATGCCAATTGTAATTGAATCTACCCCACTTAATTTCTTTGAGACCTGATCATCTTCACTATCATCTTAATCGTTAAGAAGCTATGAACCAGCACTAGCCTTTTAAGCTAGAGAAAGAGGGATTTCTCCCCTCCTTAATGAAATGCCCCAACTCAATCCAAACCCCTGATTTTTCATCATGGTACTATCATGATTCACCTTCTCACTTATAATCCAACCTAAACTCCTCTCATTCTCTCACACTAATCCACCAACCAACAAAACCCCCACAACCACTAAAACAACCCCTTGACTCTGACCATGAACCTAAGCTTCTTCGAACAATTTACAAGCCCATGCCTCTTAGGAATCCCCTTGATCCTCCTCTCTATGCTATTTCCAACTCTCCTCCTTCCCTCCCAGGACAACCGATGGATCACAAACCGTCTATCAACCTTGCAATCCTGATGTATTAATTTAATTACCAAACAATTATTAACTCCACTGAATAAAAATGGACATAAATGAGCCCTAATCTTAACATCCCTAATGGTATTTTTACTCACAATCAACCTGCTTGGCCTATTACCGTACACATTCACACCTACCACTCAACTATCTATAAATATAGCCCTCGCTTTTCCCCTATGATTAGCCACTATTTTAACAGGCCTACGAAACCAACTCTCAACCTCCCTAGGACACCTCCTCCCAGAAGGTACACCCACCCCACTAATCCCTGCCCTTATCTTAATTGAAACAACCAGCCTACTCATCCGTCCCTTAGCCCTAGGCGTACGATTAACTGCAAACCTAACAGCAGGCCACCTTCTTATCCAACTCATCTCAACTGCCTCAACTGCCCTACTATCAATCATGCCTGTAATCTCAATCTTAACCACCACCATCCTCCTTTTACTTACCATCCTAGAAGTAGCAGTTGCCATGATTCAAGCCTACGTATTCGTTCTCCTTTTAAGTCTGTATTTACAAGAAAACATTTAATGGCCCACCAAGCCCACTCCTACCATATAGTTGACCCCAGCCCATGGCCCCTTTTCGGTGCAACAGCCGCTCTATTCATAACCTCCGGCCTAATTATATGATTTCACTATAACTCCTCCTTCCTCCTAACTCTAGGACTGCTTGCTACGGCCCTAGTCATATTACAATGATGACGAGACATTATTCGAGAAGGAACCTTCCAAGGACATCACACCCCCACAGTCCAAAAAGGCCTTCGATACGGAATAGTTCTTTTCATCACATCTGAAGTTTTTTTCTTCCTAGGCTTCTTCTGAGCCTTCTTCCACTCTAGCTTAGCACCGACTCCAGAACTAGGTGGACAATGACCCCCCACAGGAATTAAACCTCTTAACCCCCTTGAAGTCCCCCTACTCAACACAGCCATCCTTCTAGCCTCTGGCATTACCGTCACTTGAGCCCATCACAGCATTACAGAAGCCGACCGAAAACAAGCAATTCAAGCCCTCTCCCTAACTATTATTCTCGGACTTTACTTTACCATTCTCCAAGCTACAGAATACCATGAAGCCTCATTCTCAATTGCTGACAGTGTGTACGGCTCAACCTTTTTCGTCGCTACAGGATTCCATGGCCTCCACGTAATTATCGGCTCCTCTTTTCTCCTAGTCTGCCTTCTCCGCCTAATCAAGTTCCACTTCACCCCTAACCACCATTTCGGGTTCGAAGCAGCAGCCTGATACTGACACTTTGTTGACGTCATCTGATTATTCCTCTACATAACAATTTACTGATGAGGATCATGTCTCTCTAGTATAACTATTACAAATGACTTCCAATCATTAGAATCTGGTACTAGACCCAGAGAGAGACAATTAACATAATTACATTCATATTACTCCTCTCCCTAACTCTCAGCATCATATTAATCATCCTCAACTTCTGATTAGCTCAAACCAATCCAGACTCAGAAAAACTCTCTCCTTATGAATGTGGCTTTGACCCACTTGGGTCTGCTCGACTCCCATTCTCTATTCGATTTTTCCTAGTAGCCATCTTATTTCTCTTATTCGATCTAGAAATTGCCCTCCTCCTCCCTCTCCCTTGAGCAACTCAACTACAATCACCCATCACCTCTTTGACCTGAACCTCTACAATTATCCTTCTCCTCACCATCGGATTAGTTTACGAATGAATGCAAGGAGGATTAGAATGGGCAGAATAATTGGAGGGTTAGTCTAACAAAGACAGTTGATTTCGGCTCAACAAATTATAGTTTCACCCTATAACCCTCTTAATGTCCATCATACATCTAAGCTTTTATTCGGCCTTTGCCCTAAGTTACTTAGGCCTTGCTCTTCACCGAACACATTTAGTCTCCGCCCTGCTATGTTTGGAAAGCATAATATTATCTATATACATAGCCCTCTCAATTTGACCTGTAGAAAACCACACAACATCCTCCACCCTTATCCCCCTACTTATACTAACATTCTCAGCCTGCGAAGCTGGCATTGGCTTAGCTACACTCGTAGCCTCCTCACGGACTCATGGCTCAGATCACCTCCATAATCTTAACCTCTTACAATGTTAAAAATTATTATCCCTACAATCATACTTCTACCTACAGCCCTCCTATCCCCCACAAAATTTATATGAACTAACACCACCTCCCACAGTCTCCTAATTGCTCTTATTAGCCTTCAATGACTCACCCCATCATATCTCCCCCACAAAAACCTAACCCCATGAACAGGTATTGACCAAATCTCTTCCCCCCTTCTATCCCTCTCCTGTTGGTTGCTTCCACTCATAATTCTAGCCAGTCAAAATCACCTCCAACATGAACCATTAACACGTAAACGAATCTTCATTACTACACTCATTATAATCCAACCATTTATCATCCTAGCATTCTCCACTACCGAACTAACACTATTTTATATCTCATTTGAAGCAACTTTAATCCCAACCCTCATCCTAATCACACGATGAGGTAACCAACCAGAACGACTAAGTGCCGGCATTTACCTTTTATTCTACACCCTCATTAGCTCCCTCCCCCTTTTAATCACCTTACTCCACCTGCACACACAAACTGGCACCCTTTACCTCCCCATAATTAAACTAACTCACCCTACCACACCAACTAACTCTTGAACTACACCCCTATCAAACCTAGCACTCTTACTAGCCTTTATAGTAAAAGCACCCCTTTATGGAGTTCACTTATGACTTCCAAAAGCCCACGTAGAGGCTCCCATTGCAGGCTCCATATTACTTGCAGCTCTATTACTAAAACTTGGAGGATATGGCATCATACGTATTACCCTATTAACCAACTACTCGGAACCCCTCCTATACCCATTCCTTACTCTAGCCCTATGGGGCGCATTAATAACCAGCTCCATCTGCCTTCGCCAAACTGATCTAAAAGCTCTTATTGCCTACTCCTCCGTCAGCCACATAGGCTTAGTTATTGCAGCCACCATAATCCAAACCAGCTGATCCTTTTCAGGAGCAATAATCCTTATAATCTCCCACGGCTTAACATCCTCTATGCTATTCTGTCTAGCTAATACGAACTACGAACGCACCCATAGTCGAATTTTACTCTTAACCCGAGGTTTACAACCTCTCATCCCCCTCATAACAACATGATGATTACTAGCTAACTTAACCAACATAGCCCTTCCACCCACTACCAACCTCATAGCAGAACTAACCATCATAATCTCCCTATTTAACTGATCTCCACTTACACTACTCCTAACCGGCAGTGCAACTTTTATAACTGCTTCCTACACCCTATTCATATTTCTTACAACCCAACGAGGCCCCCTTCCACCACACATCACATCCATCCAGAACTCCTCCACACGAGAACATATTCTAATAGCCCTACACATTATTCCCCTCCTCCTCCTCATCCTAAAACCTGAACTTATCGCATAACCACCAAAAAGCAAGTATAGTTTAACCCAAACATTAGACTGTGGCTCTAAAAATAGAAGTTAAACCCTTCTTACCTGCCGAGGGGAGGTCAACCAACAAGAGCTGCTAACTCTCGCATCTGGGCTTAAATCCCCAGTCCCCTTACTTTTAAAGGATAGCAGTAATCCACTGGTCTTAGGAGCCACCCACCTTGGTGCAAATCCAAGTAAAAGTAGTGGACATTACTCTTCTCCTCAACACCTCCACCATCCTAACCCTCACAATCATTCTCACGCCCATTCTTCTTCCACTTATCATAAAAAACCCCCCCAATTCTCCCCTCGCCATCACACGCTGTGTTAAAACCGCCTTCACAACAAGCCTCATTTCCACAACACTATTTGCATACTCAGGGACCGAAAGTATTATCTCCAACTGAGAATGAAAATTCATCATAAATTTCAAAATTCCACTTAGCTTCAAAATTGACCAATACTCATTAACTTTTCTCCCTATCGCCCTATTCGTAACATGATCAATCCTTCAATTCGCCCTATGATACATGGCATCAGAACCCCACATTACAAAATTCTTTTCATACCTCTTAACCTTCCTAATTGCCATACTTCTCCTAACAACCGCCAACAACATACTCCTACTATTCATTGGCTGAGAAGGGGTAGGAATCATATCCTTCCTACTAATCGGCTGATGATATGCACGAGCAGAAGCCAACACAGCTGCCCTACAAGCCATCCTATATAATCGGATCGGAGATATCGGACTTATCCTAAGCATAGCCTGACTAGCCTCAACCATAAACACCTGAGAAATCCAACAAGCCTCCCTCCCCCACCAAACTCCAACACTCCCTCTCCTGGGACTCATCCTAGCCGCTACAGGAAAATCTGCCCAATTTGGCCTTCACCCCTGACTACCGGCCGCTATAGAGGGCCCTACTCCAGTATCCGCCCTCCTTCACTCAAGCACTATAGTAGTAGCTGGTATCTTCTTACTCATCCGCACCCACCCAATATTTAGCACCAACCCAACCGCCCTCGCCCTATGTCTATGCCTCGGAGCCCTCTCCACCTTATTCGCCGCTACATGTGCCCTTACACAGAACGACATCAAAAAAATCATTGCCTTCTCCACATCAAGTCAACTAGGCCTCATAATAGTTACAATTGGCCTAAACCTCCCCCAACTTGCCTTCCTCCACATCTGCACCCACGCTTTCTTTAAAGCCATACTTTTCCTCTGCTCCGGATCTATCATCCACAACCTTAACGGAGAACAAGATATCCGAAAAATAGGCAACCTACAAAAAGTCCTCCCAACCACCACCACTTGCCTAACCATCGGCAACTTCGCCCTAATAGGAACCCCATTCCTAGCAGGATTTTATTCTAAAGACCTAATCATCGAAAACCTTAATACATCCTACCTAAACTCTTGAGCCCTCCTACTAACTCTCCTAGCTACATCCTTCACCGCAACTTACAGCCTCCGCCTAACCATTCTAGTCCAAACAGGACACAACCGCACACCCCCAATTTCTCCCATCAACGAAAACAACCCCCTAATCATTAACCCCATTACCCGCCTAGCCCTAGGCAGCATCCTAGCTGGCTTCCTCATTACATCTTTCATCCTTCCTTCAAAAACACCACCAATAACCATACCTCCCATCACAAAATTAGCAGCCATTGTCGTCACACTACTAGGTATTATTCTAGCATTAGAACTATCGAACATAACCACCTCATTTACTTTCCCCAAACAAAACACCCTTCTAAACTTTTCCTCTTCCCTCGGCTACTTCAATTTCCTTACCCACCGCATTAGCTCCCTTAACCTTCTTAACTCAGGACAAAAAATCGCCTCCAACCTAATCGACCTATCCTGATATAAAAAAATCGGCCCCGAAGGCCTTGCAAACCTCCAACGTATAATATCCCAAACCTCAACTCCAATACACACAGGCCTTATCAAAACTTACCTAAGCACATTCGCCCTCTCTATTCTAATTATCCTAACCTCCCTAAGACACCCAATTACTAATGGCCCCCAACCTACGCAAATCCCACCCCCTCCTAAAAGCAATTAACAACTCTTTAATCGACCTGCCTGCACCCTCCAATATTTCAGCATGATGAAACTTTGGATCTCTCCTAGGCATCTGCCTAGTTACACAAATCATCACAGGCCTATTACTCGCCACCCACTACACTGCCGACACAACCCTAGCCTTCTCATCCGTCGCCCACACATGCCGCAACGTCCAATATGGCTGACTTATCCGCAACCTTCACGCTAACGGAGCCTCATTCTTCTTCATCTGCATCTACTTGCACATCGGACGGGGACTCTACTATGGGTCATACCTATTTAAAGAAACGTGAAACACCGGAGTCATCCTCCTTCTCACCCTCATAGCCACTGCTTTCGTCGGCTACGTTCTCCCCTGAGGACAAATATCATTCTGAGGGGCTACCGTCATCACAAACCTATTTTCAGCTTTCCCTTACATCGGCCAAACCATTGTCGAATGGGCCTGAGGGGGATTTTCTGTAGACAACCCAACACTTACCCGATTCTTCGCCCTACACTTTCTCCTACCATTCATAATCGCAGGACTTACTCTAATCCATTTTACCTTCCTCCACGAATCAGGCTCCAACAACCCCCTAGGAATCGTATCGGATTGTGACAAAATCCCCTTCCACCCTTACTTCACCGTAAAAGACATTCTTGGATTTATACTTATATTCCTCCCTTTAACAACCCTGGCACTATTCTCCCCTAACCTTTTAGGTGACCCAGAAAACTTCACACCAGCAAATCCCTTAGTAACGCCCCCTCACATCAAACCCGAATGATACTTCTTATTTGCTTATGCTATTCTCCGCTCCATCCCAAATAAACTTGGAGGAGTCCTGGCCTTAGCCGCCTCCGTCCTAATCCTATTCCTAATTCCCCTCCTCCACACATCCAAACAACGTACAATAGCTTTCCGACCCCTATCCCAACTCCTATTCTGAACCCTAACCGCCAACCTCCTCATCCTTACCTGAGTCGGCAGCCAACCAGTAGAACACCCCTTTATCATTATTGGCCAACTAGCCTCCATCGCCTACTTCTTCACTATCCTGATTCTCTTTCCTCTAATCAGCACCTTAGAGAACAAATTATTAAACTTCTAACTCTAATAGTTTATTAAAAACATTGGTCTTGTAAGCCAAAGATTGAAGACACACAATTCTTCTTAGAGTTTCACCCACAAACAAATTAAAATGCTACCCCCCCCTCCCCCCATGAATGTAATTCCTTGCATTCATGCTTAACCTATGTACTACTGTGCATTACATTAATTTTCAGGTACACGGATATGCAATCTAGGGCATATTACTTATGTATTATTGGCATAATCATTGTTTCTTACATACCATCTCAATGTAAGTCCCCATCCTACTTTCTAAAGAACCCTCTACTTCATGGTCACAGGAATTAGGTCCTATAGTTCGTACTAAAACCCCTCTATAGTTTGGTTATGCATAAGGAATACTCTACCACACGGCAGTGCTTGGTCAAATGAACTCCATGGTAACGGCCCATATCCTGATATAACTTCTCGACGTGCCGGTAGCTGTCGTACCAGGTTATCTATTAATCGTTCACCTCACGTGAAATCAGCAACGCACCGCATATAAGACCCTACGTTACTAGCTTCAGGCCCATACTTTCCCCCTACACCCCTAGCACAACTTGCTCTTTTGCGCCTCTGGTTCCTATCTCAGGGCCATTACTGGTCCTTCCCTATATATTGCTCTTCATGAGACCTCTGGTTGGCTATATCTCACCATTTTCGTCCGTGATCGCGGCATTCCAACCTTTGGCACCTTTGGTTCCTTTTTTTTTGGGGCGTCTTCACTCTGCCCTTCAGAGTGCGGCGGGTGAATACAATCTATTGACGTGAGCATACAATTCCTATCGTCCTGTTTTGTGGATCTCAAGAGTCACTGAAGCTGAGACGGTTTGCGTGTTAGGGGAATCATTTTAACACTGATGCACTTTGTTTTACACTTGGTTATGAAATCTTTTATCCTTGAGTCTTGATGTTCTATTTAATTAATGCCTGGTAGACATAATTTTTCATTTTTTCACTTCCTCTAACATCCCTATTATTTTAAAAACGTTAGCAGGCGTTTTTACTTTAAAAAATTTTTCAAACCATGATCATTTTTTTTTCTTTTTTTTTTGATTTTTGTTTCGTTTTTTTTTCATTCGTTTGCCGCCGAGATTCATAACATTTAACGTTCGTCCATTCGATTCGTTTGTTCGTTCGTTTATCGATCGAATTCGTTCGTTTTTTATACCTATTCTCCTACCTAATAACACACCATTCAAAACAAACGATTAACATACGTTACATCGTTTCGCAACAGAGCAAACACCTTTAATACATTTACATAAAACCATACACCATCCAAAATCAGAGAAAAAGGACTTAAACCTCCATTTTCAGCTCCCAAAGCTGATGTTCTAAATTAAACTACTCTCTGCCCCCCTAAACCGCCCGAATCGCCCCACAAGACAACCCACGCACCAATTCTAACACCACAAAAAGAGTTAACAATAATCCCCATCCAGCTACCAAAAACATCCCCACACCCAAAGAATAAAACATTGCCACACCACTAAAATCTAACCGAACAAAAGCCACTCCACCATTATCAACAGTTCAAACCCCTAACTTCAAACACTCACCCACATCACCAACAATCATTCCCACAACAAGTACCCCAACAATACCCACCCCATGCCCAAATACTCGCCAATCCCCCCAAGCTTCAGGAAAAGGATCCGCTGCCAAAGCTACAGAATATACAAAAACTACTAGCATTCCCCCCAAATAAACCATAAACAACACTAACGCCACAAACGAAACTCCCAGACTTAGTAATCACCCACACCCTACAACCGACGCCAACACCAAACCAACTACACCATAATAAGGAGATGGATTGGATGCAACCGCCAAACCCCCTAAAACGAAACAAACCCCTAAAAATAGCACAAAATAAACTATCATATATTTCTACTTGGCTCCTACCCAAGACCTATGGCTCGAAAAGCCATTATTGTCATTCAACTATAGAAACACAATTTCTTTATAATTCGACACCACATCATTCTCTAAACAACCCGACATCAAGCAAAACAATAAAC